>CM038673.1:409134201-409621701 GCA_021605145.1 Aegilops bicornis | reverse complement strand
AGACTTTCCAATTGGTGCCTATAGTGCCAGTTTCCTGCTAGCAGCTTCCGTCGATTGAACTATTAATACTCAATTGATCGCATCGTTCTCCGCTGTCTACTGCTTCACCCCTCCTTTGCTCGCTCGCCAATTTTTTTTGTCGTGCTGGTTTTGGGTCCAGGATAAAAATAGCTCTTTTTTAGTTAATTTTTTAAAAGTTCACGAATTTGGAAAAAAGTTCAAGAATTTTAATAATATTTTGTAGATTCAAAACAAGAATAATAGTTTTGAAAAAAATCACAAATTTGAAAAAGTACATGGATTTGAAAAGGTTCTTAAATAGAAAAATATCATGGATTTGAAAAATATGCTTTTCATGAATATGAAAAAACGTTCACGAATTTGATGAAAATATTGATAAAATGAAAAAAAGGAGAAATAAATATGAAAAGTGAAAGAATAAGGAAAAAAACTGGAGAAAAAACGAAAGAGAAAAAACAGGCTGGGAACCTTCTAGTGCTCTGCACAAGAGTCCCACCAACCTCTGGCTTGCACGCTGAGTTTTGTATGGACACACGGCTACGAACAAGAAGAAAAATAATAATAAGTGGGCCAAGCATAGGACGGAGATGCGTGCGTGCCGTGGTGCAGTAAGTGGGCCAAGCATAGCAAAGAGCGCTATAAGCACTAAATAGGAACCAGCCTAATCAACGACCAAACACGAGACTCTCCAACACGCATCGTCGGACGTTAACGGTTCAGCTCAGCTATAATGCCGTTGTTCTCCATGGTTTTGCGAACGTTTTAGAACCTTCCATAACAAGTTCTTTTCTGTTTTCTTTTTCCCTTTTTTCTTTTTTCTGTTCCCAACTTTGTGTACATTTTTAAAAATTCAGAATAACATTTTTAATTTTGTAAATGGTTTTTTAAAACCATGAACATATTTTAGATAATGAAGTTTTTAATAAATTCAGGAACATTTTTTAAATTATCAAACATTTATTAATTGAACACACATTTGTAAATTTCAAAATGGTTTTAAAATTGACAAATATTTTTAATTCGTGAACATTTTTCAAAATTCAAAGATTTCTTAATTTTTTGAAGAATTTTTTGCACTTGATGAACACTTTTTGAAATACAGCAACATAAATCTGTGACCAATTTCGAAATTCAGTAAAATTATAAATTCATGAAAAAAATATTAGATAATGAACGTTTCTGAAATCTGAGAACCTTTTTCTAATTCATGAACAAAATTAGAAATTCTTGAATAGTATTAAATCTGTGCGTATATTTTAATTCATGAATTGTTTTAAAACTTTCTAACACCATTTGTATTTCCATTAAAATGTATAAAATAAAAATGAAAATGAAACGAGAGAAAATGAATATACAGAAATAGACACACAAAAAAAACAGGCGCCCCGCGTCCCCACACTAGATGTGATGTCCCCGAACCGAAAAGTTTTTGCCGCCTTTTCGGAAAATTCACAGATGTGATGTCGGTAGCTGTTGACAGAAGTGCACTGTCGTATTCGTATGTAACATTAAATCAGCAGTTTACCTAATGTGACAGGCTCTGGCGCGGTCAAGAAGCATGGTCGCTGCCATTTTGTGTCTCCCTGTCTGGAGATTCATGTCTGCGACAGCCATGAAGCAAGGTCTATTTTCCACGCTTGAGAAAAACATGTAGACGACCTTTAACATGTAGGCGCTTGAACATGTGGACTACATTTATTTGTACCCTGTCGGAAACGCTTGATACAGGTTCTCTCTTTTGTTTTTTGTTTTTTTTGGGGGAGGTTCGGTTCTCTCTTTTGTTAGTACACCAACAAAAAAAAAAAAAATCATGGTGGAGTATTGGTAACCGGCAGCGTGGTTGGTTTGGCACTATGTCTACAACCCGGACTGTTTCCGAGCCTTGCAATTGCCGGCGCATTCATGCATGCCTCGACTAGACAAACATGCACGACTGTCTATCACTTCCCGTCTGAGCCCCATGTTCTCCTGCACTACAGCAACATCTGAAGAAACATCAGACACACACACACACACAGTATGCATCTCCTCCTCTCTGACCACTACTCCCACTCTCTTTCTGTGTCTCTCTCTCTAACCTAATTAGGAGTACGGTAAGCTAAGCTACCACAGTTACTGTTGCGGGGAAATACTACCACATAGGAGTATACATTTCCCAAAGGAAGGAAGGAAGGTAGGTAGATGACCTACGTCGTACGTCAACATCATTAGTAGAGAGCGAGAGAAAGTAGAGGGAGAAAGGAGACCTCGAGGGAGACAAGAGGATCATGTAGAGAGAGAGAGAAAGCAATGCGTTTGTTTTGTTTGCTGTTGGATTTATGTGGCGTGGCCCAGCAAGGGTGTGGGGAACCATGAATGTTTTAGTTGGCCCACAGACGTGGGCTCGTCCGGGGCCTGCCTGCATGGGAGAGAGTCGAGCAAAAACCTTTACCATGGATGGAGATGGATCCTTCTAAAGCGGTAAAGCCACGCATGTGGTGGCCCGCACCGCCATCCCGGCCCTAAACTATCAACCCTACGCCGCCCTGCCTATCTCTTCCGAGGACAAGTTCATTTTAAGATTTTTGTGTGTGAATTTGTAGAGGTTAATAGGCTTGCTGCCAAACTTTGGCAACAAAAGTCGTTAAAAATTGATAGCAACTTTTCAAGAGATGGACAAGAACTAATTGGTAGCTAACCAATTGATTGCAATTTTTTTGAACTTGCCAATTATTGACACCAAACCAATTAGGCGCGCAGTCTTGCTTTAGTTGCTGGTTGGGCGAGATTTTTTTAAAAATATAGTATAGTATATGTTGACATACACTCATCTCTATAAGTACAGGATCATATTAAGACCGAGTCGATAGATCTTGAGATCAATGAAGTCATCATAGACATCTCGTAGTCGAGGGGATATGCCATAGCACTGAAAGAATAATGTTGAAAACCTGAAATAAATTTAGGAAATATACGCCCGTCTGCACCAAATCTAGAATTTAAACCTGGATGGTTGGTTTCACAAGGAAGCTAAGCTTTTAAGTTATGCTTAGTTCCCGGTTGGACGAGTTTGCATTGCAGAAAAAAAATAGATTTTCATGTTAACCTAATTAGTTGTTTGTATTTTACAAGTTTATTGCCCAGTCTTCACATTTCTAATTCTTAAATATGGTTCTTCTCCGCCTTCCCTGACTAGAGTTTGGACTACGCGAGTTTATGCTGTGTTGTATCACTTCCCCCTCTTATCTCTGTTTTTGGTATTCTCTCATAACTATCAATTCAAAGGTACACAAGTTTTACATATTCATGAAAAAAAATTGATTCTTCAACTTTACTATTGGTTTTACCAAATTACCATGCACGTAAGCGTTGTCATGGGTAAGAAAATGTTGACACAGCATGGCACTGCATGCAGAACAGAACATGCTTTGCTGTCTAAATCAGCATGCGTGTTGGTCCGGTCATCAACATGTCCCGTCGGTCCTGCTCCTGCACATAGACATCAGATCAAGCCGGCATGGATTGGATACAACCTTGAAAACTAACATGCAGCAGTACGTTAGACGTACTACGTCAAAAGAGTACTCCTTAACTTATTCATTGCACGGACAGTTCATTAGGAAAATATTGCACATATCGACTTGGACTTCTCTCAAAATTCAGTGGGGTGTCACTAGGAGCCTTTCCTGCCATCTTGAAGCTCAAAAAATAAAATCAGTGGATGTATATTGCTGGATGCATGTGAACTAAAGCTGGCTCTGGAGGACTGGAGTTAGTGACCCCATGGCCTCAGTAAATCTCTCAATGAGGGTATCTCCAACTGCGACTCTCAAACTGCCCGCATATGTTTTTATAGTGGAAACCATCTAACACGGGCCTGTATCGGTTCATAGGGCGGTCCGGACGTGTTTTCTCCCGCAAATTAAAGATAAATGTGGGGGCTTTGCGGGCATCCGGACCGCTGTCATGCCTGCTTCTGACCGCCCTGCCCACCCAAACCCTCTCCCCCGCCCGTGCGCGCTTCCCACCCGAAACAGTCAGCGTCGCTCTAGAGCGTTAGTGCCCGCATTCATGCCCGTCTAGAGCGAACGTAACCATTCACTGGCGCTGACATTGAAGCGGCTTGCCGGCCGAGAGAGCGCCGCCCATCCCGCTTCTCGGTGCACACGATTGCTCCGTGTTCAAAAGACACGATGGTCATTCGTCCATCTGTCTACGCCCACATTAATGACACGCGGTTGCCGAGGCGGCTACTCGGGCGCCACCCGTCCGTCCCTCTGTCATCCACCATTGCTATATAAACTACTAGCACGACCATAGGTGCAGTCATCCGCCTCCGATCCCTCCCCGCACTACTCCCGCCATTGATTCCTCCCGTGTGAAAGCTCTTTGGGACGGGCTGACGCCCAGAGAAGGAGATGCCCGCCACTGTTGTCGGCTGGCAGCCGGAGGACGGCGACGTCCCAATGGAGGACGCAACCGACACTGAGCCGACACCGCACCCTCCTTGTCCACGCCATCGGCGAGGCCCATGCCAATTACATGGATTTGGTGCGGGAGAAGCAATTCAGGGAGGCGCAGGCCGCCGCCGCCTACAATGACCAACTCCTCCAGGAGCACCTGCAGGCGGAGGAGCAAGCTCGTCGCCGGCAGGGCGATCGCGCTGGACGCAGACGTGGCAGAGCAGACGACGCTGCTAGACTCCTATCACTCCGTCCGCGAGATTCGCCTCACCCACTGGCGGAACCGTCAGCGGGCGGCGGAGATGGTGGCCACCTACAAGGAGTGCGACGAGGCGCCGGACCAGGTGTTCGGCGAAACCGACGACGAGGACGACATTGCAGGCTCCACTGAGGCAGCTCCCCGCCAACACGACCATGAAGCCAGCACGTCCGCGGGCGCCGCCGGCATCGAGGAAGAGTAGTGCATGGTAGGTCACCGCCACTCGGGTCCCAAGAAGGCCACCGCTCCTTCTCTCCCATCGACGCCAAGCTTGGTGGGCTGAGCATCGTCGGCCCATTAGTCCCTTGGCGGCGAGGTGAAGGAGGACAGCTTCAGTTTCGGGGCTCCGGAGGCGGAGCTGGAGAAGGTGTAGCTTCATTTTTCGGGGCTCATGGCCGGAGATGGGGACCGGGCACCGGCGATCTTTTAGTTTAGGTACTAGGGTCGGACGAGCACAACTTTTAGTTGAACTATGTGCGAAATGTAATGAGTTCCGTCATGTTTATATGAAATCTAACGAAAATCCATAGTGTTTGCATGAACTCCGTCCGGTTTGTATGAAAATCCGATTGTGTTTGCATGAATTTTGTTCAATTTGTTCGGATAGTGTTTGAAATATATGCAGACAACATTGGACGTCGGTCTCCAGCATCCGTGTCCGTGGACGAATACGAGAGGAAATTTGCAAGTTTCTGTTGGAGATGCCCTAATACAGTATATGCAGACAGCATTGGATGACGGCCTCCAGCATCCGTTTCCGTGGACGAATGCAGGAGAAAATTTGCAAGTTTCTCTTGGAAATGCCCTAATATAGGAAACACTAAAGACTGTTCATTGGACTAAACCTGCTGCCGCTACCAAAATGTTCTCGTGCTAGACCTATTGTCTCCCATGTATGTGTTTAGTTGTCTTAATGCGTTACTATCTGCAAAACTTGGATGGTTAGATTTTTTGTGGTGAAACTAACTCATCCGAATTTGAAGTCTAGATTTGCCATTGATGCTTTTATTTTTTGAATTTATTTGAGACTTTGCGGCAATGTTCATTTTATGGGAGGAAACGTCCTTGTTGACTGTGAGGCGCCTATGATGACCTTTTTAATTTCAAGGTATTGTAATTTCAAAAAAAATTCAAGGTATTATGTTGGCTCAGTATATTAAAGATGCGTATACGATAAGGTAAATATATGTGCGTATATGTAAGCATCTGCACTGTATTAAAAAACAAAATATGATACTCCCTCCGTCCGGAAATACTTGTGATTGAAATGGATGTATCTAGATGTATTTTAATTCTAGATACATCCATTTTCATTTATTTTAATGACAAATATTTCCGAACGGAGGGAGTACTAACTAGTGAACACTCCACGACCGTCCGATGAAGAGAACGTATTGAATGGTGGATGATGTGGTGGATTTTTTGTCTAAAAGGACCACATATCGAACGCAATTGACAGAAAAGACCACCCTTGAGTCACATTGCCAATACAGACCAGCTGGGTCGTGGCGGCAGGCCCGGCAGCCGACACGTGGCGCCTGCCGCCACACGCGGAGGCGGCAGCCCCTGCCGCCACAGGCCCCGGCGGCTGATGGTCTGCCACAGAATTCAGCGAACGCAACGGACGCGGACGGGACGGAGCACTGTGCAGATGGCCCTGCCGCCTCGTGGTGTGGCGGCAGTACTGTAGCTAATAATAATCCGGCGTAGTTACTAGTAGTACATGCATGGATTCCTTCAAATGCGATGCGTGCATGCAGCGCAGAAATAGTACTCTCTCCCTTAATTATTAGCGCTCTCTCTTGCCTCTTGCATGCATGCATGCAGCGCGTGCACAGCGATGCGTCTTGCACAGTGTTGCCGCCACATCAGGAGGCGGCTGGGCCCACTTGCACAGCCTCCTTTCCGTCCCGTTCGCTGAATCCTGTGGCAGGCCACCTGCCGCCTGGGCATGTGGCGGCAGGGGCTGCCGCCTCCACGCGTGGCGGCAGGCGCCACGTGTTGGCTGCCGCGCCTGCCGCCACGATCCAGCTAGTCTGTTTTGGCAATGTGACTCAGAGGTGGTCTTTTTTGTCAATTGCGTTCGATACGTGGTCCTTTTAGACAAAAAATCGATGTGGTGGGCTAGTGCCACCTAGGACATCGGATGCATGATTTCCAACGTCCAAAACATATTTGTACATTAGTCAATGATATGTATTTAAACTATCATAACGATGTAGAGGCTTGGGGGATCAAACTCCTTTCCGAAAAGATATTGTATTTCTACTAGCATATTCATATAAGTAATTATAAGAAATAGCAGTTGGAGAGAAGATCATGTCGATTTGCGAAACATAGAGTGAAGTTAAGAGAAATGAATTAGTATCGTTCATATGCATGAATCGGGCATGGTTTGAGGAGAGGTGCGCGAGCATGACCTTTGGTGCATACTGTGTCTCTAACTGTTGAATATATGTGTTGTGCATATTGTGTATTGAGTCTATCTTCTAATTTTTTTATATAGTTGAGGTCGTGGTCTATCCTTGTACATCATATATACGTGCGTTTGCACCTGAGTAATACATCGTGCAATTTCCACAACATACATGGTATCAATTTCCTAGGTTCCAACCTTAGCTTTCGCCGCCGCCGCCGCGCCCTTCCCTGCGCCGCCGCCACCGCGCCCCTCCTGTTGCGCAGCCGCCGCCGCCTTCCCCTCTTGTTGCCGTGCCCCCCCTGCCGCTGTCGTGGTTCTAAGTCTGACAGTAGAATGGGGGTAGGTGATGTAGAGGCAAGATCTTAGCTATGGAGGAGTTGTACACGCAAGTTTTACGAGTTCAGGCCCCTTCTCGGAGGAAGTAATAGCCCTACGTCTCGGAGCCCAGAGGCGGTCAACTAGATTATATGCGCGTGAGTTACAGGGGGTGCGAACCCTTGTCTCAGAGAAGGGGGGTGGCTTATATAGAGTGCGCCAGGACCCCAGCTCCCCTCCGTTACACAGGGTTCAATGTACATCAAGAGGGGGGTGTTACTGGTAACGCCAGCAATAAAGATACATAATGACCATTAAAGCTATGACTTAATTCCCGACCGTTGCGAGGCGGAGTGGCTCTAGATCTCCGGTAGTCGGTGATTGTCTACATGGTCGAGTGTCTTTAAGACTGTTGAGTGGAACATAGCTTCATGGTCGAGTGGATGATGATTCTTCTTCGAATGCTTCTGGTTATTTTAGAGATGTCCTTGGGGAGGGTATCTTGGACAGGTCCATGACCCTACCCTAGGTACATAGCTTCATCATTAGCCCTCGAATGGATCAGGATTTGAGTGAGGAAGGAGTTGAGAACACTTCCGACCCATTTTTCGTGCTATGAATATATCTTGTTTTGGATCAATGAACCGAGGTGACGACACCAACTTCTTTTTCAGTCGCCTTGATCCATTCATAGTTTTTGTCGAGTGAACTTTTACTGGAAGAGCTCCGAGTGATGATGTGGGGGAGATCTTCCGTCTGACAAGTTGTTCTACTGTCCGCGGATTTCGCGGGATTCGAATTTCAGGAAGCGCGCGGGGCGGAGGAGGTCGCAGTAATCGGATGGGATAAGGCAGGACCGCCTCGATTTCCGCACCGCCTTTTTCGCCACGTATCTCGCGCGCGACTGTTGCAGGATTTGATAAGATCGCCTGGGCCTACAAGTCAGTCACTCGGAAGTAACCTCATATAAGGCGCCAGACCGGGGTTTTTGAACAGTGCGCTTTCATTCTTCCCCCTCCTTCTCAGACTTCTCCGCCGTGCCTGCTCTCGCCCCAGTGTCGCTGCTCCATTCGCGTTTCCCCTGCGACGATGGGGAAAGATAAGACGATGGCTCTGGAGCGGGCGAAGAAGGCGATGGCGAAGGCGAAGGGGAAGAAGTCCAGCCGGGGCGGATCTTCCTCGAGGGCCGGCCTGCCGCAGGGTTGGATCCAGGGCGACTGGATCCGCTCGGCGATTCGTCAAGACGACATCGACGACCTGGTCGAGGGAGGACTGATTCCCCATGAATTGGCGCGGCTTCCGGGGAACGAGACCGAGCTGCAACCTCATGAGGGTGAGTGCGTTCTCCTCGCCACTCACGTCGACCGCGGTTTTCCTTGCCTCCTCACCCTTTCTTTCGAGGCTTCTTGAATTTCTTTGGGGCGCAACTCCACCACTTTACTCCCAACACCATTGTGTACCTTGCTGCCTTCGTGTCTCTGTGTGAAAATTTCTTGGGCTGCCGAACCTCATTGGGGCCTTTTTCAAGCATATTTTCACCGCCGCTCTCGTGACGGTAAAAAGGCCAATCCGAGTGACGAGAGGACGCAAGTGATTCAGATGTCTTGGGGCCTTGGGATTCGGATGAGGGGCAAAGTTCCTTTCCAACCATGATCCTTCCCGATTCGGTCCGTGGGTGGCAATCGACCTGGTTCTATCAGCAAAGACCAGCCGACTCGAGGCGGTCATTGGACTTCCCCTTTTCCATGGCCCGAGTGGGGAAGCCTTCTCCTTTAAGGTGATCCCGGAGGAGAAGGCGCAAGTCAAGGTGCTGGTCGATCGAGTAGTTCAACTTGTCCGTGATGGGGTGATCGGTATGGATTTGTTGGAGGTCTTCCTCCGTGACGCATCCAACTGCTTCAAGCTCGTGACCATCTGATGTGGATGTATTCGAGCACTGATGACACCACTCGGACCCATCCAGAGGAGGTCGACGAGACCACGTTGGAGGGGTGGCTGATGAGTATTACTGGAAACAAAGATAACCCCAGGGGAGCCACGAGAATTCCTCCGCTCGACCAATCTTACGAACCAGACAAGGTCTAACTCTGAAATTCCTACTGCAATCTTGATTCAATCGTGTAGCTGTTTATGTTTCATTGGTGACTTTGTTCTCGCTTGTTTTCTTCCGTGCCCTTACCGAAATGTACTCGATGCCCAACGGAGAGCAGGAGCAGAATCCGGAGGGGGAGGCAAGCGGAGGTGAAAGTGGCGAGTGGCATTCTGACGGAGAGGGGAACGAGGAGAGTGACGACTCGAGTGACGAGGAAGAGGTTGATTCGCCTCCTCGCAGGGAGAGGCGATCCAAGCTCGATCAAGATCGGGCGAGCGCCCATGAAAAGGCGATCGCTCAAACTGGTCAGTCGTCCAAGCGTCCTCGGACATCCTCTCCGGCATCGACTGAGAAAGCTCCAAAGCAGTCCAAGGTTGTAGTGCAGAAGCCTCGGAAGGTGCTGCCAAAGATTAAGATTGACATCCCTGTTGCTTCTGCGTGAGTGTTTCTCTTTCGCATTTACTCGACATTCTGTGTTGTTTGTCTTTCCCTTGGTTTGACCAAATGAATCTTGAAATTGGCAGTGCCGCTACCTCTGGAACTTCAGCTTACAAAAACGAGGATGAGGAGATGGAAGACGCGGTCACCTCCAACCTGGGTACGATCTTCGTTATTCTGTCTTCTTTTTGTCGACTGAACTGTAATATATCCAATCGGGCGATGTAATTTTGGCGACTGATCTTTTTACAGCTCCCAATGTCATTGACCTCCCCGACGATGATGAGGACGAGCCACAGAGGCCTTTGGGGAGGAGGAACAGGAAAACTTCCGCTGGCAAGACGCCTCAGTCGACGCCACTAGTGGAACCGGTAGTTTAGGATGCCGGTGACGCCAATCGGACTTCTGTCTCCTTCGCCATACCGCTGTCGAGTGCTCTATCTTCTGCATCAGCTGCACAAACTCCTGCCGACGCACCTTCGGTTTTTGCTACACATCACGTCCCGGAAGACGAAGTGGGTGCTGCCAAGGAAGCTATACGCCAGGCAGGCATTATGATGGAGAAGATGAAGATGGTGCGGGATGCCAGCCAGGCTGCTTATGATGCCAGCTCCGCTCTCCAGAGCAATGTTCAGGTTAGCAGAATGTCGACTGACTCTCTTGGCTTGTTCTGTTTAGGATATGGTACCTGAAATCTCTCTTTCCAAGGATCTTTGCATCTGTACACGCACTGGGTGTTTCGATTTGTCACTAAAAAAATTCATACTTTGAGCTGAATTTTTTGTTGTCGTTGATTGAATTTTTGGACTAGTGGGGGCACGCAGAGTGCACCCACTGTGTGTAGTCCCCGAGACTATGGTGGATGCAGGCGATGATCGTAGTCTTGAATTTTGAATTCCTTCACTCGGTGCAGTCGGGCCATGTCGAGTGTAAATCCAACCAGTGGGGGCACGCTAAGTGCACCCACCGGGTGTAGTCCCCGAGACCGTGTTCGACTTCGGCGATCGACTATGGTCTCAAGAGCCTGTTTGTTGTCTCTCTCTTTTTTGCACTCGCTACCGAAAGGTCTTGTCGAGTGTAAACTGAACCAGTGGGGGCATGCTAAGTGCACCCACTGGGTGTAGTCCCCGAGACTACTGTTGGATGTTTGATTCGACAGTAGTCTTAGAATTTGTTGTCTTTATCCTTTTACCTCTCTGAAATAACCAATATTTTATCCAATCGACTGACCCATTCCTTGATTGCAGAAATCTTGTGATCTTGGAGCTCGCTTTGCTGACTTGGAGAAACAGCAGATTCAACTCAACCTTGACCTGGAGTTGGCCAAGACAGAACCGCAGAAAGCCAAGGATGACGCCAATGGTAAGACAGACTTGTCGAGTGGTTTGTCTTTGGTCTGGATTTCGTTACGCTATTTCGAACCAAGCATCATTTCTTTTCGTAAAAACTGAACCAGTGCTCGCAAAAAGGATCAAGATCTGGCTGCCGCACAGAAAAAGGCTGATGACAAAACTGCTCTGGCTGAACAGAAGTTGGCTTTAGTTGGCAAATTGGAGGAAGAAAACGCCAAGATAAAATCTTCCCTGGATGAAGCCAACAAGGAAGTAACCCGCTTGAAAAAGGACAAGGTCAATCTGAACGAGAAGATGGAAGGCATTGCTCGCATGAGGGATGATCTGGAAAGTTATCTGAGGAGCCTTGCCAAGAAGCTGTTCATCAAGCTTGAAGGTATATACTTTGTTCCGACTGGTTTATCTTTGTCGACTCGGCATCCGACTATTGACTCACCTTCGGATTGTGCATGCAGAGTTTTGCCAAGACTTCGAGGAGGAGACCGGGCGAATTGAACCAAGCTTGGACCCCATCAACTCCCCCGTGAAAGATGAAGCTGCTATGAACTTGCTTCGACTGGAATCCCGCATCGACGGTGTTGTTGACTACCTTGCTCGACTGAAGGTCGCAACGTCGCGGGTCGACTCAGCATTCTGGCCAAGGGCAACGCTCCAGAATGACCTCGAGTCTCTGATGACTCGACTTAACGAGATCCCCGGTCGAGTGCAGGAGTGGAAGAAGTCTTCTGCCCGGTGCGGTGTTGATGTGGCTCTGTCTTTGGTTCGTGTCCAATGCAAGGAGGCGCGAGAAGAGAAGTTGGCGGCGATCAAGGTTGCCAATACCAAGAGGCATGACTTCCAATCCTTCATGGAGCCTTTCATTGCTGCCGCCACTCGGATTGCTGATGGCATTGACCTGGATGAATTTGTCGAGCCTGCCAGCCCTCCTCCTGCGGAGTGAACAAACTTTTATGCTCCACCGTAAATTTGCCTCGGGATGCCGAGTGGTTTTTGTAACCGTTAAACTCTTTCGGGCTGAATGCCCGAGTACTTCCGCTGTCTTGAACTTTTAGGGTTCGTCTGAACTTGATTTATCTCAGGATACGCTTGCGATTGCTTTTGGAATTTGTTCTATACTTGGAATGACCTTTGTGTTTGAGATGCAGCCCTGAAGTGGAGACTTCAGTCGACCTGCGCCTCGTCGTCCTTGCAGACAAGGATGGAGCGCATGTTGTATTTGTGGCACAACTCCAAAGGAGAAGGTTACAGTCGACCTGCACCTCGTCGTCCTTGCGGATAGGGATGGAGCGCACATTGTATTTGTGGCGTAGCTCCGAAGGAGAAGGTTGCAGTCGACCTGCACCTCATCGTCCTTGCGGATAGGGATGGAGCGCACATTGTATTTGTGGCGTAGCTCCGAAGGAGAAGGTTGCAGTCGACCTGCACCTTGTCGTCCTTGCGAATAGGGATGGAGCGCACATTGTATTTGTGGCGTAGCTCCGAAGGAGAAGGTTGCAGTCGACCTGCACCTCGTCGTCCTTGCGGATAGGGATATGTTTCGAACTTAGGCGAGTACAAGACTGCAGCTAAGCCTCCGAGTGGGAGGATTGCTCACCACACGGTAGGATTTTTCAAAACTTAGGCGAGTACTTGGACTACAGCTAAGCCTCCGAGTGGGAGGATTGCTCACCACTCGGTAGGATTTTTTAAACTTAGGCGAGTACTGGACTGCAGCTAAGCCCCCGAGTGGGAGGATTGCTCACCACTCGGTAGGATTTTTTAAACTTAGGCGAGTACTGGACTGCAGCTAAGCCCCCGAGTGGGAGGATTGCTCACCACTCGGTAGGATTTTTTAAACTTAGGCGAGTACTGGACTGCAGCTAAGCCCCGAGTGGGAGGATTGCTCACCACTCGGTAGGATTTTTCAAACTTAGGCGAGTACTGGACTGCAGCTAAGGCCCCGAGTGGGAGGATTGCTCACCACTCGGTAGGATTTTTTTAAACTTAGGCGAGTACTGGACTGCAGCTAAGCCCCTTAGTGGGAGGATTGCTCTCCACTCGGTAGGATTTTTCAAACTTAAGCGAAACAGATTCGCAGCTAAGCCCCGAGTGAGAGGCTTGCTCATCACTCAGTAGGATTTTTCAAACTTAGGCGAGTACTGGACTACAACTAAGCCCCCGAGTGAGAGGCTTGCTCATCACTCGGTAGGATTTTTCAAACTTAGGCGAGTACTGGACTGCAGCTAAGCCCCCGAGTGAGAGGCTTGCTCATCACTCGGTAGGATTTTTTAAACTTAGGCGAGTATTGGACTGCAGCTAAGCCCCCGAGTGGGAGGATTGCTCACCACTCGGTAGGATTTTTCAAACTTAGGAGAGTACTGGACTGCAGCTAAGCCCCCGAGTGAGAGGCTTGCTCATCACTCGGTAGGATTTTTCAAACTTAGGCGAAACGGATTGGCATATAAGCCCCCGAGTGAGAGGCTTGCTCACCACTCGGTAGGATTTTCAAACTTAGGCGAAACGGATTCGCAGCTAAGCCCCCGAGTGAGAGGCTTGCTCACCACTCGGTGGGATTTTTCAAACTTAGGCGAAACGGATTCGCAGCGAAGTCACCCACTGGGGGATTTCAAACGCAAACAAAAGCGATAACAATTGTTTAGGAAGATTATAAAGCTCTTGTCTTTGATAAACAGACTACAAAGGTATTTCGTATTACACCTCATCTGAGTGAGTACTTAAGTATAAAAGGGGCGGAGCAGCTCCGCGTTCCAAGCTCGTGGCTCGTCTTTCTGATGCTCGACATTATAAAGACGGTATGCTCCATTGTGGAGAACTCTGGTGACGATGAAGGGGCTGATATGTCTCCAACGTATCTATAATTTTTGATTGCTCCATGCTACTTTATCTATTGTTTTGGACTATAATGGGCTTTATTTTCCACTTTTATATTATTTTTGGGTCTAACCTATTAACCGGAGGCCCAGCCCAGAATTGCTGTTTTTTTTGCCTATTTCAGTGTTTCAAGAAAGCGGAATATAAAACGGAGTCCAAATGGAATGAAACCTTCGAACGTGATTTTCTCACCGAACGTGATCCGTGAGACTTGGACCCTACTCCAAGGAGTGCCAGAGGCGGTCACGAGGGTGGGGCGCGCCGCCTCATGGGCCCCCGACGCTCCACCGACATACTCCTTCCTCCTATATATACCTACGCACTTCAACAGATCGGGACGGAGCCAAAACCTAATTCCACCCCCGTAACTTCCTCATATCCATGAGATCCCATCTTGGGGCCTGTTCCGAGCTCACGGAGGGGGCATCCACCACGGAGGGCTTCTACATCAACACCATAGCCCCTCCGATGAAGTGTGAGTAGTTTACTTGAGACCTTCGGGTCCATAGTTAGTAGCTAGATGGCTTCTTCTCTCTTTTGGATCTCAATACAATGTTCTCCCCTCTCGTGGAGATCTATTCGATGTAATCTTCTTTTGCGGTGTGTTTGTTGAGACCGATGAATTGTGGGTTTATGATCCAGCTTATCTATGGAAAATATTTGATTCTTCTCTGAATTCTTTTATGTATGATTAAGTTATCTTTGCAAGTCTCTTCGAATTATCCATTTGGTTTGGCCAACTAGATTGGTAGTTCTTGCAATGGGAGAAGTGCTTCGCTTTGGGTTCAATCTTGCGGTGACCTTACCCAGTGACATAAAGAGTTGCAAGGCACGTATTGTATTGTTGCCATCGAGGATAACAAGATGGGGTATTTATCATATTGCATGAATTTATTCCTCTAGATCATGTCATCTTGCTTAAGGCGTTACTCTGTTTTTAACTTAATACTCTAGATGCATGCTGGATAGCGGTCGATGAGTGGAGTAATAGTAGTAGATGGAGAATCGTTTCGGTCTACTTGTCACGGACGTGATGCCTATATACATGATCATTGCCTGGATAACCTCATAACTATGCCCAATTCTATCAATTGCTCAACAGTAATTTGTTCACCCACCGTAGAATACTTATGCTCTTGAGAGAAGCCACTAGTGAACCCTATGGCCCCCGGGTCTATTCTCATCATATCAATCTCCATCACTTTCTTTACTTGCTTTGCGTTTTCTTGTTACTTTGCATCTTTATATCAAAAATACCAAAAATATTATCTCTATCAGATCTCACTCTAAGTAAGTGACCGTGAAGGGATTGACAACCCCTAAGCATTGGTTGCGAGTAGCTATCGTTTTGTGCAGGTACGAGGGACTTGCGCGTGGTCTCCTACTGGATTGATACCTTGGTTGTCAAAAACTGAGGGAAATACTTACGCTACTATGCTGCATCATCCTCTCCTCTTCGGGGAAATCCAACGCAAGCTCGAGACATAGCAGGGGCCTTCCCAAGCAGGGGCGAGCTTGTGTGGCTTCTGTTGATCCACTCGAAGAACCAAGTCTCTCTCTTGAAAGGCTCGACCCCTCACGTTTCTGGCGTGTAATCGACGCAAGTCTTGCTGATAAATGGTCGAACGGATCAAGGCCATCTCTCTTTCCTCTTCTAAGAGGTCGATCGCATCCGCCGGCCTGCTCGCTTCCTCTTCAGAGAAGAGCTCGACTCGGGGTGCATTGTGGAGCAGGTCACTTGGCAGAATAGCTTCAGCCCATAAACCAGAAAGAACGGAGTTCGGCCAGTCGACCGATTGGGAGTTGTCCTCAAACCCCAAAGAACTGATGGAAGTTCATCGACCCATGCGCCCGCTGCGTGCTTGAGACCACGCATCAGTCGGGGTTTCAGTCCTTTGAGAATTAAGCCATTTGCTCTTTCTGCTTGTCCATTCGATTGAGGATGAGCGACTGAAGCATAGTCGACTCGTGTGCCTTGAGAAGCGCAGAAGGCTCTAAACTCATCAGAATCGAAGTTCGACCCGTTGTCAGTGATGATGCTGTGTGGAACTCCATATCTGAATGTCAACTCTCTGATGAAACCGGCAATGATCTTGGCTTCAAGATTCTTGATAGGTTTAGCTTCAATCCATTTGGTAAACTTGTCGACCGCTACAAGCACATGAGTGAAGCCGCTCCTACCAGCTTCTCAATGGTCCAACCATATCCAATCCCCAAACAGCAAAGGGCCGACGAGGGAATGGTCTTCGTGGCTGACGCTGGCTTGTGAGACATATCACAGTAAAATTGGCAACCTTCACATCTGTCGACTATATCTTTCGTCATTTCATTTGCTCGTGGCCAATAAAATCCGGCTCGGTATGCTTTAGCCACAATGGCCCGAGAGGACGCATGGTGACCACAGGTTCCCGAGTGGATCTCGTTGAGAATCATTCGACCTTCTTCTGGCGTTATGCATTTCTGACTGACCCCAGTCGCGCTTTCTCTGAACAGTTGTCCTCTTATCACAGTAAAGGCTTTGGATCGACGGACAATCTGTCGAGCCTCTTCTTCATCCTCTGGGAGTTCCTTCCTAAGGATGTACGCAATGTATGGCACTGTCCAGTCGGGAGTGATAACCAGAACCTCCATGATTAGGTCGACCATGGCCAGGACCTCGACTTCAGTCGGATCTGTGGCGCTCTTAGGCTGCGGGGGCTCCTCAGTGAAAGGATCTTCCTGAACTGTCGGTGTGTGAATGTGTTCCAAAAACACATTGCTGGGAATGGCTTCTCTCTTGGAACCTATCTTTGCCAAATCATCGGCTGCTTGATTTTTAGTCGGGTATATGATGGAGCTCTAACCCCTCAAACTTCTTTTCCAACTTCCTCACAGCATTGCAGTAACCAGTCATGGCTGGGCTTCTGGCGTCCCACTCTTTCATCACTTGATTGACTACCAAATCTGAGTCGCCATAGACCATGAGGCGACGGACGCCGAGTGAGATGGCCATACGCAACCCATACAAGAGTGCTTCATATTCTGCTTCGTTATTGGAGGAATCAAAGTGAATCTGGAGGACATATCTGAGCTTGTCTCCTCGGGGGGATACCAGTACCACCTCAAAGACACGTAACCATTCAAAGCATCTTGGAGCCATCAAAGAACATGGTCCAAAGGTTCGAGTGAACTTGAGTCGGCGATTGCTGTTCGGTCCACTCGGCGAGAAATCTGCTATTGCTTGGGACTTGATAGCTTTCTTTGCCTCAAACTTGATATCTAAGGGAAGGAGTTCAATCGCCCACTTTGCCACTCGACCGATTCGTCTACAGTGTGCAGAATCTCTGACAATGGAGCATCGCTGACGACTGTAATTGAGTGGTCAGATAAGTAATGTGCAACCTTCTTCATGGTCATATAAATCCCATAAACAAGCTTCTAATAATGTGGATATCTTTGCTTTGATGGAGTCAAAACTTCAGAAACGTAATATACTGGGCGCTGGACTTTATAGGCTTTTCCCTCTTCTTCCCGCTCCACCATAAGTACTGTCGTGGAATTGTCACGGCAGATGTCCTCATGAAAGGACTTAGTCGCAGGGCCATCGTACGTGTTAACCTAGAGGGGTTAAAGCGGACACAAAGACACGGGAGTTATACTAGTTCGGCCCCTTCGATGAAGGTAAAAGCCTACATCTAGTTGTGATGGGATTGATGTGATTTCGGCGGATAGGGAGCAATAGCTTCGCCTCGGCCTCCCTACGTGACCTGGCGCGGTCCACTACCACTTGAGCATCTTCGAAGCCACCCGCCGGGTTGTTGCCGCGAGGCGGACCACGCTGCGCATTGCTTGACACGGCCGGTTAAATCGGCCAGCGTCGGCTGTAGCTCCGGCTTAGGCGGGGTAGAGTGGATCCGATCCCGATCGTATGAATATGCTTCTGTTGAGCGGGGCCGCCCCGAGGAGCTCCTTAACCCGGCGTGTCTCTACCGCCGTGGTGAATCACCTTCAATTGAATCGCCTCCAACCGTGCCGCAGCCGCAACAAGGTTATCCATCGGGTTGGAGTAGTGAGCCGGAGGTGTTATGCGCGATGCAGGGCGCCCGGTATGATGGCGAGGCAGATCTATCACACGGGCTGAACTGGCGCGACCGTCCCAGTGCTTCCGGCGGTTTGCCACCGGGCGGATTATCGTCCCTGCCCTGGGTATTGAAAAGCTCTCTTCCTCGAAAACCGAAGGTAAACGGGATCTGTACTTCCTTTTCATGACTTCATGCGACGCGCTCGATCCAAAGATGAGCCTATAAGCTGCGCAGATCCAAAGCGGCCCGTTCCGCCGCCATCCTCACGTCCGCTGCTGCCAGGTCCGCTTTAGCTTTAGTGATCTGGTCCCTCACCTTTGCAATCTCCGCGTTGTGCAGGTCCTGATCCGGCGGATTAGCCTCTGCCATGAGCACAGCCAATGCGTCGAAAAGCTCTGATAAAAATTGAGCCGGCGGGCGCACCGGGCCTCCTTCCCCGGCTGCCATCACCGCTGTTGAACCGGCGTCCAGGGGCGCCGCGGTCGAAGAGTGAAGCGCCGCTATGCATCGCCATGAAGATTCCAACCCGGTTGGGTAGATCAAAGGTCCGGAATACTCTCACCGTCGTAACAGCCCCGATCCGCCATCTTGCACCGGTACAGAGACTCGGTTTCTCCGGTGACGACTCATCGCCAGAGTAGACAACGGTTTCGCCGCTAGATGCCGATCCGTCCTCGTAGTCTCCGTGGGCGACTCCCACGAAGCACGCGACCGCCCGGTTTAGCGAGGCAGGACTCTTCTTCGCCGAGCCGTCTCGGCGAGGTCGGTGCAGATGTCCGGCCCAGGCCCTGGCTCGCCCGATCTTGCCGATGAACACGTGTATGCCGCGAAGGGACCCGGTATCCGTACTCAACCGAGCCGCCTCGGGCCCCAAATCCGCATCGTCTATGTAGAGCTTGCTGACGACTCTTAGTCATCCGCCCACAAAGATAGCCTTCGAGTCCTTGAACTTGCCCTCTAAGATCATCAAACCATCGTGCGATAGCCCCACGGTGGCGCCAACCGTCGTGGAATTGTCACGGCAGATGTCCTCATGAAAGGACTTAGTCGCAGGGCCATCGTACGGGTTAACCTAGAGGGGTTAAAGCGGACACAAAGACACGGGAGTTATACTAGTTCGGCCCCTTCGATGAAGGTAAAAGCCTACGTCTAGTTGTGATGGGATTGATGTGATTTCGGCGGATAGGGAGCAATAGCTTCGCCTCGGCCTCGAATTCTCTGTCCTTAACTCGCCGCCGGGTCGTCCCCTTATATACACGGGTTGACGCCCGGCCGGTCTACAGAGTCCCGATCCGGCTCATACAAGTCTCCGGCTCGGTCTCTTCTCTCTTATCTTACAACTCAAGTTACAAGACTAAGGAGGTTTACATGAATGGATCCTAATCCGCCTCTGGGCTTTGGGCCTCCTCCGTGGGCCCTGATCATGGATGAGGGTAACCCGGCCCCTTCAGGGCGGTTTACACTCAGTAGTTATATCCCCAACATAGCTCATCTTCGGCATTATTATACCTGAGCCATCGGCTCCACTTATGTACATATTAAGACAATGTATATATTATGAGTAAAAGCAATAAACCGGATCCTCGGCTAAAGCGGGGTATCTGTTCTGTAAAAAGTCCGGTTTGGGTACATGGAGATGTTGTCGTAAAGCAGCCTCCGGTTTAACCCTTGGTCTTGCTTTTCATAAGTTTTTGTCACTTGGGGCTTGGTCGTGTCCGAACCAATGCAACACCTTTTGACGGGCTAAAGCCACCAGATCACTTGGGGACATGGTCACGTCCGAACCCGATCCACGCCTCTTGGTCGGCCTAAGGCCATAGAATCACTTGGGGGCTTGGTCGAACCCGAACCATTGCAATGCCACTTGATCGGCATAATGCCACGATTTCAGTTGGGGACCTGGCTGACTTGAACCACCGCTACACCTTATAGGGAGCTTGGTCCTGTCCGACCATGGTAATACCATCTGATCAGGCTCAATAAAGCCTCTTCTTGCAAACGGTTTTTATCATTGCCTTTGCTTCCATATGGTTTGCATATCAGTTATTTGACTTTTGTTTGCCTTCTTAATCCGGCGATTTTTTCCGGTTTGATTTTTTCTGTTAACATCCCATTATGGAGTAACAGGGGGCTTGTCATGACCCGACACGGTTTACACGGTAAACCGGTATTATACACACAGGAGTTGTTCTCCTTTGACGGCGTCCCAAGCCGGCTAGAGATGCAAGCCGCCGTGGCGGTTTAAGAATTTGTGATTGCAGGCAAAATACATTGAAGGTTTCAATACTTCAAACCAAAGTATCAGCACCGCCGCACAAAAGTTACAGACGGAGGGTATAAAGGCATGTTCAAGAACAAAGTGCTAGCTATTCTATTACAAAGCCTTCCAAGGCCCAAAGTGGTTCGCATGACGTTATGGCCGGCAACTTCGATGCATCACCCGCTCGACGGATTAAGCTTCCTCGCCGGGTTGGCGTGAGGAAGAGGCGTTTAGCGTCGTTCAACTTCTTCTTCTTCATCACCCAAAGCCCGGAAGTCATTGGTAGACCGGTCAATCCGGGTTAAGGCACGAAGACAGCCTCTTCACTTATAAGCTCAGCCGGATCAACATCAGGCATAAGTGTGCTTACGAATTGGAGGAACAAGGCTCGCACTTCGGAATGACAAACTCTACCCGCTTGTTGTTTGCGTCATAAAGAGCGGTAAACCGCCAGTTGGCTTTGCCGATTGACTTCGCCAATGACGCATCTCCTTTGTTACTCGTTTGAGCGTCATTATCAAAGGCTTCACCGCCTTCTTGAGCGCTGGGAAACCTTTGGCTATGTCGGCCGGATCAAGGTTCGCTATCCACGCCTCGGCGCGAGTCGAAACGATGGAAGTGCCGGCCGGGCCGCGGACCGTTTCAATTCTTCAAGCTGCGCCGGAATCATGGACAGCCGGTCCAGGGTGTCTTTGATCAAGGACGGAGCTGTGTTGTCGTAAGATGTGGCACATATGACTCATTGGCGCCGGTATCTGACTGCTCAATCGTGGTGTAAGCGGCCTTGAGCTTCTTCGCACGCCGAGCCCGGATGAGCAATACGCTTGCCCGCACTGTGTTCGGGCAGCTCAAGTTAAACCGACGGCAATATTAAAGCAGGTGTATTCGGTGCAAATTTTCTTACCAAAGATGGCAGAGGTCATGGCATGAACTTGGCGCTTGATCCGTAAGCTCTTCGGTCACCGGTTTAAGAGCTGATTCGGCATCTTCGCCCGTTTTGTCAAACCGCTTTCTCGGTGTCCCATTTGGCCCGCTCGGATGTATATCCCTCCTTCACTGTTCCATCTTGGCCAAGGCAGTTCTCAATTCATCCTTGGCCTTGGTGGTCTCTGCTTGTTGAGTTTCCAAGTTGGCACGAAGGTCCTTGAGTTGCACGGTTTGTCGGTATATCTCATTACGATAACAAAGGGAGCACGTTAGTTGTGTTATTATAAAGTCCCAAGCTCAATACAAGTATTCAACTTGGCACTTGGGGGCTAATGGCTAATTGATCTCAGTTCGGTATGGGATACGAAATTAAGTCCCGGTTTAACTATGCTAAAGTTGAACCGACTTTGGGGGCTACTACGCAGCAAAGGTACAAGACAAGCATAAATCCTTACCTCATAGCGGTCCTTCATGCGATTTACGAGACCGGCTTCAAGGTCACGGCTTGTGTAGAGCCGGTTCGAGCCGGAGTGAAGTTCTTGGGCGAGAAATTGTCATAAGTCCAGATCAGTTTTCCCTTATCTTTACTCATAGTGGCATACTCTCCCTTGGCGCTGTGTTTTGCTAAAGCGACCGGTTGGCTAGGGGTGGTGTAGCCAGTGCCCGTCACAATAACATCATCATTTTTGGCCGGGCTGGCCGGATCGGCGGTCTTCTTTGGGCTTGGTGCCTTCATGCTCTGGCTCGGCGGTTCAATAGTTACGACCCGCTCTGTGGTCGGACTCGGTGGAGCAGGATGCGAGGTTTCCACTTGGGCCTCCGGTTCAGTTTCTGGCGGATCAGCAATATCGTCTTGGTACAACTCGCCAGAGCTATTCTTAGCGACTTCAGGATTTTCGCCCTGTTGCTCTGGGGTCCTCTTCGGATCAGCATCTGCAGTAGGCTCAAGAGTTTTTGCTTTTTTACTCAAGCGAGCCTTGGTGCTGCAGTGTTCAGAATTAGAGTAAGATAAATCGACCAACGCACCTATACACCGAATTGGCGGGACAGAGGTATGATACTTATCCTGCAGCAACTTTAAGCGGAGGCAGTTGCGTGGTTGATGAACCGCCAGAGGAGTTGGAAGAGGCCTGATAATTCGGGTCAGACGGATTGAGAGGACATCGGAAGAAACCCTTTAAGGGATAACGTTTTTCAGGAGAACAAGTCACCTCTGGGCGCTTAGGGTTGGTGTATCTCGGTAAACCGGAGGAGAGAATCTGTTGACCATCGTGCCGGGTTGTACGCGCTCTTCAGCTTCTTTGTGTCTTCAAATAAGCATAGGAATGAGATTTTTCACTTTCCGAACGGGCGCGATTTAATTCTTTTAACCCGGACGCAGGTCGGGGTTGGAAGAAAGAAGGATTACCTCAACATGGTCGGCATGGCTGGCTTGACATCATCCCGGAATTAAATTTGTCAAGAAGGGAAGAATAAAAAGGGACAAACTATAAGTAAGAAGAAACACAAGGTGGAGAGCGGTTTACGGCGGCTCCCTCGTAAGGATATCAAATTTTACCTCGGCTTCGATTCTTCATCTTCCGCGGATCGAGAAGACCCGGCGGTTTTCTTGCCAGCCTTTTGGTAGCCTTGGACTTTATACGCGGAGCTCGGGCGGTTTGGTCCGCCTCCGTATGAGCTGTTAGCCTGCGAGGTAACAAGGATTAATGAATATCAACAAAGTATTAAGGACCCGAAAAGCGGTGAGCAGAGCTTTACACAGCGGTTGGTTGGCAACACGTAACGGAGCCAACCCGGTTAGGGCTGCAGACGGAGATTGGTTCATCAAGCATCCTCTTTATCTCTGTGACCTCAAGTTCAGTTATTGGTAATTCGTGGCGTCTTTGAGGGTCTTTGAGGCTACCAAAGATATTTGTGCATCAATCCGGCCGGCGGCTTAAGGGCAAGATGCCCCAAGAAACCCAAAGATCGCACAAGGTCCACACCAGTTAGTCCATTGGCCATTAGAGCCCGGAGTTTAATGATCCGAGGTGCAAAGTTCTTCCGTTCATGACGGTTAAGCGTGAAGGAAGCGGATGATTGTTCTTGAGCGGTGAGGACGGTAACCCGGCAAAGGATTCTCGTTAGCGAGAACCTTTGTTCGGTAGTAGAACCAGGTTTGGTTCCAATCTTTTGGATGGCTGTGGTGTTTGGCGTGGGGAAAGTCCGCTTCCTTCCTCTTCTCGATTGAAACGCCGCCCAGCTACGTGTTGGGACCATCGAAAATTCCGCACGACGGTTCAAGTGAAAGAAGTCCCGAACAGCTCCACAGAGGGTTCTTCTTGAAGATAGACTTCACGTAACACTTGAAAATTGCATATGTTTGACACGGAGTTGGTACCAATGTACTGTGTATTGAGTTGAAAAATGGCAAGGACATCCAGGAAGAATTTTGATCCGTGTGGGCAGAATCCCCGATCTAAGTGCTGCACAAATACAATTACTTCTCCTTCTTGCGGAGTGGGAGGGCATTCGCCATCCGGAACCCGCCAGTGGAGGACATTTTTAGCAGCCAAAGCGCCGGTGGTGACGTATCCGTTGAGTTGCGTCTCGGTGGCCTTAGACCAGACCCAATTGCACGCTGCGAATTGTGGGGCCATTCCGGAAGATCAAAAGCTGCGAAAGGGAAAACGGTTCACCGTTAAACGGTTCGCACATTATACAATGTTAAACCGGCAATTCGGCAGATTTCCGATTCCGGTTTAGCGAGGACTAATGGAGTGACGGGTTAGTTATCAAAAAGTTAAACCGCCAAAAGAGACAGACCTGAAAAATTTACTAAGTATGGATGTAAACAGGTTTCACACGCGAATGGAAGTGATTTAGATCTACCGAAGGTTCAAGAAGAAAATCTTTGCGACCTAGCAAGCCTCGTAGAGAGGCAGGAATGTTCGTGCGTCCTAAACAAGAAGATCTGGGCAAAATAAAAGATGAACAAGGAGTAAAAGCTGATGGCGGGCGGTCGCCGCCGGGATGTGTACTACGGCCGAATCATACGGCCATGGCGGTGACAGGTATAAGGACACTACGATGAACACCTATGAACTACAGGAGGAACAGGGACCTTCAGATGCGGATCTAGGGTTCGAAGAGGAGCCTTACCTGGTGCGCCGAGCGGCGGAGGAGCGCTAAAGAGCTTCTTGTCCAGTCAGGGCGATGCAGCGGCCTGGGGCTGACGCGGCAGTCGAAGGTCGGCAGCGGCGGCGGAGCTTCAGAGCCAGAACGTCGCGAGGAAGAAGAAGAGCGGAAGAAGAAGAGAAAGGGCCTGCCGGTCTACTTATAAGGGACCGGGGCAGTTAACAAAGCGCGAGAATCGCGGAGTCAGCGGCGGACGGCCAGATGCGTCGCCTCGATTTCCGGGATAGCATTAAATGAAAAGGGAATCTTACTGTTTGGATTTCTTTATTAAAGCTGACGTCAAGGCGCCCTGTTGCGGTGGTCGGAGGATGACGTCACGGCGGTTCAAGCAAATGGCGGTTTACGGAGATGTTGAAGATTCACATGAACCGGTTCAAGTCAATCTGGGGCCTAATGTTGGGGATATAACTACTGAGTGTAAACCGCCTCAAGGGCCGGGTTACCCTCATCCATGATCGGGGCCCACGGAGGAGGCCCAAAGCCCGAGGCGGATTAGGATCCATTCATGTAAACCGCCTTAGTCTTGTAACTTGAGTACATAAGATAAGAGAGAAGAGACCGAGCCGAGACTTGTATGAGCCGGATCGGGACTCTCAGAGACCGGCCGGGCGTCAACCCGTGTATATAAGGGGACGACCCGGCGGCGAGTTAAGGACAGAGAATTCGAGGCTGAGGCGAAGCTATTGCTACCTATCCGCCGAAATCACATCAATCCCATCACAACTAGACGTAGGCTTTTACCTTCATCGAAGGGGCCGAACTAGTATAACTCCCGTGTCTTTGTGTCCACTTTAACCCCTCTAGGTTAACCCGTACGATGGCCCTGCGACTAAGTCCTTTCATGAGGACATCTGCCGTGACAATTCCACGACAAGTACTGTACTGACGACTTGTCCAGTGGCTGCAATATAAAGCAGTAAAGGCTCTTTACTAATTGGGGCAGCAAGCACCGGCTGGGTGGAAAGCAGAGCTTTTAGCTCTGCAAACGCTGCATCAGCTTCAGGAGTCCACTCGAACTTATCTGACTTCTTCATCAGTCGGTAGAGAGGCAGTGCCTTCTCACCGAGTCGAGAAATGAATCGACTTAGGGCGGCCAAACAACCAGTAAGCTTCTGGACATCATGCACACGCACGGGGCATTTCATCCGGAGTATGGCACCCACTTTCTCGGGGTTAGCGTTGATCGCTCGTTCGGAAACGAGAAAACTGAGTAATTTTCCTCCTGGAACTCCGAATGTGCACTTCGATGGATTAAGCTTGATATCATACCTTATGAGGTTGGCAAAGGTTTCAGCAAGGTCAGCCAGTAGGTCGGAACCTTTACGTTGACTTGACCACAATGTCATCCATGTACGCTTCCACATTCCGATCGATTTGAGTGAGTAAACACTTCTGAATCATCTGCATGAATGTGGCTCCAGCGTTCTTCAGGCCGAATGGCATAGTGACATAATAGAAGCACCCGAATGGGGTGATGAAAGCTGTTTTAATCTCATCAGGTCCATACAGACGGATCTGATGATACCCGGAATAAGCGTCCAAAAAGGACAAACGCTCACACCCCGCAGTCGAGTCGACTATTTGATCGATGCGAGGGAGAGGAAAGTGATCCTTCGGGCAGGCCCGATTGATATGCTTGAAGTCAATGCACATGCAAAGTGAGTCGTCCTTCCTAGGGACCATGACAACATTAGCTAACCACTCAGAGTGGTAAATCTCTCGAATAAACTCAGCTGCCAGAAGCCGAGCCACTTCTTCACCGATTGCCTTTCTCTTACAGACGGCGGACCGTCAAGATGTTCTTTATTTGGTTTCACTTTTGGGTCGACTCACAGACGATGCTCAGCCAGCCCCCTGGGAACACTCGGCATGTCAGAAGGTTTCCATGCAAAGATGTCCCAGTTCTCACGGAGGAACTAGATGAGCGCTTCTTCCTATTTGGAGTCAAGTGTTGTTGAAATGTGAGTCGGAGCAGCATTGGGATCCGTCGGGTGAATATGAATCGGCTTCGTTTCGCCAGACGACTGAAATGCCGAATCCGTGGCAGGCTTTTTAGCTCGCAACAAATCACTCGGATCTGCATTTTTCTGATACTCCTGCAATTCCACAACTGCCATTTGTGCATCGGCGATCTTTGAGCCTTTCTGGAAACACTCTTCTGCCTTCTTTCGATTGCCAGTGATAGTGATCACTCCCTTAGGACCAGGCATCTTCAACTTGAGGTACACGTAACATGGTCGAGCCATAAAACGTGCATAGGCTGGCCTGCCCAGAATAGCATGATAAGCACTCTGGAAATCCACGACTTCAAATGTCAACTTTTCTTTGCGGTAATTCTTGGAATCACCGAAAACCACATCAAGTGCGATATGGCCGAGTGACTCAGCCTTCTTGCCAGAATAACTCCATGGAAACTCATATTGTTTTCACTGAGTCTGGACATCGGAATGCCCATTCCTTTCAACGTCTCAAAGATACAAGATATTCAGGCCATCGCCACCATCCATCGAACTTTAGTCACTGAGTGCCTTCGACGACCGGGTCGACCACCAATGCTTGCCTCCTGTGGTGGCTATGTGCGTTAGGTGATCGAACAGTCAAATGTAATGGCGATGCAGGACCATTTCAAATAAGCGGGTGTCGCCGAGCGACCATGTTTACTTCTCGATTGATGACTTTCACGACTTTTGCTCTCAACATCAGCAAAATCATCGCCAGTGGAATTGACCGAGGGTAACCATCATCACTTTCTTCTTTGTCTTCAACTTTGTCCGAGCTCTTTTTCCTTTTCTTTGGGTTGTTTCTCTCGAACTGCTGGATTAGGAGTCGACCTTTGTCGAGTGGTATGCTTCGGGTAAATGATTTTACCCTCTTCATCTTTCTTTGTGTGAATGTGGCATGGCAAATCCAGCACATCATTTCCATCTTGATCTTTTATTTTCTTGGGGTTCCATGGCCCTTTGGGCTTCCCCTTGAATTTTCCCTGAGTCACGGCTAAGGTTTCTCCGGGAGCAGCCGGCTCGGCTTTGCGCTTCTGCTTCCGACTAGAGTTTCCTCCTCCGGTTTCATGGGCGACTGTTTTGTGTTTGCCACTCTAGAGCCGATCCTCCTCTTCACCATTAGTATACTTGGTGGCAATCTCCATCATTCGACTCAGAGGCATGTCTCCGGTCCGACCGAACTTCAGATTCAACTCTCGATATTTGACGCCTTCTTTGAAGGCACAAACTGCTTGGTGATCAGACACATTCTCCACCGTGTGATGCAACGTGATCCATCTCTGGATATAATCCCTCAAAGTTTCATTTGGTTTCTGCACACAAGATTGCAGCTCCGTTAGCCCTGCTGGCCATTTGCATGTTCCTTCGAAGGTTCTGACAAACACTCGGGCAAGCTCTTCCCAACTATAAATGCTGCTGGGTGCTAATTGATTTAGCCATGCTCTGGCTGAGCCCTCCAACATCAGAGGAAGGTGTTTCATAGCCACATCATCATTGCCTCCATCGATCTACACAGCCACTCGGTAGTCCTCAAGCCAAGTTTCAGGCTTGGACTCCCCAGTGAACTTACTGACTCCAGTCGCCAACCTGAAGTTGGGAGGAATCATCTGCGGCCACGATGGCTCTTTGAAGCACTCTGGACCTGAGACATGTACTCTGCTGCTGGTTGGTAAATCTCTATCATGGCCTTCTCTGTGAGCTCTGTTTCTGTCGACCAAACCCTGAACGAGAATAGATCTCGTGTCAAAGCCCGGTTCTCTGGGGTCGACTGGAATCCTTCGCCCACCACTATGAGGGCGCCTGTCATCATGCTGCCGGGGCACGTACGACCCACTCCTTGGGGGAGGTGTGGGCACTCGGTGACGATCATCGCGATCGAGTCGGTGATCATACTGCTCATGGTTTCTGTACTGATCTCACCGGTCTCCACTTCCCTCACGCCTCAGGGGCGATCTCAGGCCGTGAGCTGACTGAACCGTATCTGCAACAACGGACCTGCTATGGATCCTATTCCGCGACTATGACACATCCATATTCTGCTCTCCCGCTGCCCGAAGTAAAGCCCTGATCTGCATCAGACCTCTACCAGCTTCTGACTGGGAGGGATGGATCAACTCTGCTATTCGGGCTGCAGCTATGACATTCTGGATCGGAGTTCGATATACCTGAGTCGGAGGTGGAAAAAGTTGGCGTCGACTGGATTCTGGAACCCGCTGTCATGCATGCTCATCGAGTACACGCTGGAGATTCTCCAGTCGAGTGCGCTCAGCCAAGTTGGCCAGGCGCGCGTCCTCCAAGGCCCGGGCCTCGGGGGTTTCTCCAATGATAGGAGTGTGAAGTGCATCCATGTTCCGGCGGCGAAGTTCTTCCCTCTTCTGCGAAGAGAGGGGCTCAGGGAGGTACTCCTCATGGACACGCGACGGATCACCTCCGCCGTCGCCACCGTCGGTGCGGGGGAAGCCGGGAGGACTGTGGGGTCCATCGACCATCAGGACCTCCACCGCGGGATCACTGTTGTCGCACTCGGATGCAGTCTCTGCGGAGCCAGTCGACAGGTTGAACATGTCGTAGAGAGTTTCGTCGGGCTCGATTGCCGTGACTTGGGGGGTGGCCGACTGGCGAGCCACCGCATGCCTCACCCACCGCTGAAGCCATGATCGACCGAAACACTTGCTCCGGCGGGCGACAGGGAGGGAGGACGCCACAGGAGCCGACCGACATCTTGGGTCGACGGCCTGCCAGGAGGACGCCATGCACGCAGCGAAAGTGCATTGCCTCATGGACGGGGAGTGCGTCGACGTCGAGTGGAGCCTCCTGAAGCCAAGCAGAGTCGTCGGTGACAAACACGAGCGCGCCGAGACGGGTCTCGCGGCCCTCAGCCAAACCTCTGCCTGAAACCATGCTGATGGAGATCGAAAAAATTGCAACTTCTCCAACAAGTCGCTAAGACACCTGCCCCAAGGTGGGCGCCAACTGTCGTGGTTCTAAGTCTGACAGTAGAATGGGGGGTAGGTGATGTAGAGGCAAGATCTTAGCTATGGAGGAGTTGTACATGCAAGTTTTACGAGTTCAGGCCCTTCTCAGAGGAAGTAACAGCCCTACGCCTCGGAGCCCGGAGGCGGTCGACTGGATTATATGCATGTGAGTTACAGGGGGTGCGAACCCTTGTCTCAGAGGAGGGGGGTGGCTTATATAGAGTGCGCCAGGACCCCAGCTCCCCTCCGTTACATAGGGTTCAATGTACATCAAGAGGGGGGTGTTACTGGTAACGCCAGCAATAAAGATACATAATGACCATTAAAGCTATGACTTAATTCCCGACCGTTGCAGAGCGGAGTGGCTCTAGATCTCCTGGTAGTCGAGTGATTGTCTACATGGTCGAGTGTCTTCAAGACTGTCGAGTGGAACATAGCTTCATGGTCGAGTGGATGATGATTCTTCTTCGAATGCTTCTGGTTCTTTTAGAGATGTCCTTGGGGAAGGTATCTTGGACAGGTCCATGACCCTACCCTAGGTACATAGCTTCATCAACCGCCGCCGCTCCTCCCGATCGCCCCAGCCGACCCGATCGCTACTGCCGCGACCCCGCAGCTGCCGCCCACTCCTCCCGTCACCGAAACCTTCCCGCCGCCGTGACCCCCTCACCTCCGCTCGAAGCCGCCGCCGCACATCCAACCCTAACCCTAGCCGCACCACCACCTCGCCGTCATGTCGTCCGTCACCCCGTCCGGCTCCACCAACTCCAACCCGTTCGCCGGCGCCAACCCTCCCGACGTCACTGACATCCGCAACCTCAACATCTATGAGCGGGTTCTGATTCGTCTCTCCCAGACGGACTCCTCCTACTATGCGTGGAAGACGTACTTCTCCCTCATGTTCCGGGAGTACCACCTCATCAACCATGTGGACGACTCCGTCGACTCCAGCCTCGTCCCCGACTTCCATGACTGGTCCATCATCGACGCCACGCTCATCCGGTGGTTCTTTCTCACCATCTCACCGGACCTGTTTCAACGGTCGTGCAGGACGGTGATGACGCTCACGCCGTGTGGACCAAGCTGAACATCCTCTTCACCGACAATCGTCTTCAATGTCGCGTTTTTTTGCAGCAAGAGTTTTTTGGGTGCCACCAGGACAACTCCTCCGTAGACGACTATTGTCGCCGCCTCAAGACTGTCGCTGACGAGCTCCGCGATATTGGTGCGAAGATCGATGATGACCTCCTCCTCAGCACGCTCACCGCCGGCCTCAACGAGGACTTCGGCAATGCCGCGGCGAACCTCATCCTCATCCCCGAGCCCTCCTTCGCCAAGTTCGTTGCGTACCTCCGGCTGGAGGAGCGGCGGATGAAGCAGGTGAAGGCGCGGGCCATCCACACCGCTCTTGCCGCTGGCACCACCAGCGGCGGGCCCCCGTTGCCCCGGCCGTGCCTCCTCAGTCGCGCCATCCGGCGGCATACCCGCCACCGCAGCAGCAGCCGCCGCTGCCGCCTCTCCTGCCACCCCCGTACGGACCTCCCGCCCCTCCCGCGCAACCCGCCGAACGGCACCGCGGAGGCTGGCGCGGTGGTCAGCAGCAGTCGCAGGCCGCGGGTGCGCCTCGTCAGCAATAGCAGCTCCAAGTGCCGCCTCTGTGGGCCGTCGGGTACAACCCGTGGACCGGTGTCATTCATGCATACACCATGCTGGTCCCACGGGCCCCTGCATTGACCCTTCCCGTGCCGCGTCCGCCGGTGCATCAGGCATACTACGCGGCTCCGCAGCCCTATGGAGGGTACCCACCACCGCAACTGAGCGGTGGTTACAGCTTCCCGATGGCGTCTCCGCCACCTTCGCTGGCGCTGTCACCGGCGCCTTGGGATCCGGCGCTCCTCGCCGTGCTGCACACCGCCTCTACGCCAAACAACTACACTGGAGGCGGTGACTGGTACATGGACACCGGGGCCACGGCTCACATGTTTGCTCATCTTGGTAATCTGGCCTCCTTCACTACCGTCACCACCGACCGCCGCATCATTGTCAGCGACGGTTCCACCCTTCCCATTACACACATCGGACACACTTCTTTTCCTTCTAATTCCATGCCTTTATCTTTGTCTAACATACTTGTGTATCCTCATCTTATTAAGAATCTTATTTCCGTTCGTTGTTTCACTCGTGAAAATCCTGTCACTGTTGAATTTGACGAGCTTGGTTTTTGTGTTATGTACGCTCAACTAGGATGGTAATGCACCGATGTGACAGCCCCGATGAGCTATATCCGGTGCGTTCGCCTTCATCCGCCACCACCGCACCGGTTGTTCTCTCCGATGGCGTCGATCTCTGGCACGCTCTTTTGGGTCATCCCAACCTCGCCACCCTTCGTCATATTCTTAGGAGTTTCAGTTTCAGTTGTAATAAAATAGAGGATCACACTTGTCATGCTTGTCGTGTCGGCAAACATGTTTGTCTTCCGTTTAATAACTCCACCACCATTGCTTCTTTTCCTTTTCAGTTGATTAATAGCGATGTGTGGACCTCTCCTGTTCCTAGTAATTCGGGCTATTTATACTATCTGGTTATCCTTCATGATTATTCTCATTATGTATGGACCTTTCCTTTGCACGAAAGTCAGATGCACTCTCCACTTTGACGACTTTTTACTCCTATATCAGCATGCAGTTTGGGCGTCCCATTCTTGCTCTTCAGACTAACAATGGAAAATAGTTCGACAACCTTGCTTTCTGCACTTTTTTGTCGCACCATGGCACAATTTATCGCCTCACATGCCCGTATACTTCACTGCAGAACGTTCGAGCCGAATGTGTCCTTCGCACTTTGAATGAATGCGTTCGCACGCTCCTGTTTCATGCTAACGTGCCGCCTCGCTTCTGGCCGGACGCACTCGCTACCGCATCACTTCTCCTTAACCTTCGATCCTGTCAGCTCATGTGGAATTACGCACCTCATCACCTCCTATTTGGTACGCCGCCGTATTATGATGGTTTGCGTATTTTTGGGTGCCTTTGTTATCCTAGCACCGCCGACACTGCTCCTCATAAACTTGCACCACGTTCTGTTGCATGCATCTTCATCGGCTACCCTTCTAACTCCAAGAGCTATCGGTGCTACGATCCAGTCTCCCACCATGTGTTCACCTCCCGGCACGTTTACTTTGATGAGCATGTGTTTCCGTTTCAGTAGGTACCCCCGGCTGTTCCTCCCGCCACCGATGACATGGGAGCCTTGACGCCTCTCCCAGGGCGCTCGCGTGTCGCTCTTGGCCTACCCCTGGCTTTGAGGCACGTCACCCCGCCAGCGCCTTTCGGTTCGGCGCCCCCACCCGCGGCGCCCCTACGACCGCGGATTTGGTGCCCGCGGCCCCGGTGCTTTCTGTGCTCCATTCGCCTGCGGCCCTGGCGCCCTCTTCACCGGAGACTGCGGCCTCACCACCCGAGGTCGGTCCGTTCACTCGCGCCCGTACGGGCATTTTTCGCCCGAGCTCGCGCTATGCTTTGGACGAGTATGTCCATGCGGCATCCACCTCTATGCCATCGCTGTTGCCATCCTCCATTCGAGCCGCTCTTGGTGACCCGCTCTGGATGGCTGCGATGCAAGAGGAGTTTGATGCCTTGCTGCGCAACCGGACGTGGCAGCTTGTTCCCCGTCTCCGACATGCTAATGTGACATATCAATACTTCCCTAACTCCAAAAATTATGAAGTAAAATTCCCACTGTAATAAATTTATCATAGCTCAATATGCAAAAAGATTCAACATTATACCACTCTCTGAATTTTCTAGGGAATTTTTGCAACATCGGTAAACTTTCTGTTTTCAAACAGCAACATGTATACTAGCAAAATAAGCATGGCAAAGGCTATCCTTGACTTTTTTATTGGAACTAAAGATGCAAAACATTATTATAAATAACAGCAAGCAAATACTAACAAAATAAAAGGACGCTCCAAGCAAAACACATATCATGTGGTGAATAAAAATATAGCTCCAAGTAAAGTTACCGATGAACGGAGGCGAAGGAGGGGATGCCTTCCGGGGGATCCCCAAGCTTAGGATCTTGGTTATCCTTGAATATTACCTTGGGGTGCCTTGGGCATCCCCAATCTTAGGCTCCTGCCACTCCTTATTCCATAGTCCATCGAATCTTTACCCAAAACTTGAAAACTTCACAACACAAAACTTAACAGAAAACTTCGTGAGCTCCATTAGCGAAAGAAAACAAAACACCACTTCAAGGTACTGTAATGAACTCATTCTTTATTTATATTGGTGTTAAACCTACTGTATTCCAACTTTTCTATGGTTTATAAACTATTTTACTAGCCATAGAGTCATCAAAATAAGCAAACAACACAATGAAAACAGAATCTGTCAAAAACAGAACAGTCTGTAGTAATCTGTATCAAACGTATACTTATGGAACTCCAAAAATTCTAAAATAAATTGTTGGAACTGAGGAATTTGTATAGTAATCATCTTCAAAAAGAATCAACTAAATATCACTCTCCAGTAAAAAGTTCTAGCTATACTTGTGAGCGCTAAAGTTTCTGTTTTTTACAGCATGATCATAAACACTTCACCCAACTCTTCCCAAAGGTTCTACTTGGCAAAAACACTAATTAAAATATGAAACCACATCTAAACATAATCTAGATGGATTATTTATTACTAAACAGAACCAAAAAGAAAGAAACTAAAATAAAATTGGGTTGCCTCCCAACAAACGCTATCGTTTAACGCCCCTAGCTAGGCATGATGATTTCAATGATGCTCACATAAAAGATAGGAATTGAAACATAAAGAGAGCATCATGAAGAATATGACTAGCACATTAAGTCTAAACCACTTCCTATGCATAGGGATTTTGTGAGCAAACAACTTATGGGAACAATAATCAACAAGCATAGGAAGACAAAACAAGCATAACTTCAACAATTTAAGCACATAGAGAGGAAACTTGATATTATTGCAATTCCTACAAGCATATGTTCCCCTCATAATAATTTTCAGTAGCATCATGAATGAATTCAACAATATAACCAGCACCTAAAGCATTCTTTTCATGATCTACTAGCATAGAAATTTTATTACTCTCCACATAAGCAAAATTCTTCTCATGAATAGTAGTGGGAGCAAACTCAACAAAATAACTATCATGTGATTGAAAATTAAAATCAAGATGACAAGTTTCATGGTTATCATTATTCTTTAAAGCATACGTGTCATCACAATAATCATCATAGATAGGAGGCATGCTTTCATCATAGTAAATTTGCTCATCAAATCTTGGGGGACAAAAATATCATCTTCATCAAACATAGCTTCCCCAAGCTTGTGGCTTTGCATATCATTAGCATCATGGATATTCAAGGAATTCATACTAACAACATTGCAATCATGCTCATCATTCAAAGATTTAGTGCCAAACATTCTATATAATTCTTCTTCTAGTACTTGAGCACAATTTTCCTTCCCATCATTTTCACGAAAGATATTAAAAAGGTGAAGCGTATGAGACAAACTCAATTCCATTTTTTAGTAGTTTTCTTTTATAAACTAAACTAGTGCTAAAACAAGAAACAAAAAAGATTTGATTGCAAGATTTAAAGATATACCTTCACTTACCTAGCCTCCCCGGCAACTGCGCCAGAAAAGAGCTTGATGTCTACTACGCAACCTTCTTCTTGTAGACGTTGTTGGGCCCGCAAGTGCACAGGTTTGTAGGACAAGTAGCAAATTTCCCTCAAGTGGATGACCTAAGGTTTATCAATCTGGGAGGCGTGGGATGAAGATGGTCTCTCTCAAGCAACCCTGCAACCAAATAACAAAGAGTCTCTTGTGTCCCCAACACACCAAATACAATGGTAAATTGTATAGGTGCACTAGTTCGCGAAGAGATGGTGATACAAGTGCAATATGGATGGTAGATATAGGTATTTGTAATCTGAAAATATAAAAACAGCAAGGTAACTAATGATAAAAGTGAGCGTAAACGGTATTGCAATGATAGGAAACAAGGCCTAGGGTTCATACTTTCACTAGTGCAAGTTCTCTCAACAATAATAACATAGATAGATCATATAACTATCCCTCAACATGCAACAAAGAGTCACTCCAAAGCCACTAATAGCGGAGAACAAACGTAGAGATTATGGTAGGGTACGAAACCACCTCAAAGTTATTCTTTCCAATCAATCCGTTGGGCTATTCCTATAAGTGTCACAAACAGCCCTAGAGTTCGTACTAGAATAACACCTTAAGATACAAATCAACCAAAACCCTAATGTCACCTAGATACTCCATTGTCACCTCAAGTATCCGTGGGCATGATTATACGATATGCATCACACAATCTCAGATTCATCCAACCAACATAAAAGTACTTCAAAGAGTGCCCCAAAGTTTCTACCGGAGAGTCAAGAAAACGTGTGCCAACCCCTATGCATAGGTTCATGGGCGGAACCCGCAAGTTGGTCACCAAAACATACATCAAGTGGCACGTGATATCCCATTGTCACCACAGATAAACACGACAAGACATACATCAAGTGTTCTCATAAAAGACTCAATCCGATAAGATAACTTCAAAGGGGAAACTCAATTCATCACAAGAGAGTAGAGGGGGAGAAACATCATAAGATCCAACTACAATAGCAAAGCTCGGGATACATCAAGATCGTGCCATAGAGGGAACACGAGAGAGAGAGAGAGATCAAACACATAGCTACTGGTACATACCCTTAGCCCCGAGGGTGAACTACTCCCTCCTCGTCATGGATAGTGCCGGGATGGTGAAGATGGCCACCGGTGATGGGTTCCCCCTCCGGTAGGGTGTCGGAACGGGGTACCTATTGGTTTTTGGTGGCTATAGAGGCTTGCGGCGGCGGAACTCCCGATCTAATCTCTGTTCTGGAAGTTTTAGGGTACATAGGTATATATGGGTGAAAGGAGTACGTCGGTGGAGCTACGGGGGCCCCACGAGGCAGGGGGCGCCGAGAAGCGGGGGGGTGGGCCCGCCCCACCCTCGTGAGCACCTCCGTATCTTCCGACGTGGGGTCCAAGTCCATCAGTAGTTTCCTTCCAAAAATAACTTCTCCAGTTGATTTCGTTCGCTTGACTCCGTCTGATATTCCTTTTCCTCGAAACACTGAAATAGGCATAAAACATCAAATCTGGGCTAGGCCTCCGGTTAATAGGTTAGTCCCAAAAGTAATATAAAAGTGGATAATAAAGCCCAATATTGCCCAAAACAGTAGATAATATAGCATGGAGCACTTAAAAATTATAGATACGTTGGAGACGTATCAAGCATCCCCAAGCTTAATTCCTGCTCGTCCTCGAGTAGGTAAATGATAAAAAAGGTAATTTTTGACGTGGAATGCTAGTTGGCATAATTTCAATGTAATTCTTCTTACTTGTGATATGAATATTCAGATCCGAAAGATTCAAGACAAAAGTTCATATTGACATAAAAATAATAATATTTCAAGCATACTAATCAAAGTAATCATGTCTTCTCAAAATAGCATGGTAAAAGAAAGTTCATCCCTACAAAATCATATAGTTAGGCTATGCTTCATTTTCATCACACAAAGATGTTCCCAACTTCTATAGCCCCGATGACAAGCCAAGCAATTGTTTCATACTTAAATAATCTCAAACTTTTTCAACCTTCACGCAATACATGAGCGTGAGCCATGGATATAGCACTATGGGTGGAATAGAATATGATGATGGGGATTGTGTGGAGAAGACAAAAAAGGAGAAATATCACATTGACGAGGATAATCAACGGCCTATGGAGATGCCCATCAATTGATGTCAACATGAGGAGTAGGGATGGCCATGCAACGGATGCACTAGAGCTATGAATGCTCAACAAAAGAAAACTAGTGGGTGTGCATCCAACTTGCTTGCTCATGAAGACCTAGGGCATTTTGAGGAAGCCCATCGTAGGAATATACAAGCCAAGTTCTATAATGAAAAATCCCCACTGGTATGAACAAGACAACTTATGAGACTCACTATATGAAAATCATGGTGCTACTTTGAAGCATAATATATGAGACTCACTATATGAAGAACAAGGTGCTACTTTGAAGCACAAGTGTGGAAAAAGAGATATTAGCATTGCCCTTTTTATTTTATTTTTTTGGGCCCTTCTATTTTTTTTGGACTTTCTCTTTTTTTTGGGCAATGCTCTAATAATGATGATCATCACACTTCTGTTGATTACAACATAAGGATTAGAACTCGAAACTAGAACAAGGTATGACTCTATATGAATGCCTCCGGCAGTGTACCGGGATGGTGCAATGAATCAAGAGTGACATGTATGAAAAATAATGCATGGTGGCTTTGCCACAAATATGATGTCAACTACATGATCATGCAATGGCAATATGACAAAACTAAAGTATGTCATGATGATGATGAACGGAATGGTGGAAAGTTGCATGGCAATATATCTCGGAATGGCTATGGAAATGCCATAATAGGTAGGTATGGTGGCTGTTTTGAGGAAGATATAATGAGGCTTATGTGTGATAGAGTGTATCATATCACGGGGTTTGGATGCACCGGCGAAGTTTGCACCAACTCTCAAGGTGAGAAAGGGCAATGCACGGTACCGAAGAGGCTAGCAAAGGCGGGAAGGTGAAAGTGCGTATAATCCATGGACTCAACATTAGTCAAAAGAACTCATATAATTATTGCAAAAAAATTAGAAGTCATCAAAAATCAAGTACTACGCGCATGCTCCTAGGGGGGTAGATTGGTAGGAAAAGACCATCGCCGTCCCGACCGCCACTCATAAGGATGCACAAGCCAGGTACACTTCATGTTTCAAATTTATTACATAACTTTAACCATACGTGCATGCTACAGGATTTGCTAACTTCAACACAAGCATTTCTCAAATTCACAACTACTCAACTCGCATGACTTTGATATTATCACCTCCATATCTCAAAACAATTATCAAGCATCAAACTTATCTTAGTATTCAACACACTCATAAGGATTCTTACATATCTTGTATGCTTAGCATATTATGATTATTTAAGTAAATTACCATGATATTTAAGACTCTCAAAATAATCTAAGTGAAGCATGAGATTTCAAAATAAAACCACCACCGTGCTCTAAAAGATATAAGTGAAGCACTAGAGCAAATGACAAACTACTCCGAAAGATATAAGTGAAGATCAATGAGTAATCGGATAATTATGCAACTATGTGAAGACTCTCCCATTTAATAATTTCAGATCTTGATATTTTATTCAAACAGCAAGCAAAGCTAAATAAAACTACAATGCAAGGATAGCACAACTCAAGTGAAGAAGCAAAAACTTAGGTTCAACCGATACTAACCGATAATTGTTGAAGAAGAAAGGTGGGATGCCTACTGGGGCATCCCCAAGCTTAGATACTTGAGACTTATTGAAATATTATCTTGGGGTGCCTTGGGAATCCCCAATCTTGAACTTTTGTGTCTCCTTAATTCCTCTCATATCATGGTTTCTCTTTTTATCAAAAGCTTCATTCACAACAAACTCAACAAGAACTCGTGAGATAGGTTAGTATAAACCAATGCAAAACCTTATCATTTCCTACTGTAACAAATCACTAAAATTATTATTCAACATTGCATACTAAATGCCTCTGCATATTTAATACTCCTATCCTCAAATAGAATCATTAAACAAGCAAACATATGCAAACATAACAACAATCTGCCAAAACAGTATAGTTTGTAAAGAATGCAAGAGTATCAATACTTCCCTAACTCCAAAAATTATGAACTAAAATTCCCACTGTAATAAATTTATCAGATCTAAATATGCAAAAATATTCAACATTATACCACTCTCTGAATTTTCTAGGGAAGTTTTGCAACATCGGTAAACTTTCTGTTTTCAAACAGCAACATGTATACTAGCAAAATAAGCATGGCAAAGGCTATCCTTGACTTTTTTATTGGAAATAAAGATGCAAAACATTATTATAAATAACAGCAAGCAAATACTAACAAAATAAAAGGACGCTCCAAGCAAAACACATATCATATGGTGAATAAAAATATAGCTCCAAGTAAAGTTACCGATGAACGGAGGCGAAGGAGGGGATGCCTTCCGGGGCATCCCCAAGCTTAGGATCTTGGTTATCCTTGAATATTACCTTGGGGTGCCTTGGGCATCCCCAAGCTTAGGCTCCTGCCACTCCTTATTCCATAGTCCATCGAATCTTTACCCAAAACTTGAAAACTTCACAACACAAAACTTAACAGAAAACTCGTGAGCTCCATTAGCGAAAGAAAACAAAACACCACTTCAAGGTACTGTAATGAACTCATTCTTTATTTATATTGGTGTTAAAACTACTGTATTCCAACTTTTCTATGGTTTATAAACTATTTTACTAGCCATAGAGTCATCAAAATAAGCAAACAACACAATGAAAACAGAATCTGTCAAAAACAGAACAGTCTGTAGTAATCTGTATCAAACGTATACTTCTGGAACTCCAAAAATTCTAAAATAAATTGTTGGAACTGAGGAATTTGTATAGTAATCATCTTCAAAAAAGAATCAACTAAATAGCACTCTCCAGTAAAAAGTTCTAGCTATACTTGTGAGCGCTAAAGTTTCTGTTTTTTACAGCATGATCATAAAGACTTCACCCAAGTCTTCCCAAAGGTTCTACTTGGCACAAACACTAATTAATACATAAAACCACATCTAAACAGAATCTATATGGATTATTTATTACTGAATAGAACCAAAAAGAAAGAAACTAAAATAAAATTGGGTTTCCTCCCAACAAGCGCTATCGTTTAACGCCCCTAGCTAGGCATGATGATTTCAATGATGCTCACATAAAAGATAGGAATTGAAACATAAAGAGAGCATCATGAAGAATATGACTAGCACATTTAAGTCTAACCCACTTCCTATGCATAGGGATTTTGTGAGCAAACAACTTATGGAAACAATAATCAACAAGCATAGGAAGACAAAACAAGCATAACTTCAACAATTTAAGCACATAGAGAGGAAACTTGATATTTTATTGCAATTCCTACAAGCATATGTTCCTCCCTCATAATAATTTTAAGTAGCATAATGAATGAATTCAACAATATAACCAGCACCTAAAGCATTATTTTCATGATGTACTAGCATAGAAATTTTATTACTCTCCACATAAGCAAAATTCTTCTCATGAATAGTAGTGGGAGCAATGTGACGCCCCCGATTCAATTGTACACTAATCATACATGCAAACGTGTACAATCAAGATCAGGGACTCACGGGAAGATATCACAACACAACTCTAAAACATAAATAAGTCATACAAGCATCATAATACAAGCCAGGGGCCTCGAGGGCTCGAATACAAGTGCTCGATCATAGACGAGTCAGCGGAAGCAACAATATCTGAGTACAGACATAAGTTAAACAAGTCTGCCATAAGAAGGCTAGCACAAACTGGGATACAGATCGAAAGAGGCGCATGCCTCCTGCCTGGGATCCTGCTAACTACTCCTGGTCGTCGTCAGCGGGCTACACGTAGTAGTAGGCACCTCCAGTGTATTAGGAGTCGTCGTCGAAGGTGGCGTCTGGCTCCTGGGCTCCATCGTTTGGTTGCAGCAATCGGGTAAAGAAAGGGGGAAAGGGGGGAACAAGGCAACCGTGAGTACTCATCCAAAGTACTCGCAAGCAAGGAGCTACACTACATATGCATGGTTATATGTGTAAAGGGCCATATCGGGGACTGAACTGCAGAATGCCGTAATAAGAGGGGATAGCTAATCCCGTCAAGACTACGCTCGGGCAGCCTCCGTCTTGCAAAGCATGTAGAAGAGAGTAGATCAAGTCCTCCAAATAGCATCACATAGCATAATCCTACCGGCGATCATCTCCTCGTAGCCACTGTTAGAGAGCGACCACCGGGTTGTATCGGCACTTGGAAGGGTGTGTTTTATTAAGTATCCGGTTCTAGTTGTCATAAGGTCAAGGTACAACTCCAAGTCGTCCCCATTCAAGATCACGGCTATTCAATAGATTAACTTCCCTGCAGGGTGCACCACATAACCCAACACGCTTGATCCCATTTGGCCGGACACACTTTTCTGGGTCATGCCCGGCCGCGGAAGATCAACACGTCGCAGCCCCACCTAGGCACAACAGAGAGGTCAGCACGCTGGTCTAAACCTAAGCGCACAGGTGTCTGGGCCCATAGCACACCTGCACGTTGCGAGGCCGGCCGGAAGTAGACCTAGCCTAGCAGGCGTTCCAGTCCAATCCGGCTAGCGGCGCCGCCACGCGTCACGAAGTGCCGTTTACCGATACCACGACGCCGAGTGCCCATAACTGTTCCTGCGTAGTTGGTTAGTGCGTATAGACCAAATGGCCAGACTCAGATCAAATACCAAGATCTCGTTAAGCGTGTTAAGTATCCGCGAACGCCGACCAGGGCCAGGCCCACCTCTCTCCTAGGTGGTCACAACCTGCCCTGTCGCTCCGCCACAAAGTAACGATGGGGGCCGGGAACCTGTGCCCACCTCTACCGGGATGGAGCCACCTGTCCTTTCAGCCCCCATCTCCGAACAAAGACGGAGGTAATGTAATAGTGTAAAGTATATAGTATATGCCCGTGATCACCTCCGAAGTGATCACAGCCCGATCAGTATAGCATGGTAGACGGACAAGAGTGTAGGGCCACCGATGGAACACTAGCATCCTATACTAAGCGATAGGATATCGTAAAGGTAACAACGGTAGTAGCAAGGACAAAGCTATGCAGCAAGATAGGATTAATCGAAAGCGATAACATGCTACACTACTTTAATGCAAGCGATAGAGAAGAATAGGCGATATCCGTGATCAAGGGGGGCTTGCCTGGTTGCTCTGGCAAGAAAGAGGGGTCGTCAACTCCGTAGTCATACTGGGTAGCAGCGGCGTCGGTCTTGGTGTCTAGCGGAAGAAGAGGGAAAAGAAACAATGAATACAATGCAAACAGATGCATGACGGTGCATGACAAAGCAAAGCGTGATGCTAGGCGTGCCCTAACGCGGTATGAGGTGATACCGGTGAAGGGGGGAAACATCCGAGAATGTATCCCCGGTGTTTCGCGTTTTCGGACAGATGAATCGGAGGTGAAATGTTGCAGGTTTACTATGCTAGGGACGCGTGGCGGACAACAGGCTGCGTATATGGATTCGTCTCGTCGTTCTGAGCAACTTTCATGTACAAAGTATTTTCATCCGAGCTACGGATTATTTTATATTGATTTTAAAGATTTAATTCATTTTTAGAATTAACAGAATTAATTTAACTAGAAAATGCAATTATGATGTCAGCATGATGTCAGGGTGATGTCAGCAGTCAACTAGTCAGTTGACCTAGTCAAACTGACATGTGGGTCCCACTGTCATTGTCTGTTAACTAATTAACCATGTTAATTAGATTAATTAACAGATTAGGTAGGTTAGTTATTTGATTAGGTTTATTAAACATAATTAATTAAGTTAATTAATTTAATTATTTAATTAATATATTTATTTATTTATTTTCTAAATTCTCTTCTCTCCTTTTTTAAATCGTTCTTTTCGGGGCATGGGGCCCCAAGGTCAAGGGCACAGGGGCCTTATGGTCGGGCGTAATGGGCTAAGGCGCGAGCTAATCTGCCAGGGCGCTGGCGCGAGGCAAGCTTGAGGCTGCTCGGGCGAGACCATGGTCGAAGCCGCGGCGCCCACGATGCCGACCAAGAGAGGCGGCGGAGGGCCGCGGGTGTGCGGTGGCGGAGGTAGTGGCGGGGCTGGCCGGAGCAGCTCACAGGGAGGGGAGGTGAGGCGAGGCGCGCGGCGGGAGTGCGAAGGCTGCGCGGCAAGACGATCGCTATGGCCTGGTCGTCGAGCGGGAACCCAGGGGAAGGAGGAGGAGAGGTGCTCACGGGGGGGTGCGTAGGCTCCAGCGCACCGGGGGGCGAGGAGGAGGAAGGAGACGATGCGGCGGAGGGAAGCAGGCCGACGGTGATGTTCCGGCGGCGGGGTGGACGTAGGCGATGGCGTCCGGTGAGGTGGCGGCGCGGTGGCTCCAGGGACAGCGTCAGGGCGCCCGAGGCGGCGGCGGCAGTGGTCGGGGCACGGGATCGGCAGGAGCTCCTCTCTGGCGCGATGTGTGTGTGTGCTACCGCGAGGTGGAGGGATCGAGGGAGAGATGGGGTTCGAGGGAGTGGGGAGCGGGATCGGGTCGAGCCCGATCCAGATCATGGGAGCGCGGGGGGGAGTGGGAGTGGTGCTAGGGTTCGGGTTGGGGAGGGGTTAAGCAGGAGGGTCGGGTGGGCCGGCCTGGTTGGCCCGATGGCCAGCTGGGCCGAGGCCTAGTGGGGGGGGGGCAGGCCTTTGTTTTTTTGTTTAGTTAGGTTCTGCTTCTCTTTTTAATTAACTGATTTTCTGGTTTCCATCCACTATAAAATATCTAGGCATTTTATAAAAATGTGTTTATTGCACCATATTTACATATGCAAATTATGGCACCTCCCGAACATTTTTGTTTTAACTTTCGAAAACTTTTATTGTTGACTTTAATTTGAATTTGAATTTTGAAACGGTTTTGAATCATCGCGAGGTTAACAACAGTGAACGTGGTGACGTGGCATCATTAGCGTGGGATTACTGTAGCTTAATTATCCGATCGTCACAATTCTCCTCCACTACAAGAAATCTCGTCCCGAGATTTAAGCGGTGGAGTAAGGGGGAAAGGTGCTGGTAGCTAAAAAGCTAACGAGTCTTCTCGGTCTTGGCTGCCCTTTCAAAAAGGTTGACCCCTTTCGTTGATGCCTTCATTTCTCTGCTTCAAGTCACCATGATCAAGTCGTCATCCTTTCTTCGATCTCCTTCGCCCTCTTAACGCGACCAAGGGGAAAAACTCCGGAAGAACGCATCTCCACAAAGCTGGGCATCTGACGGTGAACTCAATGGGAAATACACAAGGTACCCCACGAGTTGTATTTCAGTGAATTTGTTGAGTGCAATATATGATGGTACCAAAGTTTCAAACGGGTAGGCAATCGTTCGATGCCTGAAACAAAGTGTGAAAGGGGTTCAAGCAACGGGAATAAGTATTGTGTCTGATACCAGAATAGATCACAAGGAAGGTGGCTCGTGAATTACATATGAAGCCAAGCGCGGGGGATAACTTTGAAAACAAGGATGTATAGGAGAGTCAGGTTTCGATCCTGTGGAACTGTGGGTTATGGGCCCACCATGTGGGTTAAAATCAGGAAGGGTGCCAACATTTGCACGGTCATGATAGCAAGGCAGGTCAGAGGATAGCACATGCCGCTTATGTTGGCAACAACGCTGGTACCAAGGGCGAGGGACAAAGAGAACCATTTTCCTGCTCGTTAAGACGAGGCGGACCAATAGGCAAAGTTCTCGTCCATCAGCGGCTACCGGAATGTCATCAACAATAGTATCAAGGTCTTTCTGACAGAGTTTGTACACCGATGTGTTTACATAAGCAGGGAATTATCACTACTTAGATCATATAGATCACAAGAAAGGTTAAACCAACCAATGGAAAGGAAAATATGATTATCAGATTAAACAGAACAATGGAAGGGAAAGTGTGGTTAAACACATGTTTCAGCGATATATCCTTCCCAAGGGCAAACAGAGCATGATATTCAAGACAGGATAGAAAGTAGAAAACCCTTTTGATAAGAGGAAAGAAATTTCATGACATTACTCATACAACGGTGTTTGGGTAATTTCAACAAGAACATTTAGCATGGTGCTTCAAATGTTCTTATTGAAAATCGGAGTACCATAGACATGCTTCAAGATAACACTGACATGTTCTTTAAGCAAGGGTCAAACTTTGGATACACAAAGGATCCATCAGGAACAACTCATAGAATAAGCCTTGCAATAGGTCCTCTAACCAGGTGTGCTAGGCATGACATCACCTTATTGGGTCATAGAAAGTCCAATGCTATGACTCTTGGAAAATGTTCCAACCATCATATCTGACCGAGATTCAGATCTGATTGGTGTTATGATACCTCGCACTCGTGATGCCCGAGAAGAAAAGGTGTAACACAAATTGACGAGATGTCATTGTAAGATTCTCGGAAATGAACTATGGAAGCGAGTTCCAAAACAAGAGTTCATCATTTAACCAAGGAGAGGACGATGAGGTGGCTGATGGACTCAGTGACAATTCCTCAAGATTTCCAAAAGGATGGATTTCCAAAATTATGTGAACAAGGGGATAACATTTGTCAATTCAAATGGTATAATGTTGTATGCTCTAGGAAAACATACACCATCAATCATTAGTCAAAAGGTGTGCCGAAGTATGACCTTAGGCAGCAAGCTCAATGATAGAGTGACGATTCAATAACCAACAGTCTAAGGACGAACTGTCGATCGTTAACTTCAAAGCAATAGGGTTGCTATAAGTACAGAATTCAAACAACATCGGTAGCATATTGGTATCCTGGTTAAAAACAACACGGTGACCAAGGAGGAATGGTGATGGTGAGAAGTATCATCATACCGAGAATTTCTAAGAGGTGGAGAAATTCTCGCGACCTTCTTGTCACAAAAGATGGTAATACTCCAAGGTAGAGCATAACATAAGTCGGATAGCAACGAACTCAAGGTACAACGCAAAACTAGAACAAGTTTTGTGTTGCGGAAATGCAATAATGTTGTCGACGGTAGCCCAAATCATCGAGGGCAAAGGATGGCATTTCTCATCAAAATTCGATAGATCTCTTGGAAGAGCTCAGAATATTGATGATATTCACGACACATTTGTCGCGAGAGTTCATGAAGATGTAATCGATCGGCGATGACATCAAGTTAAAGGAACGATGAAGCAAAAGGTTATTGGAACCATGGGTACAAAACAAACTCAAAATCAGTTTTGTTGTTCAAGGAGAAATGATAAGATGAGGAAGATCGACGTAAGCTTAGCTCGTCGTCAGAAGTTGTGCTCCGAGAAGAAGGACCGGTAGCACGCTTAAAATTAGCTCGATAATGATATAGCCGATCGTGCTAGGAATGACTTGAAGGATTAATAAATTTGTAAGCAGTGAAGGGTTCAAATACTTGTTGAATCGCAATGCGAACTTGATTCAGTTATCGATGTCTTTGAGTTTTTAATAACTCAGATCCCATGAAAAATTTGAATCAGTGAGAAGGTAGTACTTGATGAACTCATAAAAAGTTATGCAGTTCCATGATAATCTCGAGATACCAGGGGGTAATACTCGATGATAGATCAAAGTAGAGGTTGGGCTGGGGTATTACTCTGCAGAAGGCAAGTGCTTAAACTTGCACGAGAAATGGTATTTAAAGGAGAACATGGTCGGAAACCATGATCATAAATGATCGAACCACGGATACAAGATGAACTTACAACAAGGGGGTAACTATTTTTACAATCAGCTTCCATGATAAGTTATACATCGTGTCCATGGGCATGAACGCAAGGTTCAAGGTCGACTCCCACTTCTTCAATGTATAACCTTCCATTCACTTCTCGCTTTGATAAAAGCATTAGTGTTGAAAGTTTTACATGGTGAAATACCAGATGAGTATGACTCGTGAAAACTTCCAAGTTCACACATATTAAGGAAGGCATAGGTTCAACCCATCGGGGCATCTTAGAATCATATACCAGAATATTTAGAAGTAATTAACTCAAGCTCGAAGGCAGAGCATGGTTGAGAAAGCAGAGGATATAATTTACCAAAGGCATTATGTATCGTGAGGAAAGGCTCACAAGGTTATTGAATATGAAGGGCGTTGTCGATAAAATCCAACAAAGGATCCGTGGTCCACAAGGGATCTGACGTGAGCATCGGTACTAGTACTAGAGGAAGAAGAATGCAAGGAGATCAGATTATAGAAACAACTGACTAACTCAATTGTCAAATGCAAAGGAATTATGATTTCCAAATCAAGGGATCAGAAGCAATGCTCTGATTAGGGATGGATAAGTTGAATAGCCTTAGGGTACAATGAACGACAATTGGATTGGTCGAGAACCAATTCCAGTTAAAGGAATGGCAGCTCAAATGAAAGTAATTTATAAGGATCAATGATGATTGCGTGTATTCGCAAGCATATTGAGTCAACGGACTCAAAATGATAATGACAAGGAATGTCAATAAGACTACGAGACTTATGGGATTAACCATAATGCAAGCAAGCAAGAATTTCAAGAGCCAAAGGCTCCAGAGGATTTTCGGAAGATCGAATAGTATTTTGAAGACTTTTGTGAAACACATGAACAAGCTGAGGGATGGCGGATACTCGACAAGTGCGAGGATTTATCTGAAAGGGTATTCATGTGGCAAAGAACTGCTGGGCAGTAGGCACGAAGTATTCTCAGAACAATAGAGAAAACTTCGGGTATCTTGTAATGACAAGATCAATGGGGGATGATCGTATGAATGGCAAGTGTAAGTAGTTATCCATAAGGATTTATCGGTGGTCGGGAATAGCAAAAGTGATGGGCACAAAGTCTCGAGAGAATATCAAGGAGTATCTCCAAAATCTTCTGGTGCAGTCGGTGATCATCTGGACTGAAGGGTCTCTCCGGGAGAAAGTATTTTCGAGAACCTAAAGTTATATTTTAGTAAAAATCGTTTAACCCGAATAGAAGAGAGTTCAGAATCCTAGAGTAAAGGTCGAGGAGTAAAAGATCCTAGTACCACCCAATGGCGACGTGGGCCTGTAAGCCACACAACCATGTTAGTAAAAGTTTTGCAATTGACTAGACTCGACTTTGGCCAAGGAGTTTGGAAGGGGGATTCCTACAGGCAGTCGGCTCTAATACCAACTTGTGACGCCCCCGATTCAATCGTACACTAATCATACATGCAAACGTGTACGATCAAGATCAGGGACTCACGGGAAGATATCCCAACACAACTCTAAAACATAAATAAGTCATACAAGCATCATAATACAAGCCAGGGGCCTCGAGGGCTCGAATACAAGTGCTCGATCATAGACGAGTCAGCGGAAGCAACAATATCTGAGTACGGACATAAGTTAAACAAGTCTTCCTTAACAAGGCTAGCACAAACTGGGATACAGATCGAAAGAGGCGCAGCCTCCCGCCTCGATCCTCCTAACTACTCCCGGTCGCCGTCGCCGGGCTGCACGTAGTAGTAGGCACCTCCGATTAATAGTAGGAGTCGCCGCCAAGGTGGCGTCGCTCCTGGGCTCCATCGTCTGGTTGCAGCAATCGGGTAAAGAAAGGGGGAAAAGGGGGAACAAGGCAACCGTGAGTATTCATCCAAAGTACTCGCAAGCAAGGAGCTACACTACATATGCATGGGTATATCTGTAAAGGGCCATATCAGTGGACTGAACCGCATAATGCCAGAATAAGAGGGGGATAGCTAATCCTGTCAAGGACTACGCTCGCAGCCTCCGCCTTGCAAAGATGTAGAAGAGAGTAGATCAAGTCCTCCAAATAGCATCGCATAGCATAATCCTACCCGCCGATCCTCTCCTCGTAGCCCTGTTAGAGAGCGACCACCGGGTTGTATCTGGCACTTGGAAGGGTGTGTTTTATTAAGTATCCAGTTCTAGTTGTCATAAGGTCAAGGTACAAATCCAAGTCGCCCCTGTTATCAAGATCACGGCTATTCAATAGATTAACTTCACTGCAGGGTGCACCACATAACCCAACACGCTTGATCCCATTTGGCGGACACACTTTTCTCGGGTCATGCCCGATCACGGAAGATCAACACGCTGCAGCCCCACCTAGGCACAACAGAGAGGTCAAGACGCCGGTCTAAACCTAAGCGCCAGTGGGTCCGGGGCCCATCGCCCATAGCACACCTGCATGTTTGCGAGGGCGGCCGAAGCACCTAGCCTAGCAGCGTTCAGTCCAATCCGCGCTGCCGCCGGCCACGACGCCACGGCGTTTCGCCGATACCACGACGCCGAAAGTGCCCATAACTGCTGCCAGTAGTTGGTTAGTGCGTATAGACCAAATGGCCGACTCGGATCAAATACCAAGATCTCGTTAAGCGTGTTAAGTATCCGCTGAACGCCGACCAGGCCAGCCCACCTCTCTCCTAGGTGGTCACAACCTGCCCTGTCGCTCCGCCACAAAGTAACAAATGGGGGCCGGGGAACCCGGGCCCACCTCTCACGGGATGGAGCCACCGTCTTTCAGCCCCATCTCCTAACAGTATCACAGTAATGTAATAGTGTAAAGTATATAGTATATGCCCGTGATCACCTCCCAAGTGATCACAGCCAAAGAGTATAGCATGGCAGACGGACAAGAGTGTAGGGCCACTGATGGAACACTAGCATCCTATACTAAGCGGTGGGATAGCGGTAAAGGTAACAACAAGAGTAGAAAGGATAGGCTATGCAAAGAAGATAGGATTAACCGAAGCGGTAACATGCTACACTACTCTAATGCAAGCGATATAGAGAAGAATAGGCGATATCTCGGTGATCAAGGGGGGCTTTCTGGTTGCTCCGCAAGAAAGAGGGGTCGCCAACTCCGTAGTCGTGACTGCAGCAGCGGCGGCGTCGGTCTCGGTGTCTAGCGGAAGAAGAGGGGGAAGAAATAATTAATACAATGCAAACAGATGCATGACGGTGCATGACATAGCAACGTGTGATGCTAGGCGTGCCCTAACGCGGTATGAGGTGATATCGGTGAAGGGGGGAACATTCGGGAATGTATCCCCAGTGTTTCGCGTTTTCGGACAGATGAACCGGAGGTGAAATGTTGCAGGTTCACTATGCTAGGGACGCGTGGCGGATGAACGGGCTGCTTATCTGGATTCGTCTCGTCGTTCTGAGCAACTTTCATGTATAAAGTATTTTCATCCGAGCTACGGATTATTTTATATTGATTTTAAAGATTTAATTCATTTTTAGAATTAACAGAATTAATTTAATTAGAAAATGCAATTATATCATCAGCATGATGTCAGGGTGATGTCAGCAGTCAACTAGTCAGTTGACCTAGTCAAATTGACATGTGGGTCCCACTGTCATTGTCTGTTAACTAATTAACCATGTTAATTAGATTAATTAATAGATTAGTTAGGTTAGTATTTGATTAGGTTTATTAAACATAATTAATTAAGTTAATTAATTTAATTATTTAATTAATATATTTATTTATTTATTTTCTAAATTCTCTTCTCTCCTTTTTTTAAATCGTTCTTTCTGGGGCATGGGGCCCCAAGGTCAGTGGCACAGGGGCCTTGCGGGTCGGGCGTAATGGGCGAAGGCGTGCGAGCTAACGGGCGCAGGCGCTGGCCTTGAGGCAAGCCCGAGGCTGCTCGGGCGAGGCCATGGTCGAAGCCGCCGGCGCCCACGACGCCGGCCAAGAGAGGCGGCGGAGGGCCGCGGGTGCGCGGTGGCGGAGGTAGTGGCGGGGCTGGCCGGAGCAGCTCACAGGGAGGGGAGGTGAGGCGAGGCGCGCGGCGGGAGTGCGAGCGCGCGTGCGCACGACGGCTATGGCCGCGGTCGTCGAGCGGGAACCCAGGGGAAGGAGGAGGAGAGGTGCTCACGGGGGGTGCGTAGGGTCCAGGGCAACGGGGGGCGAGGAGGAGGACGGAGACGATGCGGCGGAGGGGAAGCAGGCCGGCGGTGAGGTTCCGGCGGCGGGGTGGACGTAGGCGATGGCGTCCGGCGAGGTGGCGGCGCGGTGGCTCCAGGGACAGCGTCAGGGCGCCCGAGGCGCGTCGGGGGCGGGCGACGGTGGTCGGGGCACGGGGATCGGGCGCAGGGAGCTCCTCTCCCTGGCGCGATGTGTGTGTGTGTGTGTGTGTGTGTGTGTGTGCGCACGCGCCTGCGAGGTGGAGGGGATCGAGGGGAGAGATGGGGTTCGAGGGAGTGGGGAGCGACGGGATCGGGGTCGAGCCCGATCCAGATCGTGGGAGCGGCGGGGGGGGGGGGGGGGGGGGGGGGGGGTGGGAGGGTTGGGGTTGGGGGGGGGGGTTAAGCAGGAGGGGCGGGGGGGCCGGCCGGGTTGGCCTGATGGTTTACCGGGCCGAGGCCTAGTGGGGGCAGGCTTTTGTTTTTTAGTTAGGTTCGCTTCTCTTTTAATTAATTGATTTTCGTTTCCATCCACTATAAAATATCGAGGCATTTTATAAAAATGTGTTTATTGCACCATATTTACATATGCAAATTATGGCACCTCCCGAACATTTTTGTTTTAAATTTCGAAAACTTTTATTTTTTACTTTAATTTGAATTTAAATTTTGAAACGGTTTCGAATCATCGCAAGGTTAACAACAGTGATCGTGGTGACGTGGCATCATTAGCGTGGGATTACTGTAGCTTAATTATCCGGTCGTCACAAGCAAACTCAACAAAATAACTATCATGTGATTGAAAATTAAAATCAAGATGACAAGTTTCATGGTTATCATTATTCTTTAAAGCATACGTGTCATCACAATAATCATCATAGATAGGAGGCATGCTTTTATCATAGTAAATTTGCTCATCAAAGCTTGGGGGACAAAAAATATCATCTTCATCAAACATAGCTTTCCCAAGCTTGTGGCTTTGCATATCATTAGCATCATGGATATTCAAGGAATTCATACTAACAACATTGCAATCATGCTCATCATTCAAAGATTTAGTGCCAAACATTCTATATAATTCTTCTTCTAGTACTTGAGCATAATTTTCCTTCCCATCATTTTCACGAAAGATATTAAAAAGGTGAAGCGTATGAGACAAACTCAATTCCATTTTTTTGGTAGTTTTCTTTTATAAACTAAACTAGTGCTAAAACAAGAGACAAAAAGATTCGATTACAAGATCTAAAGATATACCTTCACTTACCTAGCCTCCCCGGCAACGGCGCCAGAAAAGAGCTTGATTTCTACTACGCAACCTTCTTCTTGTAGACGTTGTTGGGCCTGCAAGTGCACAGGTTTGTAGGATAGTAGCAAATTTTCCTCAAGTGGATGACCTAAGGTTTATCAATCCGCTTGAGGCGTGGGATGAAGATGGTCTCTCTCAAACAACCCTGCAACCAAATAACAAAGAGTCTCTTGTATCCCCAACACACCCAATACAATGGTAAATTGTATATGTGCACTAGTTCGGCGAAGAGATGGTGATACAAGTGCAATATGGATGGTAGATATAAGTATTTGTAATCTGAAATAATAAAAACAGCAAGGTAACAAGTGATAAAAGTGAGCGTAAACGGTATTGCAATGCTAGGAAACAAGGCCTAGGGTTCATATTTTCACTAGTGCAAGTTCTCTCAACAATAATAACATAGATAGATCATATAAAAATCCCTCAACATGCAACAAAGAGTCACTCCAAAGCCACTAATAGCGGAGAACAAATGTAGAGATTATGGTAGGGTACGAAACCACCTCAAAGTTATTCTTTCCAATCAATCCGTTGGGCTATTCCTATAAGTGTCACAAACAGCCCTAGAGTTCGTATTAGAATAACACCTTAAGATACAAATCAACCAAAACCCTAATGTCACCTAGATACTCCATTGTCACCTCAAGTATCCGTGGGCATGATTATACGATATGCATCACACAATCTCAGATTCATCCAACCAACATAAAAGTACTTCAAAGAGTGCCCCAAAGTTTCTACCGGAGAGTCAAGAAAACGTGCGCTAACCCCTATGCATAGGTTCATGGGCGGAACCCGCAAGTTGGTCACCAAAACATACATCAAGTGGCACGTGATATCCCATTGTCACCACAGATAAACACGGCAAGACATACATCAAGTGTTCTCATAAAAGACTCAATCCGATAAGATAACTTCAAAGGGAAACTCAATTCATCACAAGAGAGTAGAGGGGAGAAACATCATAAGATCCAACTACAATAGCAAAGCTCAGATACATCAAGATCGTGCCATAGAGGGAACACGAGAGAGAACACAAGAGAGAGAGATCAAACACATAGCTATCGGTACATACCCTCAGCCCCGAGGGTGAACTACTCCCTCCTCGTCATGGATAGCGCCGGATGATGAAGATGGCCATCGGTGATGGGTTCCCCCTCCGTAGAAGTGCCTTGGGAATGGGGTCCCGATTGGTTTTTGGTGGCTATAGAGGCTTGCGGCGTGAACTCCCGATCTAATCTCTGCTCGAAGTTTTAGGGTACATAGGTATATATGGGTGAAAGGAGTACGCCGGTGGAGCTAAGGGGCCCCACGAGGTGGGGCGCGCCTGGGGGGTTGGTGGGCGCGCCCACCCCGTGAGCACCTCCCGTATCTTCCGACGTGGGGTCCAAGTCCATCAGTGGGTTTCCTTCCAAAATAACTTCTCCAGCTTGATTTCGTTCCGTTTGACTTCGTCTGATATTCCTTTTCCTCAAAACACTGAAATAGGCATAAAACAGCAAATCTGGGCTGGGCCTCCGGTTAATAGGTTAGTCCCAAAAGTAATATAAAAATGGATAATAAAGCGCAATATTGCCCAAAACAGTAGATAATATAGCATGGAGCAATCAAAAACTATAGATACGTTGGAGACGTATCATCTATCACCAGGGCTCCGACACGACATACTTGCTATTTTATGTTGATGACATCATCCTGACAGCATGTACGGCTGGTCTTCTGAGTCAGCTCACTGCCCGTCTTCGCGCTGAGTTCGCCATCAAGGACTTGGGTCCTTTGCACTACTTCCTCGGTGTTGAGGTGGTGCGACGTCCGGATGGCTTCTTCCTTCACCAAGTGGAAGTACGCTCATGAGCTCCTTGATCGTGCTGGCATGCTTAACTGCAAGCCCGCCGCTACGCCTGTCGATACGAAGGCCAAGCTCTCTGCCACGGATGGTTCTCCTGCTTCGGATGCTGCCTTTTACCTGTCTATTGTTGGAGCTCTTCAAGATTTCACCGACTCGACCGGAGATCCAAAGATGCCGCCCAGCGGTGTGTCTTCACATGCATGCTCCTCGGGACGTTCATTGGGCCGCTGTCAAGCGGATTCTCCTCTATGTTTGTGCCACTATGGACCTCGGCGTCACGCTTCACGCCTCCACCGACACCGTCCTCACCACCTACTCCGATGCCGACTGGGCGGGCTGCCCCGACATTCATCGCTCCATCTCGGGCTACTGTGTCTTCCTTGGGCCCTCGCTCATCTCGTCGTGGTCGTCCAAGCGGCAGCCTATGGTCTCTCGATCTAGTGCTGATGAGGCTGAGTATCGTGCTCGTCGCCGAGCTGCTTCAGGAGCTCTCATGTCCTGTCGACCATGCTACGGTGGTCTACTGCGACAACGTCTCAGCGGTCTACCTCTTCGCCAACCCGGTTCATCATCGTCGGACCAATCATATTGAGTTAGATATTCATTTGTTTGGGAACATGTGGCTCTTGGCCATATTCGTGTTCTACAGGTTCCTACTTCCGAACAATTTACAGATATCATGACCAAGGGCTTGCCTACGGCGTCATTTGAGGAGTTCCGGTCCAGTTAGTGGTGTCGCTCGACCATGGAGGGGGTGTTGAATATATGTGTTGTGTATATTGTGTATTGGGCCCATCTCCTAGTTTTCTTGTATAATTAAGATCGTGGTCCACCGTTATATATCATATATATGTGCGTTTGCACCTGAATAATACATCTCCCACAACATAGAGTAACGATTACATGCGCTTATGGAAGGTATCACCGGGACTATCCAACACACTAATCTTGCACTTCTCTTATAGTCGGATTCCTCGACGGCGTTGACTACCTTATCTTTTGCGTGTCTAAATCGATCGGTATATGGACATATTGCCCAAGAAATCAGAAATTTGGCGCTAGGTAGGGAGTTCCTCAAAAAAATTACTTGGGATGAGAATAGCCTTGCAGATCGCGTAGCCAATCATATACTCCGTCCCAAAATTCTTGTCTTAAATTTATCTACATACAGTCGGGATGTATCTATTCATATTTTAATGTTAGATACATCCGTATCTAGATAAATCTAAGACAAGAATTTTGGGTCGGAGGGAGTAGAAATGTTTGTAGCACTCTTGTTGGCTACATAAAGGCCCTGCATGTATCTCTGAACTTTTACGAGCTGATTGTAACTCTGAATTGATAGAATAAAACACTCTTTTCCCCCTTTAAAATTTAAATAAAATAAAATAAAATATGCATGGATAGACCGCCCTATATATAGCCGTGCGTTACTCACAAACGTGGAGTAACTGTACGGAAATAGTTACCTTTGCAGTGTGTGAAGGGCCTTGACGAAAAGCGCGGCGCGCTGTGTAGCTTTCCATGCATTGGCTCTGAATTACTCACAAACTAAAGACGAGTACCGCGCTGACGTGAACCTGCAACGAAATGATCAACCCTTGCCTTGTCGGCCTTTTGTTTGTCTCGTCACTTTTCGCCAAGGAAGAAATGAACCGTTAGCTTGGTTGTAGTGTAGTGTAGAAGAAGTGTCTCGAGATTCAAAACCAGATGGGGTCGAGGAACCACGCAGAAAAGCATACGGCATCGCATCGACCGTACGTTCGTTAACGTCGAGGCTACGTGCGTACGTACATAATATGTTGGCAACCATGCATGCATGCATGCGGCGAGCAGCGGGGGATGCGGCAGCTACGAGATGGCTAGTCGCTCAGAGCTGTCGGCTGTCGCCGTTGTATTGTCTCGAATGATAGTAGCAGTATGACCAGGGTTATTTCGGTATGTACTACTGTATATGGGTTATGCATTTTGGAAGATGCATGGCATGGGCTCCACCGTGGCGATGCGAGCGCGGCATGGAAATGAGTTGCTGTCGGACCCCGTGGGAAGCAAAGCCCTGGGCCCCTCTGTCTAGTCCCCATCGGCCATTGCCCCCAGCCATTTTCTTTCTTAATTAATCTCTCGTGCATGCATGCATACATATCTTCATCACTTCATGCATGAAGGGATACATGATGCATGGAGAGGCTAGGAGTGTGTTTGGTAGCATTCTCAATATAACATGGTTGTTCTCCTCTCATACATGCTGTGTGTAGACATTCTGAGTACATGCATTTGTTATTGTTTGGTAGCAGTGTGTGTATTGAGACATGCTGAGCTGAGATTTTATTTCATAGCTTTGTTTAGACATATGCTAAACAATTTTGAATTTTAAATAAATTTTTAAATGGTGAACAAAATTTTAAAAAATATGAACAATTTCTAAAAATTCGAACTTGAAAATTTAAACCAATTTTGAAAATTTCAAAAAATTTCTGAAAATATAAAAAAAATTGAAATTCTTAACAATTTTCAATATTTAAAGAAAAATTTAATCTGAACATTTTTTGAAATTTTAAACAAAACATAGATTTGTAAACATTTTCTGAAAATTTAAACAAAATATGAAATGCTGAACAATTTTTGAATATTTAAATGAAACTTGAACAGCTAAGCATTTCTATAAGATTTAAACGAATTTAATATTTTTGAAAATATGTACAAAATTTAATTCTGATTTTTTAGAAAAAAATAAAGAAAATATTGAAAGTCTGGTCATTTTTCAAATTTTATACAACTTTTGAAAAAAAATAAAAACTGAAATCTAAACATTTTTATAAAATCTAAACAAAATTTTGAATTTTGAATAATGTTTTAAAATTTAAGCAAATATTTGATTTCTGAACATTTTTTGAAACAAGTCGTCGCTCACTTCGCTTGTGCTGGCTACTAGGATGTTCTGTCTTCGTGCATGCTACGAGGGTATTTAGACTAAGCTCGTGCATGTTGTGGAGACCCCGTACAGCCTACCAAACACTCAAAAGTGGGTTGAGTAGGTAAATTGTGCTCTCATGCACCCTATGAAACACACCCTTGAAGACCACTTCTGCCATGTCAACTCAGAATCGTCCGGAGGGCTGCTGCACAAGTGTGCACTAGAATCTCCTGAAATACTAGTTTTGCAAGAATGCAGTAATCCACTAAAATTAAATTAAATACTCCCTCCGTTCCCAAATATAAGTCTTTCTAGAGATTGCAACAAGTGACTACATACGGAGCAAATCAAATGAATCTACACTCTAAAATATGTCTACATACATCCGTATATTGTAGTCTATTTGAAATGTCTTAAAAGACTTATATTTAGGAACGGACGGAGTATATACTAGTACATTGCAATGCGGGGAAAATTTGAACTTGTATTCCGGATATTAATATGTTTATATTTCTCATAATAGGTATTGTAATCGCTTACAACACTGCGATGCGAAGAGAAGTCAATCTAAAAGAGCTTGGTGTGTCAAGAGAGATACGTGACCTGTGCGAGATATCGAAAAGAGTTATAAACTACCCTAAATCTGTGACCTGTTCCACGATTTCTAATAAAAAGGGGCTCATCAGGCATAGTTGTGTGACACTTCTTATGATGAAAATGGTGATTGCCGTCATGGATTTCTTATCAAGGCCAGCCTAGACCACCCCTCTACTTTTTCTATATTTCTTTCCCAGGAAAAAATTTAAAATCAACTTACTCTTGTAGAAAAATCATAACCGATATGAACACTCCTAAATATGACTAATATATGTAAACGTTCATAATATTTTCATCTATCTATTCCGTTCATATAATTTCCATCCATGTTAATAGTACGATTCAGTATGTTATTAGCAAAAAAGTGTAATTCAAGATTCCACATAAAATTCAAATAAATCTCACATGTATTTGAATTTTTTATATTTTTTTTCTGGTTAGTAGCTAACTAGTTACATAATTACTTAAGTATGAACATTCTATGACTTAGAGGTTTTTTAAATACTTGTAGTTCAATTTGAATTATACACACTAAATACCTATAAATCAATTTAATGCCTAAATAATAGCAACTGGAAGCAAACAAGAAAACTAACTTTGCCATGAATTATATAATGTTCAGTGTAGAATAATTTTAAAGCATTTGTGGTCATTAAGTTTGGAAGGTACTAAACAAGCTGTTTTACCTTTGTATTTCCAAAAAAGATAATAAAAATTATTACATAACACGACGGAACATGAAGGTATATTTTCGAATACTAATGAAGTAGTAGTCTAGATGTTATCTGAAATTGATGAAGAATGATTCGCGGATGCTGACGATTAATACGTCCAATCTTACGATCTACTGGAGGTCGTCGAATTTAGTAGAGGGAAGGATGGTGCCCGAAGGGGTCTCATTGGTGATGATTGGGAAAAATAGTTTTACGTGGGTTCGATATTAAGGTGGATCAAGTCCAACGCGCTGCTTATAGTGTATGTTGTTTAATGGAAGAATTTCAACAGTGCAAGTTTGATCTATGGAAAACTAGTTTGCATGCCTCAACATGCCGAAACAAGATGATCTATGACGAAGGGGTACTTACCCTACATATAAGTTGACTTGTGCAAGTAATTAAGTAGCAATCTTTGGCGATATAAGATATGATCTGGTGATCCCATTGTCACATGCAAAACATCTCATGTAACTGAACAGTCCTGGAGTTAGCACACACGTCATTATCCCTTCTCACTACATACTCGAGCATGAATGGATGCGGCTCCCGAAAGTTTAGAGATTCTCAAATGTTGACTTTTTCCATGCATGCCTGTCATACTCCAAATTTAGAAAGTAGAAAAGTAAATTATTAGAGGTAATTAAAAAATTGGTTGTGATTAATTTGATTGAAATTTTGGCTCAAAATTTGATATTTTTTAGAACCCTAAATCGTCATTTAGGGATTATTTATAAAACCAAATTTGAGCAGAAAAAAATGGTTGTGACTTTTTATTTAATTTTTGGTTGGAAATAATTCCTTAAATCCCAAATATTATTGAAACCCTAAAGTTGAAAATGGGAATTGAAAAGAACCTTAAAAGAACTTAGTGAATAAATTAATATCCCAAAATAGTGTGACCATTGAAATATATAATTTGGGAAAAATATTATTTTTCTTAAGTCTCAAATAATATTTTGAGCCTTTGTTAATTTCCCAAACTTATTGGAGTGGACTTGATTTTTGAGTCAATTCATAAGGTCAAAATCGAATATAAAAAATAAGCCTGCATATTTTATTTTGGCGTGGAAGTGAGTTTCCATAAACCCTAAATATTAAATTAACCTGCTGCAAATTTTTGGGATATGCTACGTTAGACACATACCAATGGGAATTTCGTACTCCCTGAGAATGTTTAATTCTCTTGTCGGTTTCATCACTTTATTCACCTCGTTGTGCTCTTTTAGTTCTTTTATGCTATTTATATTTACTTTTGTCACCACTCTACTTAAAATTAATACAACCTTCCACCTTCATTTTGCTTTGCGTCTACAACTAATTTACATACACATTTCCATAAGTCTCTATAAGGGACAAAGTCCAATTCATGTGCTCCCTGTGGGGTCAATACTTTTACTTTGAAAAGGCTACAACTAAACCTTGTGCACTTGCAGGCCATCAAGCTTCCCTGGCGCCACTGTCAGAGAGTTGAGCGCTTTTGGGCATTGTTTTAACTTTTGATTTATTTTGTGCTATAATAATTGTTTTGTAGGTTTTGAGCAACCATGTCCAAATATGAACAACTTTACCCGTTTGTTGCAATAAAATCTCCGAACCTTGTTTTGGCGGTACCTTCATATCTTTGAGGCCAAGACCCGCTGGTGAAACATTTGAAATCAACCCTTTCCTACTCAGCATGTTATAGGGTAAACCATTTAGAGGAAAGGATATGTAAGATCCGCAGAAACATGTGCCACATTTTGATGGGATATGCTGGACATCTGAACTGAATGTTTTCTCTTATGATAAATGGCACTTAAGATATTTGTTCACACTTTAAGCGGTCAAGTGAAAACATGGTTATGTGAATTATCTTGCAGGTACCTTTAACACTTAAGAGAAATCTGTTTCACCCTTTGCCCGCTACTATTGAGAGAGAAGAAACTTATGTAGCGAGATGAAGGATTGGCAACTTTGAACAAAAACTAAGTCAAAACTTAGTTAAAAACATTGTAAGTAGATGTATTCTTAAATATTGTCCTCGTCATTATTATCCACCATGGATGGTGTTGCATTTCTTGTATGGAGGACTAAATAGCCAATGTAAGGAAACAACTGGTCTTGCATTTGGCGGCACTTTTATGGATTATAGCATGACACAAGTTTGGGGGTTGCTTGATAAGATTTGATTTAACCAAGAAACATGGATCCTGGACAAAGGAGGTAAAGGGGGAGTAGGGCCCGACTATGATTGTATTAAAACTTTCTCCGAGTCTGACAAGATGAAAGATATTAGTGGAGAACTTCATTTGGACTCCGACGTTGTTTTGCAGGTCATAAATGATTTTTTTAATTTTATACAGGTCCCTCAAGAGAATTGGCAACATTACACTAAGATGGCCAAGGAAACTAGGTTGGTGTCAACAATAAATAAAAACTGTAAGATTGCTAGTGCTTGTGGATTCCCACGTCCTCAGAATAAGTCACAACTAAAAGGACCGGACCTTCGACAAAACCGTAAGAAAAATGTAGAGGTAAATTGATGTGGGATTAAACCTCACGTAAATATTGTCAAGGAACTTGTTGTGTCAATGGCGGTAATCAACAATGATATTCAACTTGACAAAGAAACTATCTCTAATATGAATGGGTGCACGGAAGGTAAACACGCACGTAAATCAGTTTTGTCATGTTCCTTTCGAAGTTCATCATATTTTGGTTTATGTGATCTTCGCTCTACCATTAGTATCGTTCCTTATAGCCTTTATGTGTAAGTCTATAATGGTATATCTCCTTGTGCTTTGGAGCCAACTAAATTGTTATTAAGCTTCCTGAGAAAGCCGATAGGGGGAACCTTTTGGTATCCTTAGAAGTGTCAATGTTATATTCGGCTCTTTTATCTACCCCATTGGTATCTTTGTCTTGGGAATGTCAGAAGATGATCATTGCTCTATAGTATTTGGGAAGGTAGAAAAGGACCCCATTTCTAAATGTTGCAGGTGCAGAAATTCATCAAAGGAAAACTATTATATCTCTCAAGTTTGGGCAAGAAAAGCTAGAATTTCCCTTCTCAAAAAATATAAATAAACCTTATCCAATGGAACCTCAAGAAGAGGAAGAAAGTGAACAGATTCAACTAGCAAAGATACACCTCAAAACTCCCGAAGACGAGATAGAAAGAAGCCAATTAAACCAATAAATGGAAGTTGAAGATCAAGAAAGAGAGGAGATTGAAAGAATCATGGACGCAACCCAATTGGTTGATCCCCTCATCAGTATGGTGTACAAGGTCCTTGAGTGAAAGGGAGATGAAAAATTACCACCACCGGTCCTCAAACCATTATCGAAAATATTAAGGTATGGATTTCTTCATGAAACTGGAAGATTTCCTATTATCGCAAATGCCAACCTTTCAGAAAAAGAGAGAGAAAAGCTTATGATGGTGCTAAGAGGACACCACAAATCTCTAAGATATGACGCCTGGTATGACCGTGCCAGGTTGTACCTGTGCTCATAGCAATGCTCTAGAGCTACGGAAACAGCCATATCTTTTACGATTCTTCGAGGACTTTGTCCCTGTTTGTTCACACAACTTCCTTGGCCATCAAGGGATCAAAACGGAGAGGATTTGGCTCATCTAGATCCCTTGGAACAAAGGAGAGAAGATACATCTATGAAGGAGGCTCTGGGAGGTCCCATATATATATACACACCTCCAACCCTTGCTGCCGAGTCGTCATATTCATCATCCATTATCAATCTTCATTATTTCATGTGGTGCACCAAGATCATCTCCACCTAGAAGAAGGGTCAAGACAAGAAAAAGGAAGAGGAGAATCCACCGCCACCCCGCACCGGCCTTCGGGCGGGTGCCATCTCCACCAGCGTCGCCATTGTCTTCTCCCTCTCAACCAAGAGTTGGCTTGTATCTCATTCATCTCTTCTATGTTTCCCTCCTTTACATTTGGGTAGTTTTACTAGTTCTTGGGGATATGGATGAACTTTATAATAATAGGACTGAATTTTTTAATAGAATTAATATCCTCTTTATATGTGATGAGTTAATTATTCATCATGATGTTGTGAAGAGCGCTCACTCGACATTAGCCTTTTTGTACTTGGGGAATTTACTACCTTTGCGATGGTTGGTTGTCAAGGTATTTGGTGACAGTATTTATCTCACCCCTTCCTTGGCCTTAGATAGGGAGTAACAAAAAACCCCTAAGCTTTTTTCCGCATTCACGAGGAAACCCTTAATCACTAGTATAGTAACCTAATTGGGGTGGAAATGGTGGTGGCGTGCGTGATGCGTGGTTGTGACATATATGCACGCATCTTTGTTTGGCTCAACCCACATTTGACCATACAAAGTGGTTAGGGAGATGCAGACCTAGAACTATGCATTTACATATGTTGTGTAGTCATACTGTACTAGTGGTGATGAATCTAAAATCCCTCAAAATGCCTTTACTACTCACACACCATCTCACTTATCTTAGAGCATCTCTAGAAGACCCCGTATATAGCCGCAACCCGCAAAATAACCGCCAAAATACAGGTCGGCGCGGAAAATCCTGCCCGACCAAACACCGCAAACGCGTCTGGCCCATAATATTTCTGCGGGGCGCGGCAAAAGATCTCCCTCAACCTTCAGATTCATGGGGTGGGAGGCCGACCCAAGCTCGGCCCCTATCCGCAGCGAGATTTGGCGTGAGGGAAATTTCCGCGCGGCCGTTCCCGCTCCCCCACCCCTCCGCCACCATTGCCCCCGCCACGGCCTGCTCCGGTGCATCTTCCCTGACAGTTCTTCACCGCCATGGATGACTCCCTGCCGTCCCCCGTCACGGTCGAGGTCGCGCACTGATACGTCTCGAACGTATCTATAATTTTTGATTGCTCCATGCTACTTTATCTATTGTTTTGGACTATAATGGGCTTTATTTTCCACTTTTATATTACTTTTGGGACTAACCTATTAACCGGAGGCCCAGCCCAGAATTGCTGTTTTTTTGCCTTTTTCAGTGTTTCGAAGAAACGGAATATCAAACGAGTCCAAACGGAATGAAACCTTCGCAAACGTGATTTTCTCACCGAATGTGATTCAGGAGACTTGGACCCTACTCCAAGAAGTAACAGAGGCGGTCACGAGGGTGGGGGGCGCGCCCCCTAGGGCGCGCCCCCTGCCTCGTGGGCCCCCTGTTGCTCCACCGACGCATCCTTCCTCCTATATATACCTCACGCACTCCAAACGATCAAAACAGGAGCCAAAAACCTAATTCCACCGCCGCAACTTCCTCAGATCCATGAGATCCCATCTTGGGGCCTGTTAGGAGTTCACGAGGGGGCATCCACCACGGAGGGCTTCTACATCAACACCATAGCCTCTCCGATGAAGTGTGAGTAGTTTACTTCGGACCTTCGGGTCCATAGCTAGTAGCTAGTTTTGTGTGAATTTTTTTGATGGATTATGGAACAAGGAGTGGAAAGAGCCTAAGCTTGGGGATGCCGATGGCACCCCCAAGATAATCCAAGGACACCAAAAAGTCAAAGCTTGGGGATGCCCCGGAAGGCATCCCCTCTTTCATCCACTTCCATCGGTAATTTACTTGGAGCTATATTTTTATTCACCACATGATAACTGTTTTGCTTGGAGCGTCTTGTATTATTTATGCCTTTGCTTGTTAGTTTACCACAATCATCCTTGCTGTACACACCTTTTGAGAGAGCCATACATGAATTGGAATTTGATAGAATACTCTATGTGCTTCACTTATATCTTTTGAGCTTGATACTTTTGCTCATAGTGCTTCACTTATATCTTTTGAGCGTGATAATTTTGCTCTAGTGCTTCAGTTAGATCCTTTAGAGCACGGTGGTGGATTTGTTTTAAAGAAACTTGATCTCTCATGCTTCACTTAGATTATTTTGAGAGTCGTTAATAGCATGGTAATTTGCTTAATTTTAATATACTTGGTATTCAAGATATGTGAAACTTTCTTTTGAGTGCGTTCACTAGTAGAAAACGGAGCTTTAGCGCCGGTTCGTAAGGGCCTTTAGTGCCGGTTCCATAACCGACACTAAAGGGTGGGCACTAAAGCCCCCCCCCCTTTAGTACCGGTTCGGCACGAACCGACGCTAAAGTGCCAGCACGTGGCGTGAGCTCACGCCCTGGTAAGGGGGACCTTTAGTACCGGTTGGCGTTACCAACCGGTACTAAAGGTTTTTTTTTTAAAAAAAATTGAAAATTTGGGAATTTTTTTTATTTTTTTTCAATTTTTTATTTTTCTGAATTATTGGATGATTTAGTCTCTAATCACCTCTCTTAACTGCTCAAGTGTGGATCACTCATTCCAAATCATCTAACTTCCCGACGGTCACCCATCCCTCTCACTACTCTAGCCCGAGCACGCTTAACTTTCAGGTTCTATTCTCCTTCTTTTCCGAGTCTGCACTTGTTGTTTTCCTGACAATAGTAAGATGTCAATCCTATTAACCCTCAGGAGTTTAGCTTGAGCATGAAGTCATACATTTCACCGAGTTTTTGAAACTATTATTCTAAAAAACAGTAATTATTTAGTAACGCTAATATTTCTTGAATAAGTTTGACCATAGTTTGACCAGATTTGACCAAAATTCAAAAAATTGAAATAATTATTTAGTAACACTAATATTCTTGAATAATTATGTAGTAACATTAATACTTCTTGAATCAAGAGTTTGACCAGATTTAACCAATTTTTTAAAAAACTGAAATTTGACCATATCTTTTTTTCCTTTTGAATTTGAGGATTCTAAAAATTCCAAACAGTCAGAGGCCATCTCCATCAAATGCGGATTTTCGTGCTGAATTTTTTGATATATTATACGTTTTTCCGACATCGTATGCAAAAGTTATAGCCGTTTACATTTTCCCTACACTTTTTGCAAAACATGTCCAAATTTAAGTTTTTTAATTTTCCTAACTAGTAGATGTAGTAATATAACTACATCTCAAGAATTTTATTTTTGAATTTTTATCATTTTATTTTGTATTTTCAAAACTGAAATGGCGATATACTGGGGTAGGGATTGAAAATTGCCCTTTAGTACCGGTTCATGGCAAGAACCGGTACTATAGGTCAAACCCCTTTAGTACCGGTTCGTGGCACGAACCGGTACTAAAGGTTAGTCTTTAGTACCGGTTTGTGCCACTTAACCGGTACTAAATGTGATCATGAGGCCCCGCCCGACGCCAAATGCCACCACCCCTTTAGTAACGGTTCGTGCCACGAACCGGTACTAAAGGTTCAACACGAACCGGCATTAATGCAAATCCGTTCGAACCGGCACTAATGGTACCATTAGTACCGAGCCAAAATCAAACCGGCACTAATGTGCTTCACGTTTGACCCTTTTTCTACTAGTGGTTGAATACTAAGATAAGTTTGATGCTTGATAATTGTTTTGAGATATGAAGATGGTGATATAAGAGTCATGCTAGTTGAGTAGTTGTGAATTTAAAGAATACTTGTGTTGAAGTTTGTGATTCTCGTAGCATGCACGTATGGTGAACCGTTATGTGATGAACTCGGAGCATGATTTATTTATTGATTGTCTTCCTTATGAGTGGCGATCGGGGACGAGCGATGGTCTTTTCCTACCAATCTATCCCCCTAGGAGCATGCGCGTAATACTTTGCTTTGATAACTTCTAGATTTTTACAATAAGTATATGAGTTCTTTATGACTAATGTTGAGTCCATGGATTATACACACTTTTTCCCATCCTTCCACCGTTGCTAGCCTCTCTAATACCGCGCACCTTTCGCCGGTATCATACACCCACCATATATCTTCCTCAAAATAGCCACCAAACCTACCTATCATGGCATTTCCATAGCCATTCCGAGATATATTGCCACGAAACTTTCCATCGTTCCGTTTATTATGACACGCTCCATCATTGTCATATTGCTAGCATGATCATGTAGTTGACATCGTATCTGTGGCAAAGCCACCGTTCATAATTTTTTCATACATGTCACTCATGTTTCATTGCATATCCCGTAATCACCGGAGGCATTCATATAGAGTCATATTTTGTTCTAAGTATCGAGTTGTAATTGTTGAGTTGTAAGAAAAATAAAAGTGTGATGATCATCACTATTAGAGCATTGTCCCAAGTGAGGAAATGATGATGGAGACTATGATTCCCCCACAAGTCAGGATGAGACTCCGGACGAAAAAAAGAGGCCATAAAAAAGAGGAAAGGCCCAACAAAAAAAGAGAGAAAAGAGAGAAGGGACAATGTTACTATCCTTTTACCACACTTGTGCTTCAAAGTAGCACCATGATCTTCATGATAGAGAGTCTCTCATTTTGTCACTTTCATATACTAGTGGGAATTTTTCATTACGTAACTTGGCTTGTATATTCCAATGATGGGCTTCCTCAAATGCCCTAGGTCTTCGTGAGCAAGCGAGTTGGATGCACACCCACTTAGTTTCTTTTGTTGAGCTTTCATATACTTATAGCTCTTGTGCATCAGTTGCATGGCAATCCCTACTCACTCACATTGATATCTATTGATGGGCATCTCCAAAGCCCGTTGATATGCCTAGTTGATGTGAGACTATCTTCCCTCTTTTTGTCTTCTCCACAACCACCATTCTATTCCACCTATAGTGCTATATCCATGGCTCACGCTCATGTATTGCGTGAAGATTGAAAAAGTATTGAAAATGTTAAGGTATGAAACAATTGCTTGGCTTGTCATCGAGGTTGTGCATGATTTAAATACTTTGTGTGGGGAAGATGGAGCATAGCCAGACTATATGATTTTGTAGGGATAACTTTCTTTGGCCATGTTATTTTGAGAAGACATAATTGCTTAGTTAGTATGCTTGAAGTATTATTATTTTTATGTCAATATGAATTTTTGTCTTGAATCTTTCGGATCTGAATATTCATACCATGATTAAGGAGATTTACATTGAAATTATGCCAAAGTATCACTCCGCATAAAAAATTCTCTTTTTATCATTTACCTACTCGAGGACGAGCAGGAATTAAGCTTGGGGATGCCTGATACGTCTCCAACATATCTATAATTTTTGATTGCTCCATGCTACTTTATCTATTGTTTTGGACTATAATGGGCTTTATTTTCCACTTTTATATTACTTTTGGGACTAACCTATTAACCGGAGGCCCGGCCTAGAATTGCTGTTTTTTGCCTTTTTCAGTGTTTCAAAGAAACAGAATATCAAACGGAGTCCAAACGGAATGAAACCTTCGGAAACGTGATTTTCTCACCGAATGTGATTTAGGAGACTTGGACCCTACTCCAAGAAGTAACAGAGGCGGTCACGAGGGTGGGGGGCGCGCCCCCTAGGGCGCGCCCCCTGCCTCGTGGGCCCCCTGTTGCTCCACCAACGTACTCCTTCCTCCTATATATACCTACGTACCCCCAAACGATCAAAATAGGAGCAAAAAACCTAATTCCACCACCGCAACTTCCTGTATCCATGAGATCCCATCTTGGGGCCTGTTCCGGAGCTCCGCCGGAGGAGGCATCCACCACGGAGGGCTTCTACATCAACACCATAGCCTCTCCGATGAAGTGTGAGTAGTTTACTTCAGACCTTCTGTCCATATCTAGTAGCTAGATGGCTTCTTCTCTCTTTTGGATCTCAATACAATGTTCTCCCCTCTCTCGTGGAGATCTATTCGATGTAATCTTCTTTTTGCGGTGTGTTTGTTGAGACCGATGAATTGTGGGTTTATGATCCAGCTTATCTATGAATAATATTTGAATCTTCTTTGAATTCTTTTATGTATGATTGAGTTATCTTTGCAAGTCTCTTCAAATTATCCGTTTGGTTTGGCCAACTAGATTGGTAGTTCTTGCAATGGGAGAAGTGCATGGCTTTGGGTTCAATCTTATGTGTCCTTACCCAAAGGATGTAAAGGGTTGCAAGGCATGTATTGTATTGTTTCCATCGATGATAAAAAGATGGGGTATTTATCATATTGCATGAATTTATTCCTCTACATCATGTCATCTTGCTTAAGGCGTTACTGCTTGTTTTAACTTAATACTCTAGATGCATCTTTGGGACGTTGGTCGATGAGTGGAGTAATAGTAGTAGATGCGTAATCGTTTCGATCTACTTGTCTCGGACGTGATGCCTATATACATGATCATACCTAGATATTCTCATAATTATGCTCAATTCTGCCAATTGCTCAACAGTAATTTGTTCACCCACCGTAGAATACTTATGCTCTTGAGAGAAGCCACTAGTGAAACCTATGGCCCCCGGGTCTATTCTCATCATATCAATCTCCATCACTTTAATACTTGCTTTGTTTTTACTCTGCTTTTTACTTTTTACTTTGCATCTTTATACCAAAAGTACCAAAAATATTATCTCTATCAGATCTCACTCTCGTAAGTGACCGTGAAGGGATTGACAACCCCTAATCGTGTTGGTTGCGAGTAGCTATCATTTTGTGCATGTACAAGGGACTTGTGCGTGGCCTCCTACTGGATTGATACCTTGGTTCTCAAAAACTGAAGGAAATACTTACGCTACTCTGCTGCATCATCCTCTCCTCTTCGGGGAAAACCAACGCAAGCTCGAGACGTAGCACGCACGCTCAATCCCCTCCGGCGGATCTCATCACCGGCCATGTTGGCCCCACCTTCGCCCAAGGTGCCCCTGCGCCTGCGCTCAAGCGGCAGGGCGACGTGGTCGTGCAGGGTGGGAATCCGGCTGGCCCCGTCGGGAAGGCCCGCACTCCGGGCGCCAACGCCGCTGCGCGATCCCGGTCGACGACGGAGAAGGTCGGCAAGGTCTCGGGCGTAAAGCGGAAGAGGATTCCGGCTACAAAGAGGCCGACTCCTTCATCCACTCCCTCCACCCCGGCAGGAGGTTACCCGGCGATGCCGTTCAACTGCGCTGCTTCCACCGCTAGCGAGGTGTTTGATGAAATGGCCGGAAGGTATGCATCTTCGGTCCCTTCAGTTTTCTTTGCTTTTCGCCATTGCGGTAGCTCGTGACTTGGTGTCGCTCACTATAGCGGTGGTTCGAACAATGCCACTGCCGAGTTCGTGAACTTGTTGGACACCAACGCCGTTGACATCGATCATGCCCCGTTCGCTGCATTCGATTACAATGAAGCGGAGGGCGGCGTGGATGATCATAGTGGTGAAGAAGAATTGGAGGAGATAGATGAGGGGGCGTATGAGCAAGCACAAGCAAGAAAAAGCCAGAGATCGAAGAACTACACGATCGTGGAAGATCAAATCTTGATCAAGGCTTGGAGTGCGGTGTCTCTTGGTACTTGCACGGGTACGTCTCAAACCGCCAATAGGTATTGGCAAAGGATCGACGATCAATACTTACGCATGGTGGCAAAGTATCCCAATAGGACTCCACGCACCTTTCGGTCACTCCAAGGTCGATGGGACGTGATCGAGCCGATTTGTAGCCGTTGGGCTGCTTGCTTGGAACAAGTTCGCAATCCCTCCCCCCCCCTCCCGAGTGGAACCGTGGAATCCGACTATGTGAGTTCACGTTCCAAGTGATGCAAATCATTTGTAGCATTTAAAGTGATTGCATAATTTGACATTGTTTTAATTTAGGACAAAATTGCCCAACAAAGATACAAAGACATGGAAGCTTCAGAAGGCAAATTCTTCAAACTCGAGCATTGTTGGGACTTGCTCAAAGAGTGCGATAAGTGGAAGTTGATTGATAAAGAATCCCCACCTAAGAGAGGTTCACTTATGAACATGGACGAAGATGAGGATGATGATGGCCCAAGAAACTTGAACAAGCCCGATGGTGACAAGAAGACTAAGGAGAAGATGAAGAGAGAGCACGAAGCATCAAGCTTGCGGGACAAGATTGATGCCATGGTGCAATCAAATGAGTTGATGTTAGCGAACACGTTGGAGATGAAGAAAGAGTTGGTCGAGAAGAAGGCACAGAAGAAGCAAGAATAAATGTTAATTGCTCAAGGACGAGGGGCTGCGCAAAGTGGCATTTGAGGAGAGAAGAGCATGTGACGTTGAAAACAAAGCCATGTCCAAGTTGCTTGCCGAAGAGAACAAGATCATGACATTGAACCGCAATGACATGGACGACCTCACCAAAGAATGACATGATGTGGCTAGAAGACATATCTTGAAGAGGAGAATGCTTGCGTCGGCCAGCGCGTGTTTGATACGTCCATTTTTGCATCATGCTTTTATATCGATATTTATTGCATTATGGGCTGTTATTACACATTATGTCACAATACTTATGCCTTTTCTCTCTTATTTTTCAAGGTTTATATGAAGAGGGAGAATGCCGGCAGATGGAATTCTAGGCTGGAAAAGGAGCAAATATTAGAGACCTATTCTGCACAACTCCAAAAGTCCTGAAACTCCACGAAAGTCAGTTTTGAAATATATTAAAAATATCAGGCGAAGAATGCACCAGAGGAGTGCTACCTCTCGAGCATGAGTTGGTTTTCCCTTGAAGAGGAAAGGGTGATGCAGCAAAGTAGCGTAAGTATTTCCCTCAGTTTTTGAGAACCAAGGTATCAATCCAGTAGGAGGCCACACGCAAGTCCCTCGTACCTACACAAACAAATAAGAACCTTGCAACCAACGCGATAAAGGGGTTTTGAATCCCTTCACGGCCACTTGCAAAAGTGAGATCTGATAGAGATAATAATATAAATATTTTTGGTATTTTTATGATATAGATTGAAAAGTAAAGATTGCAAAATAAAAATATATTGGAAACTTATATGATGGAAAATAGACCCGGGGGCCATAGTGAGGGAGTCCTGGATTAGGGGGTCCTCAGACAGCCGGACTATATACTTTGGCCGGGCTATTGGACTATGAAGATACAAGATTGAAGACTTCGTCCCGTGTCCGGATGGGACTCTCCTTGGCGTGGAAGGCAAGCTTGGCAATACGGATATGTAGATCTCCTCCTTGTAACCGACTCTGTGTAACCCTACCCCCCTTTGGTGTCTATATAAACCGGAGGGTTTAGTCCGTAGGACGACAGCAATCATACCATAGGCTAGCTTCTAGGGTTTAGCCTCTACAATCTCGTGCTAGATCAACTCTTGTAATAATCATATCATCAAGATCAATCAAGCAGGAAGTAGGGTATTACCTCCATCGAGAGGGCCCGAACACAGGTAAACATCGTGTCCCCCTGGCCCTGTTACCATCCGCCTTAGACGCACAGTTCGGGACCCCCTACCCGAGATCCGCCGGTTTTGACACCAACATTGGTGCTTTCATTGAGAGTTCCACCGTTCCGTCACCGTAAGGCTTGATGGCTCCTTCGATCATCGGCAACAACGCGATCCAGGGTGAGGTTTTCCTCCCTGGACAGATCTTCGTATTTGGCGGCTTCGTACTGCGGGCCAACTCGCTTGACCATCTGGAGCAGATCGAGAGCTACGCCCCTGGCCATCAGGTCAGGTTTTGAACTATACTGCCGACATCCGCGGAGACTTGATCTTCGACGGATTCGAGCCCATGTCAGGTGCGCCGCACAATCACGACGAGCATGACTTAACTCCGCCGTCAGATAGTGTTCGGGAGATCACACCTGCAACTACTCCGGCCCTCAATCCGGAACAAATTACGCCATCCGAGGACGGGTGGATAGACCCCGCCACGGAGGCCACACTCTCAATGGCGATAGAGCCGAATACTGACTTCACCTCCTATGAGAGCCGTGTTGCCGAACCGTTGGATTCGTCCCCAGCCACGGGCTCTGCGCCGCTTGCGTCTGTGCCTATCGAATCCGATTGGGCTCCGATCATGGTGTTTATCTCCACGGATATCTTTCAGCACTCGCCTTTTGGCGATGTGCTAAATTCATTAAGGTCTCTCTCCTTGTTAGGAGATCCTTGGCCGAACTATGTCCGACTAGATTGGGATGTGGAGGACGAAGAAATTCGCTCCCCACCCACCACCCACTTAGTAGCCACTGTCAACGACTTAACCGACATGCTCGACTTCGGCTCCGAAGACATCGACGGTATGGACGACGATGCAGGAGACGAACAAGAACCACCGCCCATAGGGCGCTGGACGGCCACCTCATCATATGACATATACATGGTGGACACCCCAAAGAAGGCGATGGCGATAAGACAGCAGAGGATAATCCCTCCAAGAAGCAATCCAAGCACCGACGTCAGCGGCGCCGCTCTAAGTCCCGCCACAGAAAAAGCAGTGATACCGACACAAGAGACAATAACGCTCCGGATAGTGCCAAAGACGATGACAATCCCCTCCAGCCAGACCTAGAGCGGGAGGATGAACAAGCTAGCCCTCCGGAACAGGCAACAGAAGAAGAATCGGAGGATGACAATTATATGCCTCTCTCCGTAGATGAGGTGAGCCTCGGCGACGAAGAATTTATCGTGCCTAAGGATCCCGTCGAACAGGAGCGCTTCAAGCGCCGGCTTATAGCCACAACAAACAGCCTAAAGAAAAAGCAACAACAGATTCGAGCTGATTAGGATCTGCTAGCGGACAGATGGACTGAAGTTCTTGCGGCCAAGGAATACGAACTCGAACGCCCAACCAAGAGTTATCCAAAGCGCAGGTTGCTACCCCAACTCGAGGAGGAAGCATTGAAACCTACATCACCAGCGTATGATGCGGTTGATCGGCCACCCCGTGGCCGAGACAGAGAGGCATATCATCCCGAAGTCCAGCCTGCACCCCGCCGCCACTCAAACAAAAATACCAAGGCCCGAGGCAACACGCGGGACCTGCGAGACGTATTGGAAAACAAAGCAAAATATGCAAGATCGATCTACGGATCACGGGGGCGCGCCCCAACGCAGGACGATGACCGTCACGCCGGATATACTAAAAGCAAATCCGGCCGGGCCAAATACAGCAGACAAGACTCGTATGAACTGCGTCGTGATATAGCCCGGCACAGAGGCGCCGCACACCCCCTATGCTTCACTGATGAAGTAATGGATCACGAATTCCCAGAGGGTTTTAAACCCGTAAACATTGAATCATATGACGGCACAACAGATCCCGCGGTATGGATCGAGGATTTCCTCCTCCACATCCACATGGCTCATGGTGATGATCTACATGCCATCAAGTACCTCCCACTAAAACTCAAAGGACCAGCTCGGCATTGGCTGAATAGCTTGCCAGCAGACTCCATTGGCAGTTGGGAGAATCTGGAAAATGCATTCCTTGACAACTTCCAGGGAACTTATGTGCGGCCACCAGATGCTGATGACTTGAGCCATATAATTCAATAGCCAGGGGAATCGGCCAGGAAATTCTGGACCAGGTTCCTAACTAAGAAAAACCAAATCGTCGACTGTCCGGATGCAGAAGCCTTAGCAGCATTTAAGCATAACATCCATGACGAGTGGCTCGCCCGGCACCTCGGCCAGGAGAAGCCGAAGTCTATGGCAGCCCTCACGACACTCATGACCCGATTTTGCGTGGGAGAGGATAGCTGGTTGGCTCGCAACAACAACACATCAAGGAATGCCGGCACTCCAAAAGCCAAAGACACTAACGGAAGACCACGTCGTAACAGACACAAGCGCCGCAACAACGGTGATAACAACGAAGACACGGCAGTCAATGCCGGATTCAGTGGCTCTAAATCCGGTCAACGGAAAAAGCCATTCAAAAGAAGTACTCCGGGCCCGTCCAGTTTGGACCGCATACTCAATCGCTCGTGTCAAATTCACGGAACCCCCCCGATAAGCCAGCCAATCACACCAACAGAGAATGCTGGGTGTTCAAGCAGGCCGGCAAATTGAATGCCGAAAACAAGGACAAGGGGCTGCATAGCGACGACGAGGAGGAGCCCTGGCCGCCGAACAAGGGAGGACAGAAGAGGTTCCCCCCACAAGTGGAAACGGTGAACATGATATACGCAACCCACATTCCCAAGAGGGAACGGAAGCGTGCACTAAGGGACGTCTATGCGATGGAGCTAGTTGCCCCAAAGTTCAACCCATGGTCATCTTGTCTGATCACCTTTGATCGCAGGGACCACCCAACTAGTATCCGTCATGGCGGATCTGCCACATTGGTCCTTGACCCCATCATTGACGGATTTCACCTCACTCGAGTCCATAAGGACGGCGGCAGCAGCCTGAACCTGCTCTATCAGGATACAATGTGCAAAATGGGTATAGACCCCTCGAGGATCAAACCTACTAAAACCACCTTTAAAGGCGTCATCCCATGCGTAGAGGCCCATTGCATGGGCTCAATCACACTGGAAGTGGTCTTTGGATCTCCGGACAACTTCCTAAGCGAGGAGTTAATCTTCGATATCGTCTCGTTCCGCAGCGGCTATCACGCACTACTTGGGCGAACCGCATTTGCCAGATTCAATGCGGTACCGCATTATGCATACCTCAAGCTCAAAATGCCAGGACCTCGTGGGGTTATAACAGTCAATGGAAACACGGAACGCTCGCTCCGTACGGAGGAGCACACCGCGGCCCTAGAAGCAGAAGCACAAAGCAGCCTTTTAAGGCAAACCACCAATTTGGCGGTAAAGCCCCCGGACACCTTGAAGCGAGTCCGGAGTAACCTGCAACAGGATCGTCTAGCACGTTCAGAGCTTGCCTAGCAATCCGGCCCCCGTCCTAGTCCAGTTCAAGCGACGAAATCTGTGCCGCGCGTACACAATTACGCACTAAAAATACCATTGGCATAGGCGGGGGCACGGCCAGGGCACGTCCCATAAGGCAGCTCAACCGCCCCGGGGGATGTCTACCTTTATCATTTTTCTCTCTTTCAGGACCTTACTCTCTAGAAGCCCTTTCCGGCAGTCTAATCGTTGAACTCACGGCGGTAAGGGAATACCAAGGAAGCAAGACGGTCTGATGTACAAGGGAATCCTCAGGTGGTCTTTGATAACGACAAATATACTTGTTTTACATCCCAAACGCAGCTTGCCCTTAGATAGGACATGTCAAATAGTCCTATTTTTTGCCTATTGCACTACTTGTATTCGTACGCTTCGGCGTACTATTTAAATAAACAATGCATAGCGTTAGCCTATTATTGCATTCCCCTTTTCTTTTTCTTTTCCTTGTCTGCCTATCTACGATAGATTGCACCCGTACATTCTGGTACGACTAGTACGCCAGGGGCTTCAGTATACCCCATAATATGGCGCGAGAAGTCCAAACACTTTTGACAGTGCGGCACCCCGAACATATAGCATTATATGCATCAGCTCCGAATCATGTCTTGGGTCAATAGTTGGGTTTGCCCGGCTCCCGTGTTTTGGTAACTTACATTCCGCAATATCGGCTAAGGTAGCGCTGGGAGAACTACTGCGATTGTGTCCCGGTTCTTCCGGACGAGCACCTCAATAGAGAAAGCCGAAAACTGACTGTCATGATAAGGCGAGAGTTGGTCGCTGTTCGAGAGGTCTCAAGTCCTTAAAGACCTTTTCCGCTTCGGGCGAGGAGTCGGCCTTGCCCGACTTAGGCATATATAGTGCCCCAAATTCGGCCTTCCGAATACTAGGGGCTTCGCCAAAATTTAAAATTGTAGACTTCTATGGCCAAGTGAGAGTGATAAAGCTTTATAGTCCGATTGCCTGGTTTGTTGTGCTGAACACCTCCTTCGAAGGACCCAAAATTGGGATAAAGAGTGCTCAGGTTTATCCCGAACACCCCAGGACTAGTTACATGGGGCGTATGCATTTAATCGCCAACTCTCAGATTTCATAAACGGCCGCACAGAAGGTAATATTTTAAATTAACAAGCGTGGTATAGCAAAAATGAACTCGTTTCATATTACAAGATAACATGAGTACATTCATTCGAATATTACATCTCTGGCACATTCCTCCGCCACAAGGCAAGAACCCTTCAGGACACTGTCATAGTACATTTCGGGGTGGCGATGCTCCTTGCCCTCCGGCGGCCCCTCCTTCACCAGCTTTACGGTGTCCAGCTTCGCCCAGTGCACCTTCGCGCGGGCAAAAGCCCTGCGCGCACCGTCGATGCAGATGGACCGCTTTATGACTTCGAGATGTGGGCAGGCATTCACAAGCCGCCTCACCAGGCCGAAGTAGCTATCAGGCAGGGGCTCGCCAGGCCACATCCGGACTATAAGAACCTTCATGGCCTGTTCGGCCGCCTTGTGGAGCTCGACCAGTTGGTTCAGCTGGTCGCTCAAGGGCATTGGGTGTTCGGTCCCAGTATACTGAGACCAATTAACCTCTTCGTCGAGCTCCCCTGCTCAGCCCGGTAGAACTCCGCGGCATCCGACACACTGCGGGGAAGATCTGCAACGCTCCTGGAGAGCTCCGAACTCGGGTAAGTAAAAGGAAAGTTTCCTTCACATGCTTGCTTTGCATAATGAATGCCTTACCCGCTGCTATCTTATTAACCGCCTCAATTTCCTGGAGGGCCTTTTGGGCTTCGTCCTTGGTGTTTTGTGCACTTTCAAGGGCCTTCGCAAGCTTGGACTCTCGCGTCTTAGAGTTAAGCTCCAAGGACTCGTGTTTTTTGGCGAGAGCCTGGAGCTCTTGCTCCACCTCGCCCACACGGGCCTCTTGCTTCTCTCGCTCGCTGTGCTCCTTGGCCGCTTTGTCTTCGGCCTCGGAGAGCGCCTTCTGCAGGGTCGCCACTTCGGTCGTGGCCCCTAGCAAAATTCATGGCGATCCTATTATTCCAAAACCAAATTTTAATAATGTACAGAGAGGGTATGACTTACCTTTGTTCTCTTCGAGCTGCCTCTTGGTAAGGCCAAGCTCTTCCTTGGACCACTCAAGGTCCTGCTTCAGTGCAGCGACCTCCGTAGTACGTGTGGTAGCGGCCAACAGTGAAGCCTGCATATGCGCATAGACATATTCCGATTAGACTCCCGCAGTCATTATTTGATCCTCTATTCGGCCTTTCTTCGCGAACGCCAAACAGAGCATCAGGGGCTACTATCTACGCTGTAACATTTTCTTATAATTTGATTACTTACCTGAAAGCCTGTTAGGAGGCTAGCACAGGCTTCAGTCAGTCCGCTTTTGGCGGACTGAACCTTCTTGATCACCGCACTCATGATAGTGCGGTGCTCTTCATCGATAGAAGCACCACGAAGCGCTTCCAGCAAGTTGTCCGGGGCCCCTGGATGGACAGAGGTCACCAGCATAGGCGGCTTGCCCCTCTTGGCGAGGGGTCGCCCGACAGAGTCCGGAACCACTGGAGGTTCCGGCGCAGTATTCGACCGAGGGCCGAATTTGCTGCCCCCGCCATCGGAGCCCATGGGAGTCTTGCTCCCCTTGCGCCCAGGGTCCGGAATACCGCCTTGAGGCGCCTCCAGGACAACCTCCCCTCTACTCGGTGCCCTTTGAGACAACACCTCGATGTTGTCCGTAGGGCGAGGGGAGGAGGCGGTCGGAAGTGAATCGATGTTCAAATCCGACGGGTCCAAAGAACCATCCGACGAAGATACGTCGATGTGGGCTCGGGACGGACTGCATAATCATGTTCGGCGTGATAAGAAGCAGTACTATAAGACGTACCATGAATTACTATGGTATCAGGATACTTACGACTTCGCCAAGGGCTTGTCCCTGGGAGGCCACTCGTCGTCGCTATAGGCGGCCGTCGTGGAGCAGTCCAAGAGGAGGGTCCTTCCCTTCTTGGACCCTTCGGCCTCCCCGGATGGGGCGGCCTTCCTTTTCTTGTCTCCCCCGGCAGGAGGGGGAGAACTTTCTTCTTCCTCCTCCTCGTCTTCGGGGGAGGAGTGCGCCTCGGTGTTTCCGGACGATGAGTCAGATATAACCTTGCGCCGGAGACCCTTCCTGGTCCCCGTGGCCTTCTTCTTGGCCTTCTTCACCGGCACCTCGTAAGGCGCCGGAACCAGCATCTCCGTTAGGAGAGCATCTGCTGGATCTTCGAGCAGGGGGGCTGGACAATCGATCAGCTCCGCTGTCGTTACCCAGTCCTGTTAAATGGCGTGGAGGCTTAGATCCCATGCATGGTTAAAATTGGGGGAAATGAACATCTTATGAGATATAAAAGACTTACTGAATTGGCAGGACACTTTACGCTAAGCCCACGATCCTCGGTGAGGGGAGGAGGTACCTCGGCGCCCTTGAACATCACCTTCCAGACGTCTTTATGCATCATGTCGAAGATCTCTCGCAGTGTTTGGTGCTCGGCCGGGTCAAACTCCCACATGTTGAATGCCCGTCGTTGACACGGGAGGATCCGGCAGAAGAGCATGACCTGGACCATGTTGACGAGCTTGATTTTCTTGCTCATCATGTTCCTGATACATTTCTGGAGTCCGGTCAGCTCCACCGATGAACCCCAAGACAGGCCCTTCTCTTTCCAGGAGGTGAGCCGCATGGGGATCTGGGTCGAAATTTGGGGGCCGCCACCCAGTTGGTGTCACGCGGCTCGGTGATGTAGAACCACCCCGATTGCTACCCCTTTATGGTCTCCACATAGGAGCCTTCGAGCCAGGTGACGTTAGGCATTTTGCCCACCATGGCGCCTCCGCACTCCGCTTACTGGCCGACCACCACCTTTGGTTTAACATTGAAGGTCTTCAGCCACAGGCCGAAGTGGGGCTTGATGCGGAGGAAGGCCTCGCACATGACGATAAACGCTGAGATGTTGAGGATGAAATTAGGGGCCAGATCGTGAAAATCCAGCCTGTAGTAGAACATGAGCCCGCAGACAAACGGGTGAAGGGGAAATCCCAGTCCGCGGACGAAGTGGGTGAGAAAAACCACCCTCTCATGGGGTTCAGGAGTAGGGACGATCTGCCCCGCATCTGGCAGCCGGTATGCAATATTCGCGGCCAGGTACCCTGCTCCTCATAGCTTTGTGATGTTCTCCTCCGTAACGGAGGAGACCATCCACTTGCCTCCCACTCCGGACATGCTTGGAGTGGTTTGAGGAGAAAATGCGAACTTGGGTGCTGGAGCTCGAGTGCGCAAGAATGGATGAGCAAGGAGGAAGAAGGCATGGGTAAAAAAAGGAGGAATCCTCGTCCCTTTATAAGGGCGGAAGAAACTATGCGCCTCCCCACCTGCCTGGTTAACTCGCTTATTCCCCAAGCGTCGTAGTTGATGGCGCGGTTGGGTTACCCACACCCGTATTGATGAGAATCCCGTGATAAGGGGACACGATCTCTGCTTCGACAAGACGTGCCAAGGAAACCACCTCGCAATATGTGCAGTAGCTGGTTGAAAAACGGCTCGAATAATGACCGGGCCGTGGTGTGATGTCGTAGCGCCGAATGTGTCAGCAGATTAGATTTGTGGAAATATTATTCTCTCTATTGTGGTATGTGGTATTTGTTTTGCAGAGCCGGACACTATCCTTGTGTTCAAGATCTTCTATGGAGTATTCGGAGGAAGAACCCGCCTTGCAATGCCGAAGACAATCTGCGCGCCGGACTCATCGTCATTGAAGCCTGGTTCAGGGGCTACTGAGGGAGTCCTGGATGAGGGGGTCCTCGGACAGCTGGACTATATACTTTGGCCGGACTGTTGGACTATGAAGATACAAGATTGAAGACTTAGTCCCGTGTCCGGATGGGACTCTCCTTGGCGTGGAAGGCAAGCTTGGAAATACGGATATGTAGATCTCCTCCTTGTAACCGACTCTGTGTAACCCTACTCCCCTCTGGTGTCTATATAAACCGGAGGGTTTAGTCCGTAGGACGACAACAATCATACCATAGGCTAGCTTCTAGGGTTTAGCCTCTACAATCTCGTGCTAGATCAACTCTTGTAATACTCATATCATCAAGATCAATCAAGCAGGAAGTAGGGTATTACCTCCATCGAGAGGGCCCGAACCTGGGTAAACATCGTGTCCCCCGCGTCCTGTTACCATCCGCCTTAAACGCACAGTTCGGGACCCCCTACCCGAGATCCGCCGGTTTTGAGACCGACACATAGGTTTCACTAGTGGCTTCTCTCAAGATAGCATAAGTATTATGGTGGGTGAACAAATTATTGTCGAGGAATTGATAGAAAAGTGCATAATTATGAGAATATCTAGGCATGATCAGGTATATAGGTGATACATCTCCACCGTATCTATAATTTTTGATTGCTCCATGCTATATTATCTACTGTTTTGGACCATATTGGGCTTTATTTTCCACTTTTATATTATTTTTGGGATTAACCTATTAACCGGAGGCCCAACCCAGAATTGCTGTTTTTTGCCTATTTCAGAGTTTCGAAGAAACGAAATATCAAACGGAGTCCAAACAGAATGAAACCTTCGGGAACGTGATTTTCTCACCGAATATGACCCAGGGGACTTGGACCCTATGCCAAGGAAGCTTCGAGGTGGGCATGAGGTAGGGGGGCGCGCCCTCCCCCCAGGCGCGCCCCCACCCTCATGGGGCCCATGAAGCTCCACCGACGTACTTCTTCCTGCTATATATACCAACGTACCCCCAAACGATCAGATACGGAGCCAAAAACCTAATTCCACCGCCGCAACCTTCTATACCCACGAGATCCCATCTTGGGACCTGTTCCGGAGCTCCGCCGGAGGGGGCATCCACAATGGAGGGCTTCTACATCATCACCATAGCCCCTCCGATGAAGTGTGAGTAGTTTACCTCAGACCTTCGGGTCCATAGTTAGTAGCTAGATGGCTTCTTCTCTCTTTTGGATCTCAATACAATGTTCTCCCTCTCTCATGGAGATCTATTCGATGTAATCTTATTTTATGTGTGTTTGTTGAGACCGATGAATTGTGGGTTTATGATCAAGATTATCTATGAACAATATTCGAATCTTCTCTGAATTCTTTTATGTATGATTGGTTATCTTTGCAAGTCTCTTCAATTATCAGTTTGGTTTGGCCTACTAGATTGGTTTTTCTTGCAATGGGAGAAGTGCTTAGCTTTGGGTTCAATCTTGCGGTGTCCTTTCCAAAGGATGAGGGGCAGCAAGGCACGTATTGTATTGTTGCCATCGAGGATAACAAGATGGGGTTTTTATCATATTGCATGAATTTATCCCTCTACATCATGTCATCTTGCTTAAGGCGTTACTCTGTTCTCTTGAACTTAATACTCTAGATGCATGCTGGATAGCGGTCAATGAGTGGAGTAATAGTAGTAGATGCAGGCAGGAGTCAGTCTACTTGTCTCGGACGTGATGCCTATATACATGATCATGCCTAGATATTCTCATAACTAGGCTGAATTCTGTCAATTTCTCAACAGTAATTCGTTCACCCACCGTAAAATACTTATGCTCTTGAGAGAAGCCACTAGTGAAATCTATGGCCCCCGGGTCTATCTTCATCATATTACTCTTCCTATGCTTTATTATTGCTTTGCTTTTTTACTTTGCATTTTATTTTACTTTGCATCTTTATAACAAAAATACCAAAAATGTTATCTATCATCTCTATCAGATCTCACTGTCGTAAGTGACCATGAAGGGATTGACAACCCCTATTCGCGTTGGTTGCGAGGAGTTATTTGCTTTGTGTAGGTACGAGGGACTCGCGCGTAGCCTCCTACTGGATTGATACCTTGGTTCTCAAAAACTGAGGGAAATACTTACACTACTTTGCTGCATCATCCTTTCCTCTTCAAGGAAATCCAACGCAGTGCTCAAGAGGTAGCAAGAAGAATTTCTGGCGCCGTTGCCGGGGAGTCTATGCAAAAGTCAACATACCAAGTACCCATCACAATCCCTTATCTCTCGCATTACATTATTTGCCATTTGCCTCTCGTTTTCCTCTCCCCCACTTCACCCTTGCCGTTTTATTCGCCCTCTCTTTTCCGTTTGCCTTTTTCTCACTTGCTTGTCATTATGTCTGAATTTGGGGAAATTATTTCCGATATGGACAATAATAATATCATGGAAAATTCTGATGCTCCTGCTGAAGAATCCCCTACCTTGCATACAATTTTTTTTCGAGTTGGTAGTGGTAATATTATTGGAAAAGGAGTTATTCAAGATTTCTTTACTTGTGCCGGTGCTTTGCCTTCTATGGGCGGTTCTATTCTTCGTAGAACTAGTAGTCTTGCGGACGCTATTGCCGTGCTTATAGTTGAACTTGAAAGGCAATTTATGCACATGCATCCTTGCATACAAAGATTTTTCTTAGAATTCTCTAGTATTGAGCATTCTTCTGTTAAGCGTGCCGCCACTATATTTTTGGCTCATGTGTTTACATTTATAATAAAAGAGGCCAAAGAAATCTTTGCGCATTATAGGGTAGATGCTAGTCATCCTCCCATTGAAGCTATCCTTTTTAATCAAGAAGACATGATGCGTTTACAATCTTTAGATCATATTGCTTATAATGAAAATCTTAGGAAAAAGGTTCCTACCAATGTTCTAGTTGATCAAATTTACGAGCTTAATGATGATTTTGCTATTCAGAATAATGGACTAGGTTTTCCTCTTGAATGGAGGCTTGTAGCTTTTTGCCAAAAGAATGCTCTTAATGATGAATTGGTTGTGCAATACAAAGGGCCTAGGGAGGATCCCATACTTCCCGAGATTGATCTTGGGGACTTTTGTCCCATTAAATTTAGCCCTTTTGATTATTTTTTCTTGCCTCATAGAAAACTTGCTGCTGAACATAGAGAATATGAGAGAAGTTTTCATGATTTGTCATACCACTATTATGGCAATACCTAGATCTATCCTTGCTTTTATGCCTAGCTAGGGGCGTTAAATGATAGCGCTTGTTGGGAGGCAACCCAATTTTATTTTTAGTTTTTTTTGCTTTTGCTTCTGTTTAGGAATAAATCTTTGATCTAGCCTATGGTTAGATGTGTTTTTATGTTTTAACTAGTGTTTGTTCCAAGTTAAACCTATAGGATCTTCTTGGATGATAGTTATTTGATCTTGCTGTAATTTCCAGAAACTTTCTGTTCACAAAAACAATTGTTAAAAATCACCAGAACGTGATAAAATAGTGATTCCAATTTCTGATGATGAATAAACAAAGTTCCTAGGTGTTACTATTTTGGCTGAATTTTTTGAGTTCCATAAGTTTTCGTTAGTTACAGATTACTACAGACTGTTCTGTTTTTGACAGATTCTGTTTTTCGTGTGTTGTTTGCTTATTTTGATGAATCTATGGCTAGTAAAATAGTTTATAAACCATATAGAAGTTGGAATACAGTAGGTTTAACACCAATATAAATAAATAATGAGTTCATTACAGTACCTTGAAATGGTCTTTTGTTTTCTTTCGCTAATGGAGCTCACGAGATTTCTGTTGAGTTTTGTGTTGTGAAGTTTTCAAGTTTTGGGTGAAATCTTTTGATGGATTATGGAACAAGGAGTGGCAAGAGCCTAAGCTTGGGGATGCCCATGGAACCCCCAAGATAATCTAAGGACACAAAAAAGTCAAAGATTGGGGATGCCCCGGAAGGCATCCCCTCTTTCGTCTACTTCCATCGGTAACTTTACTTGAAGCTATATTTTTATTCACCACATGATATGTGTTTTGCTTGGAGCGTCTTGTATTATTTGAGTCCTTATTTGTTTTTTTCGACAATCATCCTTGCTGTGCACACCTTTTTAGAGAGTCACACTTGATTCGGAATTTATTAGAATACTCTATGTGCTTCACTTATATCTTTTGAGCTATATAGTTTTGCTCTAGTACTTAACTTATATCTTTTAGAGCACGGTGGTGGATTTGTTTTATAGAAACTATTTATCTCTCATACTTCACTTAGATTATTTTGAGAGTCTTAAATAGCATGGTAATTTGCTTAATAATTTTAATATACTTGGTATTCAAGATTTGTAAAACTTTCTTTTGAGTGCGTTGAATACTAAGAGAAGTTTGATGCTTGATAATTGTTTTGAGATATGGAGGTGATAATATCAAAGTCATGCTAGTTGAGTTGTTGTGAATTTGAGAAATACTTGTGTTTAAGTTTGCGAATCCCGTAGCATGCACGTATGGTAAACGTTATGCAACAAATTTGAAACATGAGGTGTTCTTTGATTGTCCTCATTATGAGTTGCGGTCGGGGACGAGCGATGGTCTTTTCCTACCAATCTATCCCCCTAGGAGCATGCGCGTAGTGCTTGATTTTTGATGGCTTGTAGATTTTTGTAATAAGTATGTGAGTTCTTTATGACTAATGTTGAGTCCATGGATTATACGCACTCTTACCCTTCCATCATTGCTAGCCTCTTGATGCGTGCATTGCCCTTTCTCACATTGAGAGTTGGTGCAAACTTCTCCTGCATCCAAACCCCGTGATATGATACGCTCTTTCACACATAAACCTCCTTATATCTTCCTCAAAACAGCCACCATACCTACCTATTATGGCATTTCCATAGCCATTCCGAGATATATTGACATGCAACTTTCCACCATACCGTTTATCATGACACATTCATCATTGTCATATTGCTTAGCATGATCATGTAGTTGACATAGTATTTGTGGCAAAGCCACCGTTCATAATTCTTTCATACATGTCACTCTTGATTCATTGCATATCCCGGTACACCGCCGGAGGCATTCATATAGAGTCATACTATGTTCTAGTATCGAGATGTAATCATTGAGTTGTAAATAAATACAAGTGTGATGATCATCATTTAATAGAGCATTTTCCCAAAAAATAAGGCCAAAAGAAAAAAAAGAAGGCCCAAAAAAGGAAATAAAAAGGGGCAATGCTACTATCCTTTCTTTTCCACACTTGTGCTTCAAAGTAGCACCATAATCTTCATGATAGAGAGTCTCTCGCTTTGTCACTTCCATATACTAGTGGGAATTTTTCATTATAGAACTTGGCTTGTATATTCCAACAATGGGCCTCCTCAAGTGCCCTAGGTCTTCATGAGCAAGCAAGTTGGATGCACACCCACTTAGTTTCTTTTGTTGAGCTTTCATACATTTATACCTATTATGGCAATCCCTACTCCTTGCATTAACATCAATCGATGGGCATCTCCATAGCCCATTGATTAGCCTCGTTGATGTGAGACCTTCTCCTTTTTTGTCTTCTCTACATAACCCCCATTATCATATTCTATTCCACCCATAGTGCTATATCCATGGCTCACGCTCATGTATTGCGTGAAGGTTTATAAAGTTTGAGATTACTAAAGTGTGAAACAATTGCTTGTCTTGTCATCGGGGTTGTGCATGATGAGAGCATTCTTGTGTGACAAAAATGGATCATGACTAAACTATATGATTTTGTAGGGATGAACTTTCTTTGGCCACGTTATTTTGAGAAGACATAATTGCTTAGTTAGTATGCTTGAAGTATTATTATTTTTATATCAATATGAACTTTTGTCTTGAATCTTTTGGATCTGAATATTCATACCACAGTTAAGAAGAATTACATTGAAATTATGCCAAGTAGCACTCCGCATCAAAAATTCTTTTTTATCATTTACCTACTCAAGGACGAGCAGGAATTAAGCTTGGGGATGCCTGATACATCTCCAACGTATCTATAATTTTTGATTGCTCCATGCTATATTATCTACTGTTTTGAACCATATTGGGCTTTATTTTCCACTTTTATATTATTTTTGGGACTAACCTATTAACCGTGAGGCCCACCCTGCATTGCTGTTTTTACCTATTTCAGAGTTTCGAAGAAACGAAATATCAAACGGAGTCCAAACAGAATGAAACCTTCGGGAACGTGATTTTCTCACCGAATATGACCCAGGAGACTTGGACCCTACGCAAAGGAAGTTTCGAGGTGGGAACGAGGAAGGGGGGCGCGCCCTCCCCCCCAGGCGCGCCCCCACACTCATGGGGCCCACGAAGCTCCACCGACGTACTTCTTCCTCCTATATATACCTACGTACCCCCAAATGATCAGATACGGAGCAAAAAACCTAATTCCACCGCCGCAACCTTCTGTACCCACGAGATCCCATCTTGGGGCCTGTTTCGAAGCTCCACCGGAGGGGGCACCAACAACGGAGGGCTTGTACATCATCACCATAGCCCCTCCGATGAAGTGTGAGTAGTTTACCTCAGACCCGCGGGTCCATAGTTAGTAGCTAGATGGCTTCTTCTCTCTTTTTGGATCTCAATACAATGTTCTCCCCCTCTCTCGTAGAGATCTATTCATGTAATCTTCTCTTGCGGCGTGTTTGTTGAGACCGATGAATTATGGGTTTATGATCAAGATTATCTATGAACAATATTTGAATCTTCTCTGAATTATTTTATGTATGATTGGTTATCTTTGCAAGTCTCTTTGAATTATCAGTTTGGTTTGGCCTACTAGATTGGCTTTTCTTGCAATGGGAGAAGTTCTTAGCTTTGGGTTCAATCTTATGTGTCCTTTCCCAAAGGATGAGGGGCAGCAAGGCACATATTGTATTGTTGCCATCGAGGATAACAAGATGGGCTTTTTATCATATTGCATGAATTTATCCCTCTACATCATGTCATCTTGCTTAAGGCGTTACTCTGTTCTCTTGAACTTAATACTCTAGATGCATGCTGGATAGCGGTCGATGAGTGGAGTAATAGTAGTAGATGCAGCAGAGTCGGTCTACTTGTCTCGGACGTGATGCCTATATACATGATCATGCCTAGATATTCTCATAACTAGGCTCAATTCTGTCAATTGCTCAACAGTAATTCGTTGACCCACCATAAAATACTTATGCTCTTGAGAGAAGCCACTAGTGAAATCTATGGCCCCCGGGTCTATCTTCATCATATTAATCTTCCTACGCTTTATTATTGCTTTGCTTTTTTTACTTTGCATTTTATTTTACTTTGCATCTTTATAACAAAAATACCAAAAATGTTATCTATCATCTCTATCAGATCTCACTGTCGTAAGTGACCGTGAAGGGATTGACAACCCCTATTCGCTTTGGTTGCGAGGAGTTATTTGCTTTGTGTAGGTACGAGGGACTCGCGCATAGCCTCCTACTGGAGTGATACCTTGGTTCTCAAAACTGAAGGAAATACTTACGCTACTTTGCTGCATCGTCCTTTCCTCTTCAAGGAAATCCAACGCAGTGCTTAAGAGGTAGCAATAGGCATCACGTCCGTGACAAGTAGACCGACTCCTGCCTGCATCTACTACTATTACTCCACACATCGACCGCTATCCAGAATGCATTTAGAGTATTAAGTTTATAAGAACAGAGTAACGCATTAGGTAAGATGACATGATGTAGAGGGATAAACTCAAGCAATATGATAAACACCCCATCTTTTTATACTCGATGGCAACAATACAATACGTGTCGTTTCCCTTTCTGTCACTGGGATCGAGCAACGCAAGATTGAACCCAAAGATAAGCACTTCTCCCATGGCAAGAAAGATCAATCTGGTAGGCCAAACCAAACTGATAATTCGAAGAGACTTGCAAAGGTAACCAATCATACATAAAAGAATTCAGAGAAGATTCAAATATTGTTCATAGATAATCTTGATCATAAACCCACAGTTCATCGGATCTCGACAAACACACCGCAAAAAGAGTTACATCGAATAGATTTCCAAGAAGATTGAGGAGAACTTTGTATTGAGATCCGAAGAGAGAGAAGAAGCCATCTAGCTAATAACTATGGACCCGAAGGTCTGTGGTAAACTACTCACACATCAACGGAGAGGCTATGGTGTTGATGTACACTACAAAAAAAGGACACATCCGTGACATTTTGGGCTGAACGAAATTTTTTTCTGTCATACATCTGACACTTCTATGACGATAATTGTGACAAAACCCGGTATCATCATAGATGTGGTGGGCTCCTACTTCTATGACAAAAAATCATGACAGAAAATGGGCTTTTCGTCTGGCGGGCCGAGACGCAGCTGCATGACATTCTTTGGGCCATCCATGACGGAAAAACCGTGGTAGAAGTGAGGGGAGGAAATTTTGGGGAGTTCCCGATTACGGTGGGAGGTCGGGGCCAAGCGATGCTGCTTTCTCTCGTACACGACGCTGCTGCAGCGTGTAGGCGTTGGCTCTAATCAACCCGAGCAAGGCGTTGGACTCTAATCGAACCCGGCGATTGCACCGCAGCTATGCGTTCTTGAACCCGAGCGATCGATCGATGGCTGTTAATCAACCCGATCAAGCGATTCCTTCGCCATCACCGGTAATCAAGCCGATCAATGCCGCCTGGGATGAACAGTGAGCTTTGCGGGGGGTTGGATGAACAGTGAGTGGTGGCGTTGTCTCTGGATGAACAGGACCCCGTGGTGTGGTGGAGGGCTGGATGAACAGTAGACGGTGGAGGGGTGCCCGTGGAGGGGTGGTTGAATAGGACCCCGTGGTGTGGAGGGCTGGATGAACAGTAGACGGTGGAGGGGTTCCCGTGGAGGGGTGGTTGAACAGGCCCCCGTGGTGTGGAGGGCTGGATGAACAGTAGACGGTGGAGGGGTGGTTGAGCAAGAGCTGGCAGAGAAGTAGTCTTGTGGTGGAGGTTGGATGAACAGGAGCCCGTCGAGGCTGGAGGAGGTCGACGGTAGCCCGTGGAGGCTGGAGGAGGTCGACGGTGGAGATGAACAGTATCCCGTGGAGTCCCGTTTTGTGGTACGCCACACCCCTCCCGATGAACAGGACCCCCGTTTCAACCGTAGCGCTCCAACACAAGTCCGTTTCACCCATTTTGCGGTACGCCACACCCCTCCCGATCAACAGGACCCCCGTTTCGACCATAGGAGGTCCGTTTAAATCCGTTTTTGCGATGCGCCACACCCACCCGATCAACAAGACCCCCGTTTCGACCGTAGGAGGTCCGTTTCCTCCGTTTTGCGGTATGCCACACCCCTTCCGATCAACAGGACCCCCGTTTCGACAGTAGGAGGTCCGTTTCCTCCGTTCTGCGGTACACCAGGCCTCGTTTCCATCGCCTGTTCCGTCCAAGCCCTCCCGATGAACACGACCATGCATTCCATTCCGATCCAGCCGGTTGGCTCCCACGCTTTCCGTTGCCTCCCGATGAACACAACGCATTCCGTTGCCTCCCCATGAACACGACGGATTTCGTTGCCTCCCCATGAACACGACGCATTCCGTTGCCTCCCCATGAACACAACAACGACGCTGTTTCTCCGTTCCGACCCAGCCATGTACACGAGCCCTGGCCGTACGTATGCGCGAGTAGGCATTCGAGACCCGCCAGATGTACACATACGTGGTCAGATTTTCTTTCTTGCACCACAGCGGCATGCGTGCGTGTACATGCTACGTCGCGGCGCCTCTACTACGACACGCGTGCACGCCTCTACATCGACCAAGATGTATGTACACGTTCACGACCGTAATGACAACGCCACGCACGCTTCGACCGGTGGGTCCCGAAGATGTAGCCGGTGGGTCCCAGCATGGGGCTTAATCGTATTTTTTGCTGGGCGCACTTCCTTGCGTGCGAAGATGTAGCCGGTGGGTCCCAGCAATGTCGGGGCGAATCATTTTTTGCCAGACGCACTTCCTTGCGTGCGAAGGTGTAGCCGGTGGGTCCCTAGCGATCGAGGGGCGAATCGTTTTTTTTTGCCCGGACGCACTTACTTGCGTGCGAAGATGAAGCTGGTGGGTCCCAGCAGTCAGTGGGAAACGTTTTTTCTGTGAAATACAGTGGCCCGTCCGTTGGGTCCTAGCTGGCAGGTGGAGGAATCATTATTTTCCACGTAATAAGGAGGCAATTCCTTGTCATGACCATGGACCCAGGTATCGGCCTCTCCACGCATACCCACGTCCGATGGAAGTCGTTCCTTGACCCCGTTGACCAGGCCGTGCCGAGAGCACCACGGCGGTGGATGACGGCGAGGACTAGGAAGGGGACGACTCGGAGCCGGGGAAGACGCAGCAGTGGATGCCCACGCGAAGAGGAGTACGAGGGTTCACCGTTCACCAAGGTGTGAGGCTGCTATCGCCGCAGAATAACGAGGGGTGGGTGAGTAGAGGGATGGCCTGGCCAGCGGTGGGAGTAGTAGGGGGCGGTGAGGCCTTTGCGGCATCACAGCCGGCCACGGGAGGCAGGAGCACGCGGCACGACCGGCGTTGGTTTGGGTGGCTGGAGCAAGAAGACCAGAGGTTGAAGAAGCGCTACGGCCGTTGGATGAACATCGTACGGTAACAAGAGCTAGAATCGTTCATATTGACTAAGTTGACAAAGCCCTGCGTCCCCGTCAACTTGGTAGGCCCACAAGTCAACCTCCCACTATGCTGGGTTCCAGCTGGCAGGGGGAATATTCATTTTTTGTGCGTAATAAGGAGGCACTTCCTTGCGTGCGAAGATAGCTGGTGGGTCCGACATGTCAGCGTGGGGCACGTTATTTTCACGAAATAAAGAGGCCCTTCCGGTGGGTCCCAGATGTCAGGTGGAGGAACCATTATTTTGCGCCTAATAAGGAGGCATTTCCTTGTGTGCGGCCGTAGACCCAGCTGTCAGCCTCTCCATGCACAGTCTACTTCCGATGGTGTCGTTCGTTGACCACGTTGACCACGCCGCGCCGAGCGCATCCAAGGTGGTGGACGACGGCGAGGCCTCGGACAGCAACGAGCCGGAGATGGGAAGACGGGGAGTAGAGTCGCAGACGGAGAGGTGTCTGAGGTTAATCGGTTCTAGTGCGGTGTGGTTCGGCAATCGGAGAGAAGAACATGAGGTGTGGAGGGTGGAGGGATGGCCTGGCCAGCGGTGGAGTAGCGCTTCATAGCGAAGCGTGCATAAGCGAAGTTGCTAGCAGCAGGAGGCGGGAGGTGGTCCCAAGGCGCTGGAGGAAGAAGACGAGAGATTGAAGATGGATGCGGTCATTGGATGTAAATTCAACTAATGACATGTCCGAATCATTTGTTGACTAAATTGACAACGACTTGCGTTGGCTTCAACCTATTGGCCCACATTTCAGCCTCCAAAAATGTGGCACGTATTCAACCCATTTTTTCAGAATTTACAGTCTTTTTTTGCGCGGTAGAATTTACAGTCAATTTGATCTTTTTATTTTGAATTACAGCCATTAGCTGGGCCCATTTATTTTATTTCCTAAAAAATTACAGGCCATTTGCACTTTCTCGAAATACATGATTTTGCTGGGCTGATTCTAATTATAATGTTGGGTTGGGTCAGCAATGTTATCAAAAAAAATAAAAAAGGGGCTGAGCATTTTGTTATAAATATATTTAAATAATTAGTGATATTATTACATTCGTCCATAAATCTTACCAAGCTTTTGTACACAATCACTAGGATTTTCGTGCCAAAACAATCCAGGATTTTATTTGTTAAGAAAGTATTTTTATAAATTAATAAGATGTGGGATATTGTTTTCTTACATATGTAAGTATCATTAAATATATGATGACAATAAAAATAATATATAATAACATATAAAATAATTTAAATATATATAATATAGTTAGAAGGGAAACATAAGTTGGACCTGGCGTTCCTATTCTTATATAGAAAAATAGAACAGACCTCTCGTTTTCTTCAAAAAAATTCATAAATTTGGCTGCCAAAAATAAAACCTCGGATGTGAGGTCCATAGGCCGGTCAATACATGACGGCCCTAAGAAAATACAAACATGCCTATGGACCTCCCATCCGAGGTCGTGGGCTGCGCATGTTAAAAATGAAAGCCTAGACGGGGCAGCCCAAAACCACGTCTAACACTTGCCAAAACTTCGTCCCTCGTTTTCTCTGTGTTTCGCACACTCGACATTGTGTGGGCATTTTGACTGTGCATCATATGAAGATGTGCTATGCTTGAATGTTGATCAGCATGATGTTAACTGGCTGGTAGTTCCATTTTCGACCATGAATAAAACTTCCAACATGATGTTAACCCAGTTAGAAAAGGCCGTGTTAATATAAATGCTCTGCCTCACGAAAGTTGCGCTTTCTTATCTGAAACTGAACTTGCAGCTTTCTTATCTGGCCCGAAACTTGCAGTTTGTTCTCTCGAGAATCACATTGTCTGCACTTTTATACTCCTATGAAACTACATTTTTTAAGTGCTAAAATAGATCTCTAGAATTCATAAAATACTTCATATGCTCAATCGCAAATCTGAAATTCAAAAGACATTCATATCTCAAAGTACTCTAAAAATACACAAAACAAAACACAATTCACAACCTGCAAATACTGACAACCCTAAGCTCCTCCTGACAATTCACAACCTGCCCGACTATTGAGGTGGGGGGGGGGGCAGCCCCCTCCTATTACTCGGCGGCAGACAACCGCCCCGTGAGACGATGTGAACAGTGAGGGAGACGATGGCGGGGAAGCATCGTCGGGCCAACTACTTTTCTCCTCTTGCAGTTGGGTTCGGTCGACGAAGACTCCACCGGCTCGCTCTGGCAGGACACCCTCACAAACGACACCCTGTAGATGCTCGATCCTTCAATCTCTGGTGGATGCTCCATCTGGGATCGATACTCCCACCACCGCTCCCTCACGATCAGATTCGGTGGATCTGTTTGCTCCATGGCCTAGAGGAGCAGCTCTATGTACTCCGGCGCGACTCCCTCCGGGAGTATCGCCGCTTTTCGCTCTGTTGCAGATATTTGGCCATGGATGTCGCCGTCGCCGCTAGTTGGTCCTTGTTGTCAAACCAAGACTGTATCTCCAACATCCTAGCTAGCTTCACAGGGTCACCGTTTGCGGTCCTCACGTATCGGTTGTACTCCTCCATCGATCTACTTCTCCACAACACCTTCACTCGCCGGCGGTGGTTTTTGAATGGAAGAGGAGAGGAGCAGCGGTGGTTTTGGATTAGAACGGGAGAGGAGCGACACTGGTTTTGGACTGGAACAGGAGAGGAGGGGCGGTGGTTTTGAAATGGAAGAGGAGAGGAGCGGCGCTGCATTTAGATTGGAACAGGAGAGGAGCGGCAGTGGTTTAAGAGAGGAAGAGCGGAAGAGCGGCGCTGGTCTTGGAAGTATTTTTTTTGTTGTTTTGCGTATTTTGGGTCAAAGTTTGACCACGTACTGTATTTGACAAGCAAAATATGAATGCATGTCACCAAAAATTGTATCGTTTGGTTCGTATCTGAATGTACTTTCGAATTATATTATTTTTGCAATGTATGACATATATTTTAAAATCATGGTCAATTATGACCCAGAATAAAAGGGAGACTAGTTAATGTGGGGTCGCTTCCTTAATTGAAGGGTAAATTGATTTTGATTTTGATCCAGTCACAGCACGCCGGCCCTCTCATCCAATCCTAAATCGCTGCTGCATGCTCCTCTCCCTCTTCTCCATTGCAAAACCACCTCCTCTCCTCTCCATCATCTCCATTCCAAAACCACCGTCTCGCCTCTCCCTCTTCTGATCTTATCCATTGCAAAACCACATCCTCTCCTCTCCATCATCTCCATTCCAAAACCACCTCCTCTCCTCTCCATCATCTCCATTCCAAAACCACCGTCTCGCCTCTCCCTCTTCTGATCTTCTCCATTGCAAAACCACCTCCTCTCCTCTCCATCATCTCCATTCCAAAACCACCGTCTCGCCTCTCCCTCTTCTCTATTGCAAGACCACCGTCTCTCCTCCCATCTTCCAAAGCTAGCACCGAACCACTCTGAAGGACATCTATGGAGAGGATGCAGAATGAATCAGCAGATCGCCCGGCGCCACTGTGCAAAGTTAGCCAGGTGAAGGAGATCCTTAGTTGGTTTGATAATGAGTGGGAGATTTCGAGGATGGTGTGGGCCATGTGGCAATGTATGCGAAAGAGCGAGACGACAGCGATGAGGGCGGCGATGTACATGTACTCCTCGGCGGCAGTCACGCCGCAGTCCTCCGAGTTCATCGAGTATCTCCTCTGGGCGATGGAGCAGACAGATTCGCCCGAGGCGACAGTCATGCGGAGGTGGTTGGTGTACAGGTCGAAGGTCGGGCACCCAGAGGATAACGAATCGATCGAGTATGGTGTGTCGTTCGTGAGGGTGCAGAGCCAGCCAGAGCCACAGAAGTATTCGTTCTCCCACTGCAGAGGAGGCCGGATGGCGCGACGTCGCTTCCCCGCCCGTTCTCCACGGTTCCCTCGACGCTCACCTCATTTCAACGGCGGCGGTAGGGTTTAAGGTAAGCTTCACACTAACCTAATCTTCCAGCTGCTCATGCTTACAATCAGTGTGACAGCTAATGAAAATCATGCTTACAATCAGTCTCCGAGTACTACGCCAATCACCCTAAAATAGCTCTGGACCTTTGGGTCAAAGTTGTGACACAGTGTACAAATAAAGAAAAATAGATTAGTGCTTCTTTCAGAAAAGAGTACTCCCTAGAAAACTGCCAATATAAGCTACTAGTATTTGGTTAGATGATTTGCTAGCCGAGAAAGATCCGTCCACGAGAGCGCCACACATCCCACTGGTTGTGGTGGATGCCAATGCGTGCATGCAACATGGTTGGTGTCGATAATTTTTACTTGGCACACCTCGCACTCTGCATATATGCCGGTTCCATACGTACATTTGTGCAGTTCCACCAAAATGCAGCTGTATATCCCTGTTTTCACAGTTATTGTATAAGCGTGATTACATTATATTGGCACTAGTTGATGAAACACACAAAATAAATAGAAGAAAATATTGCGATAGTATCATAGTATGCCATGCTGCGAGGGCGAGATGGGCCCTGCGACGCCTCATATGGTACGCCTCATACTGGACATCGTCCCAAGTCTTCCAGATACACCTTCTGCCAGTGATGAACATCAGTGTCGGGACCCCGATTGTAAGTCACACCGATCTAGCCTGTAACACCTCATATCACTTTGCGGCCTCACGCACGGTATTCCCACAGGTGTCGCCTTACCATGGCCCGCGACCGTTTGCGCCTTTTGGCTCACATATATGATAGTGTCGCTAGCATCCATATGACAGAGAACCCGGGCCGACATGACTAGTCGTGAACCCAAAGTGGCACTAACTTATGGGGACAGGCATACATGAATCAACATCGAGCATGTCGATTGACGTCGTGCGAATCCAGGCTGTAGCACTGGGCTAACAGGACTCCGGGAACCCCGGGCTATAGCAGGCTAGGCAGGACTCCGGATGTCACCGCATGACATTTACCCGAAGGGACAGACACACGAACGAAGTGAATCACATGCTGGCCAGTCAAGTGTTCCGGAGCAGTAGTGCTGGGCTAGCAGGACTCGGGTGAACCGGGCTGTAGCGGACTACTATGGCTCCTGGAAGCACAAGACTACATTTCCCCATAAGAGAGACTACCAAGGATAAACAACTAGGTTGTCGGATCCCACACATAGCAATACACATTACACGTACGCATAACATGCAAGTATGTGTTGTACAACATGGCATCACAACATCACTCAACAACTCATATGGATAAAGGCTCAGAAGAGCCACATAGCATTTATTGCAAACAGGGGTCACATGACCCATCATACAGAGCATACAAGCAACAAGCGGAAGCATTACATGTCTGAGTACAGACCACTACAAAAGAAAAAGGCTGAGAAGCCTGACTATCTACAAGACCCTCCCAAGGGTACAAGATCGTAACTGAGGTAAAAAGCTACTCGTCGAAGTCCAAGCGGAACCACTAGTAAGACCGAAGTCTCCGCTGCAAAAACATAAATAAAGCAATGTGAGTACAAAGGTACTCAGCAAGGCTTACATCAGATCCTACTATACATGCATTTGTATCAAGAAGGTAATGTGGGGTTTAGTTGCAGCAAGCCAGCTTTGACTCTGTGGCTATCCTATTCTACGACTACTAGAACTTCTTTGAGGTGATATGGCGCACACGAGTCCACTAGTCACAACACAATACACTACTATGGATTCATTCCCGTCTCCATACGAGAAGGCCATCCATAGCACTCACACTTGTCTTGAGCATTTTAGAGTATCCACTTCAAGTTGTCTATGTACCACGTAAGCATCCAAGAAGTCCATAACCGTGGACCCGGCTATTCGAATAGATCATGTTAACCCTGCAGGGGTGTACTTCTTCACACACGCTCTCGCCACTTACCGCCATGTACACATCATGTATCTCGGCAACCTTCAAGCGGAAGCCTGGCGAGGGTGTCGGCCACGACCTGACTAATCACACAAGACTCTAGTCCAGGTTCATCGCCTATTCGGGTTCCATCCGCAAGGAGATCCGACCGGGGTGTCGCTCACGGCCCCAAACAATGTGTGCAGGGTTCCCAAGCCCACCTCGCCGGATGGATCTACGCTTGGTACACCGTGCCACTTGTGCCTAGTCTATCCCAAGCCCACCTGGTCGGGTGCCACTTGGTAGACTACTAACACTACCTACAAACACCGTGAAGCTAGTTGCGACTCACGGACAGAGATCAAGTTGGTTAATAAGTCGAGAGGGGTCGAGTTACGGAACCCAATGTGTGGTAGTATCGAGTCATTGGACAACATACATAGAACTCAGTGCTTAAGGACGGTTCCAGTGAGACAACCCACCATGTACTCCTACATGGCCTCTCACCGCTACCTTTACCAAATCGTGTTCACACACTTAACTCTCAGCATCAGAACATAGAGCACTGTACTCCAATTCATTCCCAATGAATCAGACCTGACACAACTCTAAGCAATAGCAGGCATAGCATGGTAGGAACACATCATGGCTCAATCAACTCCTACACATGCTAGTGGGTTTCAACTATTTACTGTGGCAATGATAGGTCATGCAGAGTAATGGGTTCAACTACCGCAGCACAAAGTAGCAGATGAATCGTTGTTGTCCTAATGCAATAACTGAGAGCAGGAGCGAGAGAGTAGGATTGTATCGGAATGAGCAAGGGAGTTTGCTTGCACGGTAGATCAACAGGAGGAAACCTTTGCTTCACGCAGGCATTACTGGAGCGGTCTCCGGAGCAGGACCTATCGAGAAGGAACGATGCCGGCAATCAATACAGAAGCATATGCACTAATATGATGCATGAACATGACATGTAGATGTGATGCTATTTGAGCTAATGCAGCTAGAGTTCATTTGGTTGAAGTCCATTTGAACCAAAGATTCAAATGCATTTCCAAAGTAAGCTCTTTATATAAACCATTTTAGTGTTTCACTTATACAGCAGGTATAAATTGGTTAATCATGCATGAAACTGGTACAGATGGATAGATTGCATTTTTCTTATAATTTTTCATATATAAATTATTTCAATCTGAGCTATGGTTGAATTTCTATGATTTTTTGATGTTTGGAACATTTTCTGGATTTTCCTGATTAATTTAAATCCAGAAAATAAATAATTATGTTAAAGATCGCGCCATGCTTGCGTTAGCAAGTCAACGGCGCCGACTGGGTCAAACCTGACTCGCGGGGTCCACATGTCAGATCACAGTTAACTAACAGAGGTTAATTAGTCACCCTATCTAAAAATTAGTCTGGGCCGGGCCCCACCTGTCATTGACCCACACGGGTCAAATCAGGGTCAACTGGGGGGGGGGGTGTTGGACCCGGTCAATCCCACCGGCGTCTAGCCGCCGGCGAGGCCGAACGTGGCGGAGGGCTCGGGATCGTCGCTCCAGCGACCATTTGGGCGGCGGGGACCACGGGCGAGGAGCCACCGCTCGTCCGCGTCGTCTGGAGCAAGTGGAAGAGGCGGGGACGGCCGGAGCTCGCCGGAGCGGAGCTCGAGCGGCGGCTGGAGTTCGGTGGCGTGCAGGCGCATCGTTGCGAGAACGGCAGTGATGCGAGGGCCTCTGGCCTCTGGCGTCACCAGAACACGGTGGCAGCGCGCGAGTGGCTGCTCGAGCTCGCCACCGTGGCGCCATGGCCGGCGGCGAGGAGCTTGCGGGCTCGGTGGTTGAGCTAGCTAGACGGGGCAAACGAGCACGGGGAGGAGGGGGAAACGAAGTAGAGCTCACGGCGGATCCAGCGAAGGCGTCGCCGAAGCTTCGGGAAGCAATGCGGCCGGAGCGTCGTCGGCGATCTCGGGCAGCCGGTGACGAAGACGATGGCGATGGTGGCGTTCCAGGGCCTCCCGCCTCGCGTGGCTCGACGGAGAGGTAGCAGACGGCGGCGCGAAGCTCGTGGGCACGACGAGAGAGCGAGGCGGAGGCGGTAGCTACGGCTGCGGCGAACGGTGGCGACGGCAGCCGCTCGGCTGTGAGAGAAAGAGCGAGGGGGAGGGAGCAGAGGACTGGGGAGAGTGAGACGGGTTCCGGGGCGGCGCGTGGCGTCGTTTCGGACGTCCAGGCGTCGGGGGGAGGACAGGCAGGCAGGTGCCGTGGCGGCACAACGGTGCGCACGCATCGGCCACACGCCCCTGGCCTCCTGGCGGGAGGTGGAGGACGGCCAGCAGCGGCGGTCATTTGGGCTGGCCACTGGGCCGCCTGATGCCGAGCCTCGGTGAGCACAGTAAGCATTTTTCCCACTATTGTTTCTGCTTTCTATTTTTCTCGACATTTGTTTTGATTTAAATAAAATACTAAATCATTTTATTTTCTTATGCCAATTTTTGCGAGGAGCTAGTGGTATTATTCCAGAGCTCCTTAGTAAATGGCATAATTTTTGGACAATATCTTACATATATAACGATATATATCCAAAGCAAATAATTACTGCATTAATTCCAAATGCCCAAAATAAATACTTATGAGCTCCTGAAAATATTGGTTTGATTTTTATCTCTGTCCAATATTTTCAGAGAGCAACATGAGCATTTTCTTGGACCTTTTTGGAGCAATTTTTATTTGGGTCATTTCCAAAATGATTCTGAGGGTTTCACAAATCCTCAATTCAAATTTAAATGAAATTTAAACATGATGCACACATGACCAGCTAGTCCAGGTCATACCAGAACTAGGGATGTGACAACTCGCCCCCACTTGAAAGAATCTCGTCCCGAGATTCAGGGGTCGATGGAAAGAAAGTGGGGTACTCCAGTCGAAGACGATCTTCTCGCTCCCAAGTAGCTTCTCTCTCGGAATGATGAGACCACTGAACCTTGAGAAACTTGATGTTCTGACGTCGAGTGACTCGCTCTGCTTGATCAATAATGCGAACAGGGTACTCTTGATACATGAGGTTATCTTGGAGATCAAGCGTTTCATGGTCCGCTCCGCGGATAGGATCCGAGAAGCAACGCCTGAGTTGAGAGACGTGGAAGACATCATGTACTCGAGAAAGATGTGGGGGTAGTTCCAATTGGTAGGCAACCTCTCCTCGTTTAGCGAGAATGCGAAAGGGACCAATGTAACGAGGAGCCAACTTGCCCTTGATACCGAAACGATGGGTACCCTTTAGAGGAGTAACCCGAAGGTAAGCCTTGTCGCCAATTTCATAAGCCACTTCCTTATGACGATGGTCATACTGGCTCTTTTGATGAGATTGGGCTGTTTTCAAATTCTCACGAATGATGCGAACTTGCTATTCTGCCTCCTGGATCATGTCCGGTCCAAAGAATTGTCTTTCACCGGTTTCTGACCAGTTCAAGGGTGTTCGACATCTTCGTCCATAGAGAATCTCAAAAGGAGCTTTCTTGAGACTGGATTGATAGCTATTGTTATAAGCAAACTCGGTGAAAGGAAGACATTTCTCCCAATCCATACCAAATGAGATAACTCAAGCTCTAAGCATCTCTTCGAGAATTTGGTTGACCCTTTCCACCTGACCACTCGACTGAGGGTGGAAAGCGGTACTGAAGGAAAGATGGGTTCCCATGGCAGTTTGGAAACTCTCCCAGAAATGAGAAGTGAAGAGACTGCCACGGTCTGAATTGATCTCTAGTGGAACACCATGAAGGGATACTATTCGAGAAATATATAAGTCAGCGAGCTGACTAGCAGTGATACTCTCTCGAACATGTAGGAAGTGCGCCACTTTGGAGAGATGATCAATGACTACGAAGATAGCATTATTCCCTCTCTTGGTCCTGGGAAAGCCGGTGATGAAGTCCATACCAACTTTATCCCATTTCCATTCAGGAATAGCTAAAAATTTGAAGAGTGCGGCAGGTCTCGATGCTCTGCCTTAATGCGACGACAAATGTCGCAATTGGCAACGAAGTCGGCGATTTCTCTCTTCATCCTAGTCCACCAGAACCTCTGACGTAGGTGCTGATACATCTTAGTACTACCGGGATAAATTGTGAGAGGGGATTCATGCGCCTCCTTGAAAATCAATTGTCGAAGATGTTGCTTCTTGGGGACCACCAGACGGTTCCCAAAGAAAACGACACCTCGATTATCTATAGAGAAACTACCAGCAATACCCTTGGCAATGTTTCTCTTGATCCGGTAATCCCCGAATCATGCTTCTGGGCTTCTATGATATGATCCACAAGAGTAGGTTTCGCTACCAAGGTAGAAAGGAATCCGTGAGGAGCAATGTGAAGGTTAAGCTTACAGAATTCCTCATGGAGAAGTGCTTGACCCTGCTGCAACATGAGATTGTTGCAATAGGATTTACAGCTTAGCGCATCAGCCATGACATTAGCTTTGCCTGGAGTGTAAGTAATCCCTAGATCATAATCCGAGATCAACTCCAACCATCATCTTTGCCTAAGGTTCAAATCTGGTTGGGTGAAGATATACTTGAGACTCTGGTGATCGGTGTAGATCTCGCAACGTTTACCAAGAAGGCAATGTCGCCATGTCTTGAGTGCATAGACTACGGCTGCAAGCTCTAGATCATGTGTAGGATAATTCTCCTCATGTGGATGCAACTGTCGAGATGCATAGGCAATCACATGACGATCCTGCATAAGAATGCAACCTAGTCCCTGTCGTGAGGCGTCGCGATGAGATAACAAAGTCTTTAGTGAAATCCGGTGGCACAAGTATGGGAGCAGAAGTCAGGCGTCTTTTCAGTTCCTCGAAAAACAGTACTCACCTTTGTGGGGACCACTCGAACTTTTTATCTTTCTTGAGAAGTTCCGTGAGGGTTTAGCTACTTTGGAGAAGTTTTCAACAAAGCGGCGACAATAGCTGGCTAGACCAAGGAAACTCCTAACTTGTTTAACGGTTTCGTGGAGTCCAATCGAGAACGGCCTTAACTCTCTCGGGATTGACTGCAATGCCCTTACCAGAGATTACGTGGCCTAGGTAGGTCACTTCTGGCAACCAAAATTCACACTTGGAGAACTTGGCATAAAGGCGGTGCTCTCTAAGTTTTTCTAGCACAAGTCTAAGATGTTCGGCATGCTCTTCTTCGTTCTTCGAGTAGATAAGGATATCATCGAGGTAAACCACGGCATTTAACTTATCTAAGTACTCCATGAAGATCGAGTTCATCAAGCGGGAGAAGGTAGCTGGAGCATTGGTTAGACCAAAGGACATGACGGTGTACTCGTACTGGCCATAACGAGTGACAAAGGCTGTCTTGGGGATGTCCCCGTTTCTGATCTTGATTTGGTGGTATCCTAACCTCAAATCCATCTTGGAAAAGACTGAGGATCCAGCGAGCTGATCATACAGATCGTTGATCCTGGGAAGCGGATATTTGTTCTTTATCGTAACCAAATTAACGGGATGATAATCTACAACCATCCGGTCCGTACCATCCTTCTTCTTGACAAAGAGGATGGGGCAAGCCCAAGGAGAAGAACTAGGACGGATGAAACCCTTTTGCAAGGACTCATCAAGTTGTTTCTTAAGCTCGGCTAGTTCTAAGGGTGCCATCTTGTAAGGTCTCCTAGAAATTGGGGCGGTTCCTGGGATAAGATCTATGACAAACTCTACATCTCTGTCAGGTGGAATACCTGGCAGTTCCTCTGGAAAGACATCCGAAAAGTCACGGACTACCGGGATATCTTCAAGGTCTGGAAGAGGGCTGGCATTAAGAGAATAGAGCTGACGCTTTGCAACTCTAGTGGAGACAGTGACTATCTTGACAGAGGGGTGTGTGAGCTGAACGGACCTAGTGTAACAATCAATCTTGGCATGATGAGTTGTCATCCAGTCCATACCCAAGATGATGTTAATATCCGAAGACTTGAGGGCTATAAGTGATGCGAGGAATACAAGTCTGTCTACAAGGATTTCGTTACCATGGCTTACACAAGAAGTTTGCCATTTGGATCCAGGAGTTTGAATGAGTAGCGGGGAGGGCATATCACAAAATGACATGTCGTGCAAGCGGGCATAGCTTTCAGAAATGAAGGAATGAGATGCTCCAGTATCGAACAGAACCGATGCTGGATGACAGTTGACAAGGAGTGTACCAAGAACGACATCTGGATCATCATGAGCGTCTTTAGCTGAGACGTGATGCACACGTCCATGTTCAGTGGGAGCTGACTTGACACTGATCATCTTGCGTGACGACTTACTACTGCGGCCAACAGACTTCTCGGGCTGGGGTGGAACAACGGTGGTCTGAGTGCAAATATGGGCAATGTGGCCTGGCTCTCCGCACTTGTAACAAATCTTGGAGGTAGGACGTGGACCCGTATTGGCAGGTGGTCCACCAATAGACCTGGGTGGTGCATATAAGTGAACCGGGTGAGGCGCCACATAAGATGGCGTCGGTGTGTAGCCGGGTGGAAGAGTAGAGTTCGGAATCCAGATCCAACGCTTCTGAGAAGTAGAACCGAAGGAAGAAACCAAATCACGGGTGTGCTTACGAGACTCCTCGTAAGTGAGCTGAGCTGTCTCTGCGTTAATGGCCTTGTTCACAAGAGCCTGGAATGTTTTGCAATGGTGCAAGTGGAGATCACGACGCAACTTGGGGTTGAGACCCTTCCGGAACCTAGCCTGCTTCTTAGCGTTCGTGGACACCTCTTCTGAAGCATAGCGGGCAAGGATCTCAAACTCTCTGCTGTAAGCATCAACAACCATCTTACCCTGGGTGAAACTACAGAACTTTTCTCTCTTGCGATCGATGAGGGCTTCAGGAATGTGATGCTCGTGAAAAGCCTCAGTGAAATCTCTCCAGGTAGGAATCGACCAGCTGGAAGCATAGCCTCATAGTTACGCCACCGGAGACTAGCGTGACCTTCCAGGTGGTATGTGGCATAGGTGACCTTGTCACTTTCAGCTACGTTCGCAGAACGGAGCTTGTGTTTGATACTACGGAGCCAGTCATCTGCATCGAGTGGCTCAATGGAATGATGAAAGGTGGGTGGGTGCAAGCGGATGAAGTCATGAAGGGTCACCGATCCTTTGAACTGATGTGCGGTGTTCTCCTCGATACGTGCCAACAAGCGGTTAGACTCACGCTTGTTTCTCTCCATCTCTAACATGAACTCTGCCAACAAAGGTGGGTCGAGAGGATCCTCATCCCTACCATCTCCATGGTTCTGGCTACGAGCAACAGAACTTCGCTTAACTGATGACATCCGGAGAAACGAAACCAAGGACGGAATCAGCATCAACTATAAGCTATAGATTGTAGGACAAGGAAATTAGTATCTCTCGGACTCCTAGGGCAATTTTGGCAGCATAACGGCAGTAAAATGCTCAGAATAAGACATCCTGCTAAAATGGGGTAGTAATCATCACTCATGGTTCTGGAATAAAACTAAACAGACTACCCCGGAAGTACTCGAAAACTAGGGTATGACTCTGATCATCCAATCCTATGGGACTACGGAGTAGTAACACGTGATCCTGATAGACGGAAGAGAAAGCCTAGTTCCTTAACCCCGTAGGAAAGGTAGGATGACTCAGATCAGAAGGCCATGAGGTATAAGGAGTAAAAAGAGCCTTACGTTCCTTCCCACAATCAATTCCCTTACATAACTAAAGAATTTCTAGACTCAACTTCACCCGGTTTGGCTTGGTAATCCTACAGCAGTCAGCCTCGATACCAAAGCTGTCGGGACCCGATTCTAAGTCACACCGATCTAGCTCAGTAACACCTCATATCACTTTGCGGCCTCGCAAGACGGTATTCTACCAGGTGTCGCCTTACCATGGCCCGGGACCGTTTATGCCTTTTTGGCTCATGTATATGATAGTGTCGCTAGCATCCATATGACAGAGAACCCGGACCGACATGACTAGTCATGAACCCAAAGTGGCACTAACTTATGGGGACAGGCATACATGAATCAACATCGAGCATGTCGGTCAGCAGCGTGCGAATCCGGGCCGTAGCACTGGGCTAACAGGACTCCGGGACCCCGGGCTATAGCAGGCTAGGCAGGACTCCGGATGTCACCGCGTGACATTTCCCGAAGGGACGGAACCAGAACGGCAAGTGAATCACATGCCGCTACCAAGTGTTCCGGAGCAGTAGTGCTGGGCTAGCAGGACTCCGGTGAACCGGGCTGTAGCGGACTTCTATGGCTCCTGGAAGCACAAGACTACATTTCCCCATAAGAGAGACTACCAAGGATAAACAACTAGGTTGTCGGATCCCACACATAGCAATACACATTACACGTACGCGTAACATGCAAGTATGTGTTGTACAACATGGCATCACAACATAACTCAACAACTCATATAGATAAAGGCTCAGAAGAGCCACATAGCATTTATTGCAAACAGGGGTCACATGACCCATCATACAGAGCATACAAGCAACAAGCGGAAGCATTACATGTCTGAGTAGACCACTACAAAAGAAAAAGGCTGAGAAGCGACTATCTACAAGACCCTCCCAAGGGTACAAGATCGTAGCTGAGGTAACAAGCTACTCGTCAAGTCCAAGCGGAACCACTAGTAAGATCAAGTCTCAGCCAAAAACATAAATAAAGCAATGTGAGTACAAAGGTACTCAGCAAGGCTTACATCAAATCCTATTATACATGCATTTGTATCAAGAAGGTAATGTGGGGTTTAGTTGCAGCAAGCTAGCTTTGACTCTGTGGCTATCCTGTTCTATGACTACCAGAACTTCTTTGAGGTGATATGGCGCACACGAGTCCACTAGTCACCACACAATACACTACTATGGATTCATTCCCGTCTCCATACGGGAAGGCCCTCCATAGCACTCACACTTGTCTTGAGCATTTTATAGTATCCACTTCAAGTTGTCTATGTACCACGTAAGCATCCAAGAAGTCCATAACCGTGGACCCGACTATTCGAATAGATCATGTTAACCCTGCAGGGGTGTACTTCTTCACACACGCTCTCGCCACTTACCGCCATGTACACGTCATGTATCTCGGCAACCTTCAGCGGAAGCTTTGGCGAGGGTGTCGGCCACGACCTGACTAAACACACAAGACTCTAGTCCAGGTTCATCGCCTATTCGGGTTCCATCCGCAAGGAGATCCGGCCGGGGTGTCGCTCACGGCCCCAAACGATGTGTGTAGGGTTCCCAAGCCCACCTCGCCGGATGGGTCTACGCTTGGTACACCGTGCCACTTGTGCCTAGTCTGTCCCAAGCCCACCTGGCCGGGTGCCACTTGGTAGACTACTAACACTACCTACAAACACCAGAAACTAGTTGCGACTCCTAGACAGAGATCAAGTTGGTTAATAAGTCGAGAGGGGTCGAGTTACCGGAACCCAATGTGTGGTAGTATCCAGTCATTGGATAACATACATAGAACTCAGTGCTTAAGGACGGTCCTAGTGAGACAACCCACCATGTGCTCCTACATGGCCTCTCACCGCTACCTTTACCAAATCGTGTTCACACACTTAACTCTCAGCATCAGAACATAGAGCACTGTACTCCAATTCATTCCCAATGAATCAGACCTGACACAACTCTAAGCAATAGCAGGCATAGCATGGTAGGAACACAGCATGGCTCAATCAACTCCTACACATGCTAGTGGGTTTCAACTATTTACTGTGGCAATGACAGGTCATGCAGAGGAATGGGTTCAACTACCGCAACACAAAGTAGCAGATGAATCATTGTTGTCCTAATGCAATAACTGAGAGCAGGAGCGAGAGAGTAGGATTGTATCGGAATGAACAAGGGGGTTTGCTTGCCTGGTAGATCAACAGGGGGGCACTGCTTCACAGACAGGTACTCTGGAACGTCTCCGGAGCAGGACCTATCGAGAAGGAACGATGCCGGCAATCAATACACAAGCATATGCAACAATATGATGCATGAACATGGCATGTAGATGTGATGCTATTTGAGCTAATGCAGATAGAGTTCATTTGGTTGAAGTCCATTTGAACCAAAGATTCAAATGCATTTCCAAAGTAAGCTCTTTATATAAGCCATTTTAGTGTTTCACTTATACAGCAGGTATAAATTGGTTAATCATGCATGAAACTGGTAGAGATGGATAGATTGCATTTTTCTGATAATTTTTCATATATAAATTATTTCAATCTGAGCTACGGTTGAATTTCTATGATTTTTTGAAGTTTGGAACATTTTCTGGATTTTCCTGACTCCAGAAAATAAATAATTGCGTCAGCACTGCGCCATGCTTGCGTCAGGAAGTCAACGGCACTGACTGGGTCAAACCTGATTCGCGGGGTCCACACGTCAGATCACAGTTAACTAACAGAGGTTAATTAGTCACCCTAACTAAAAATTAGTCAGGGCCGGGCCCCACCTGTCATTGACCCACACGGGTCAAATCAGGGTCAACTGGGGGGGTTGGACCCGGTCAATCCCGCCGGCGTCTAGCCGCCGGCGAGGCCGAACGCAGCGGAGGGCTCGGGATCGCTTCCCGCGACCATTTGGGCGGCGGAGACCACGGGCGAGGAGCCAACGCTCGTCCGCGTCGTCTGGAGCAAGTGGAAGAGGCGGGGACGGCCGGAGCTCGCCGGAGCGGAGCTCGGGCGGCGGCCGGAGTTCGGTGGCATGCGGGATCAGCGTTGCGGAGCACGGCAGTGGATGCGGAGGGCCTCTACGGCCTCCTGGCGTCACCAGGAACACGGTGACGCGAGCGGGAGTGGCTGGCTCGGGCTCTGGCAACCGTGGCGCCATGGCCGGCGGCGAGGAGCTTGCGGGCGCGGTGGTTGAGCTAGCTAGACGGGGCAAACGAGCACGGGGAGGAGGGGAAACGGCGCAGAGCTCACGGCGGTTCCAATGAAGGCGCGTCAGCCGAAGCTTCGGGAAGCACCGGTGCGGCCGGAGCGTCGTCGGCGATCTCGGGCAGCCGGTGACGAAGACGATGGCGATGGCGGTGTTCCAGGGCCTCCCGCGTCGCGTGGCTCGACGGAGAGGTAGCAAACGGCAGCGCGAAGCTCGTGGGCACGACGAGAGAGCGAGGGGGAGGCGGTAGCTATGGCTGCGGCGAACGGCGGCGACGGCAGCCGCTTGGCTGTGAGAGAAAGAGCGAGGGGGAGGGAGCAGAGGACTGGGGAGAGTGAGAGGGGTTCCGGGGCGGCGCGTGGCGTCGTTCCAGACGTCCAGGCGTTGGGGGGGGGGGGGAAGACAGGCAGGCAGGTGTCGTGGCGGCACGGCGGTGCGCACGCGTCGGCCACACGCCCCTGGCCTCCTGGCGGGAAGTGGAGGACGGCCTGGCAGCGGTCAGTGGCTGGCCAAAGTGGGCCGCCTGATGCCAGCCTCGGTGAGCATGTAAGCATTTTTCCCACTATTGTTTCTGTTTCTATTTTTCTGACATTTGTTTTGATTTAAATAAAATACTAAATCATTTTATTTTCTTATGCCAATTTTTGCAGGAGCTAGTGGTATTATTCCAGAGCTCCTTAGTAAATGGCATAATTTTTGGACAATATCTTACATATATAACGATATATATCCAAAGCAAATAATTATCAGCATTAATTCCAAATGCCCAAAATAAATACTTATGAGCTCCTGAAAATATTGGTTTGATTTTTATCTCTCATTCAATATTTTCAGAGAGCAACATGAGCATTTTCTTGGACCTTTTGGAGCAATTTTTATTTGGGTCATTTCCAAAATGATTCTGAGGGTTTCACAAATCCTCAATTCAAATTTAAATGAAATTTAAACATGATGCACACATGACCAGCTAGTCCAGGTCATACCAGAACTAGGGATATGACAATCAGTGTACAGCAGTAGTACAAGGAGGCGCCTTGAGACATTCAAATCTCTATTTTTGTACATATCAACTAAAATTAAGCACCCCAGTTTGCAGAAATGCTTAAACATTAACAATGGGACTAGTTGATGAAACATACATTAACAAAGAGAATCACTTTCTTTATCTACATTGGAAATGAAATGATAGAGATGACACTCGCTCTATTTTAATCATATTATTACTTCATTTTATCAAGGACACTAGGGTCGAGCAGGTGGCAAACGAGGTGTACCGTAAGGCCGCAAGGATGGAGGCCGGGGTGCTTAGACTCGATGTCAAGCAGGTTCTTTCAGTCACCAACATGGATGATTCAATTCATGGGACATTTTGGTGCAGTTCACCTAAAATGAAGCAATGTCCCGTGAGCTAGCAGCTTCTTCTTCAATTTTTTATAAGAAAAGGGCTCCAAATTTCGGTTCCATTTCCATCGAAACGAAACCCGCAGAGCTTCTTCTTCAAGAGATGCAATAAAGTTGAGCTACATCAAGTTTGGTTGTGAAGATCCTGGAATGCTCAACTATAATTTGGATATCATTTGTGCAGTTCAACTAAGATCGAGCGTGAAATGTATATCTCTCGCTTTGCACAAAAAGGTGGAAAGGAGGGTGACTAACAAGTGATGAAACATGCATCAAATGAAAAAGCATGTTCCTTATCTGAATGGCAATCCTACAAGGACAGTAGCAATTTCTAAAGCACTGGCATTGCTAGATATTAGTGTGGGCATTAACTATGACAACCGTTAAATACGACATTACTTTGGGCACGGGAGAGTAGGCGGACCAGGAAAGTTGCATTTCTAACGAAAAGAACCAACTTATCTTAATGGGAAAGTTTAGCAGGACATGTAAAGAAGTGCCATTGATTCATATTACTGGAGGCATTACATTGAAAACAACATTGGTTTAACGTGTCCTTTCTTTTAACAGTGCGACTGCTACATTTTACCAGTGGCATTACATAAGAGTGGCTCGGGCAACAAACATCGTAACAAGATATCCGGGTTGGTCCCATTTTTGTTCGGTATAGCCACCTTATACTTGTGTGAGGCTAGCAAATCTAGTGTTGGACTTACTCGCTGACTTGTCCCCAGTCCCCACTTTCTTTCCTTTTTCAACCAATAGATCGGGTTTATATTGAGTTTGTACTGCATTTCTTTTTATTTCCCTATTAGACCCAGAGACCAGCTTGGATAGCCGCTACCGCTACTTTTCGCCCCCATTATTTCCTCTTTCGACCAAGTCCCAGATTTAGGTAACAAATCCTCCCCCACCCCCACCCCCTTTCTTCCTTGTTTGAACCAAGTAGTACTAGATTCGAGTGCATGAACTAGTTTACCTCTTAAACATAAAAAATTAGGTGGTTTTCGAACAGCCGACCGATCCTATCTACGAGGGGGCCTGAGAAATAGTAAAAGATACAAATGCAGCGATGTCAGGAGCTCGGGAAGTAGAGCAAGGCCGGTTTCAAGGAAGTTATACCGATGGTCGCCGGGATGTCACTAGGTGGGTGGCGGGAGGCCGGATCTGCCTGATGCAGGCAGCGAGGAAGAAGGGGTCGGAGGCCCTCCCTCGCCAGTGGTGCTTGGGAGAGAACGGTAAGGCAGGCTGATCGGGACACGCCTAGCAGTGGGTAAGAGCCGTCGCCGAGGAAGACCGCGTGAACGTTGCACCTTCTCACCTTCATCAGCGGAGAGGATCCGGCTGGATCTGTGACCAGCGGTTAGCAGAGAGAGAGTTTGGCCACCGCTGTCGTGTTTAGATCTGGAGAGGCCGAGACAGTGTGAAGAGAGCAACACTAGCAAGCAAGCGCGGAGGCTCCTGCCTTTATAGTGGAGTAGTACTAGTTTTCTTTTGTCTACCGGAGCCGGCTTGACCTCGTCAATGACTGTCGAGAAGTCTTCATGCACGTGGCACGGATGCGCAGCTGTCGTCATTTTAATCTGAAGCGCCGGATTATAACATATAACACGAAAAAATGCCACATGACAAGAAATCATAACCTCACTGCCCAAAGGAGACAACATGAATCCCGACGGACAAACTAGACGACGAACAAAGCTCAAATTAAAGATAAACTCAGAGAAAAGGGGTCCATCGATAGATGTCCTAATTAACATAGCCGGCTTAACCTAGATGGCAGCCGAGTAGTCACTGTTCGTGCATGTGCCCCCAATGACTAGCCCAACTCAGTTTTCAATGTTTAACCCTCGCAGTGATCCGAAGCACATGACACCTAATTTTGTGAGATGACAAGAAACCTTTTTTTAGATTTCTCACCAGAACTACAACCCTGTACAACACAGCCTGCATGATATGTAGACGATAGCCAATCCAGGCGTGTCTGCTGGAGTCTGGTCACATGCATGGACGAACTGATCTTCCGTGTCTTGCAGGGATCGTCCAGGCACCAATGTAGTACAACACTTCTCTAGTACTATCGCTCGTCTCCCTCTTCTATTAATTCACCCGACTTGCGGGGCCAGGGAGTGTGCCTATGGTCGGTTCAAAATTGTCATCCCACATGTGTGTGCAAACGCAATATGCGTGCGTTCCATTCGGAGAGCAGCGTGCCAGACCGACCAACCGTCTGGGGTGCGACGCGAACGCGACGGGCGTGTTGTATACTCCGTACATGTGTACCGCCATTTTCTAGACGCTTTTCTCCATGGCGCGGGCGCAATCCATGGATACAAAATTAGTATAATGTATACTATTTAAAAGTCGAGGGCGGGGCTTTTCCTGTGCGGTAGGCGGCGGGGCAGTTCCGCCTAGTCGGTTCGACAGAGACGCGAGAAGACGAGGGAGTAGGCTGCTGCAAACGTAGGGTTGTGTGATTTGACAATGATTCTTCTTTGACAGATGTGCGGGGCCCCGTGATTTGACTTGCCATTATCATTTTAACTGCGGCGCTACGACCGGCATGAGTCTTCCGATTCCTGACCACCACCATACAGGTGCCTCTCCCAATGCTCCACCATGTAGTAGAGGTTGGCTCTTGCATGAGAGCCCACTTCTCCACTTTTTTCTTGCCTCTCTTTCCTCCACATATGCAAAAATGCCATGTAAAGCGCACTATTGTACTTACTTGTTCTACGGTGCTTAAGCTTGCCACATAGGCATAAAGTCTGATGTGGCAAGTTAATCAAGAAGAGAGAGACTAGTTTGGTGACCCAAGGAAGAAACGGTGCTAAGTGTGTGTACCTAGGTGAAAAGACAATTTTGAGTCTATAGCTAATTAAATGAAGCAAACTTAGCAACACCATTTCAGTGGAAGAGGTCACTCCTTGGCAAATACAATAAATGCTAGTACTCCCTGTGTCCCTTAATATAAGAATGTTTTTGGCACTACACTAGTGTCAAAAACGTTCTTATATTATGGGACGGAGGGAGTACGAAGAAAGAGATAGAGAGAAGTAAAAAAAATACACTTATAGCCAACCTTATAGCCAAAACCTTGTTGTAGTATGAGTGACTAAGTGATGACTATGTATGACATGCGAACATCAGATAGCCTAACGCACTGTGTTAAATCTCCAAGGGCCGACCAAGCACGAAAGCGACGCGACGGTCGTGGTAGGCGCGACCACGATACGGGCTGCTGGCAGTCCTTGGAACTGAGATCAAACGGTCGCATGCTAAGTTGCTGAAAATTTGCAGAATAACCCTTTAGGATAGGATATTCACCCATAGGTCTAGAATCAAGCCATGCAACCGTTCGATCTCAGATCCAAGCACTACAAAGAAAATACACTTCCGTGATGATACGTGTTTGTCACAGTAGGTCGCCTTTTTTGTCATGCATGTACATCCATGACAAATTTATGACAGAATCAAGATAGTCATACACTTTGTCGTAGAAGTGTTCAATGACATTATTAAAATTATCATCACGGAAGTGTCCACTTCCATGATGATAAATTGCGCGATCACGTAACTGCTTTCGTCAAGGGTGACCGACACGTGGCATCCACCGTAACGGAACGCCGTTAAGCTATCGGGTCGGGTTTTGGATCCGATAACCCGTTAACAGCCTCGACCAATGGGGATTTTCCACTTGTAAAATCATCATTGGTTGGAGGAAACACATGTCGGCTCACCGTTGGGACAGATGTCATCCACTCATTGGACATAAGGCGCCTATGATACGTCGACACGTGGCACGGCCCAACAGAGGCCCATTCCTATGAAAAGGCCGGCCCGTTTGACTTGGTTAAAAGGTGGCGGTCGCCCATGGAAAGCCTGTTAACGGCTGTTCACATATAGCCCATTTATAGCCCGCTAACCCAAGGCCCGTTCGCCCTATCCGAATTAGGCCCGGTCGCGTCATCCTGGGCCATCCAATATGATTCTAGCCCGTTTCTCTCGCCCATGTATGGCCCATGACGCCTTTCGCCCATATGAGGCCCTATGTAACTCTTAGCCTATTAACGGCCGTGGTGAAACTGCTCGCAATGAACAAAGGTATCACTTTACACCCACTAACGGCCAGTGGTGAAATCGGCCCGTAATGAACAGTATATCACTTTATACCCATTAAGGGCCCGTTATTCAGTTGGGCCGTTTCCAGTAAATGTTATCTTTCGGCCTTCTCAGAGCCCATTTATTCTTGGGCTCATTTCCAGCATTCGTTTACTTACGGTCCGTTACTATCATTTTCTGCTTGTGGGCCAAATTCAGCCCGTGGTTACATCAGCCCATTTGTGGTCCGTTAATACGTTGGGCCGTTTTCATAGCGTCATCAAATACGGCCTATTAACGATGGCCCGTTATGGTCATACGGCCCGTATAAGGCCAATTGATGATACGGCCCGTAGAAGGCCCATTGTTTCTACGGCCCGTAGAAGGCCCATTGTTTCTACGGCCCGTAGAAGGCCTGCTGTTTCTACGGCCCATAGAAGGCCCATCGCTTCTCTGACCCGTAGGAGGCCCAAAGGTCACTACAGTAAATATTAGCCCATGGTTATTGTGGCCTAGTTTTAAAAAGAACTGCACTGACTACAAGCAAACAAATAAATAAGACAACAAGGAAATAAATAAGCAAGCAACTTATGCTAGGCTGAAAGTGCGTTATATCGACTAGAGGGGGGTGAATAGGTGATTTTTATGAATTCTTCAATGAGGAATTTGCCGGTGAGGAAATTCCTAAGTGAAGAACTACTTGCAGCGGAATAAGTACTCAGAAGTAAGCATAAGAGAATGCGGACATGGTCATCATGATGAAGTGAAGACAATCAAAGAGTACAGAAAGCGTAAACACATGATAGCACAAGATGAAGACAAACGGATGAAGAAATTGAACTGAGGAAATTGAGAAAGTCTTGATCAAAGTCTTCAAACATAGATATGAATGAACACTCAACACAAAGAATGAGGAAATGAAAGGGTTGAGGAAATACAACCATTAGGTTGGTGAAGACAATGATTTGGTAGACCGGTTCCAAGCTGCTGTCTCGGTTATGCGTCTGGTTGGAGCGGTGAGTACTTAAACTCGAGTACACACAGTCCGGACACCCGATCCACCGAAAGCACGCAGCTCGACACCAAGTCCTCATCGTATTCTCCTTGAACTAAGGTCAAACAGACCTCGTCCAATCACTCGTGGTAAGTCTTCAGGCGACTTCCAAACCTTCACAGACTTGGTCACTCGGTGATCCACAATTCCTCTTGGTTGCTCTAGACCATGACGCCTAACCGTCTGGAAGAAGCACAGTCTTCAAAGGTAACAAGCGTCGGATCCACGCAGGATCAATCTCTTCAGTGATGCTCAATCACTTTGGGTTTGTGGGGTTTGGTTTTGGGTTTTCCCTCACTCGATGATTTTCGCTCAAAGTCTTCGGAGGATGGGTTGCTCTCAAATGACAAGTGTCAAGTTCTCTCGAGCAGCCAACCAGCTAGTGGTTGTAGGGGGCCTATTTATAGCCTATGGAGCAGACCGACATGATAAGACATAAATGAAATTCAATGATATTACCTTTAGGTGGATAATATATTTTGGGACAGGTGGCCAAGAAGACAAGAATTCATGGAAATTTGACTCTCAAATTCCTCGGGGCTATCATGTTCCTCACTGTTTAGGCAGTCCGCCTTTGGCGAATTCCTAACTCCTCGGTCGAGGACAAATTCCTCAATGACTGTAAGAACTTCGTCTCACATCAAGAAATTGACTGAATCTGTATGAGATTTCCAAAGGCTTCACTCGAAGGGATTGGTAGGTGTAGGATTTTGAGTTGAGCATCACATGGAAATTTTTCCTTAGTATTTCCTCGACCCCTTTAACAAAGACGGTGTTTCCTATGACTCAAGAAAGAGAAAATGAAACTATGAAAACAAAAGTCTTCACGCTTCATGTTCCTCAAATGAATACTAAGTCTTCAAGGTCACACCAATTTCTTCACTTTCAAAGTCTTCAGAAAGTCTTCTGAATATCAAAGTCTTCAGTCGAAGAACTTCATTTTTAGGGGTCGACTTTCTCTGTAAATATCAAAACTCCTCATAGACTTATAGACCTGTGTACACTCATAAACACATTAGTCCCTTAACCTATAAGTCTTCAATACACCAAAATCACTAAGGGGCACTAGATGCACTTAAAATCTCCCCCTTTTTGGTGATTGATGATAATATAGGTTAAATTTTCAACGGGGATAAACATATGAAGTGTAACTACTGATATTGAGGAATTTGATTGCAAGATATAGAAGAACTCCCCCTGAAGATGTGCATAGTGAGGAATTTGCTTTTGAGGCAATGCACATTTGAAGAGTTGAATCATGGAGATCTCCCCCTATATCTTGTAATTCATACACGCATTTGACATATAATATGAAGAATTTGAAAATGCATGATGAAATATGGTGCGTGATGAAATTCAGCATGCGTGCGATAACATTAATGAGGAACAAGCATGCAAAATAACGCATCAAGAGTATCAACACAGTGCATCAAACGTATCAGAGCACCATCGGGTTTAAGATTACAACTCGATCCAATAAAAGTTTCAGAAGAACGAGAGTTGTAACTTAATAAAAAATTGCCCATATAATAGACCCTCTTGAAGACTAACTCACATTTCTCCCCCTTTGTCATCAAATGACCAAAAGGATCGAAACTGAGGACTAACGCCCCTGAAGAATTTCAAGTTGATGAAGGAGCGCCTTGGCGTTGTTGGGGTCGGTTGTCGTAGTAGGGCCTGCCGCAGTTGTCGCCCAAGTCTTCATTTTCATCGGTGTCTCGCGATGAAGAATAGGAGCTAGCCACCAAGGAAGGAACTTTGACCTTCTTGTATTTCTTCTGAGGAGGTGCAGATCAGTCAAATTCTTCCTTGAGGCCCATTGTCTTGATTCTTCACTTGTAGACATTAGAAAGAACAACCAGTGCGTTTGAAGGTTTCACGGAGGTAGTAGTGGTTTTTCTTCACCGCATTGTGTGTAGAGGTCATGTTGTGAAGAATTGAACCAAACCGACGCTTGACCCATTTATGATTGCGATCAACCTTCCGATGAAGACCGAGGAGTAACTCACGATCGATCATCACCACAGGTGCTGTGGCTTGAGGACTTTGCTTGGCTGAGGTATTGGCGGCAGAGTCATGTGTGGCAGAGTCGTCATTGGTGGAGTAGGATGCAGCTTTGCGAAACTGACCATTCAATGGACGAATGCCTTCATCTATCACAGCAGTAGCCTTGCCCTTGTCATCAGCTGAGGAAAATGTCTGTTTGAGGACTTCAATCGGGGGCAAGTAGCTGCAGTGGTTCAGAGTATCAGCCTTGTAATTGAGTGAAGACCTTGTCCTGATGAATCTCATTGTCCAAGGTGCATAAGGCTTCAGCTCAAAAGGTGACATAACAATGTTTGCCAGAGTCCTCATGAAGAAATCATGGAAGTTGACGGGAACGCCATGAATGATATTGAAAAGCATATTCTTCATGATGCCAACGACTTCTTCATCATTTGAGTCATGGCCTTTGATAGGACTCATTGTCTTCGTCGAGAATCCGATAGATGTCCGAGGCACATACAATAATTCCTTGACGAGGAATTTGGTTCTTGGGGCCTGCCACGGCTTCAAAGGCTTCACCAAAGACTTGCATATAGTGATTTGAAAGCTTCGGGTTCGTTGTAGATACAACAAGCACCATCAAGTGGAGGATCGAGTGGTAGGGCACGAAGCAATTCAGTTGTCGGTGCCTTGTAGTGAGTGTTTTCGAGACATCCATCTAACACCCATGAGTTCACATCTTCGCGTCTCCGGTGATGTGCAGCGTCGCATAGAATTGAAGAATGAGTTCTTCATTCCAATCACAGATATCGGTCAGAAATTCAGAAGTCCTGCATCGTGAAAACACCGAGGACTAGCTCAAGCCCCGGCAGAGATTCCATGTCCACATGAGGAATATGTGCATGATCGAAGACTTTGTCTTTGTTGAACAGCACTGAGGAATAGAAGTTGTCTTGACTGGCAGTCTAGAAACGCCTCTTCCTTATGCGAGCAGAGTCATATGGATTGTAATCCGTGAAGAAAACGTGCTCGCCAAAGAAGTCTTCAGCCTTGAACTTTTGCTTTGTTGAGAAGGGATTCTTTGGCTTTGGCAAGGAGTGTCGTTGAGTTGCATCACTACCTCTGGAATCGCAATCTCGTGTTCTTCAGCCGAGGAATTTCTGGTTCCTCTACAGCGATCGAGGATCAGCAGCAGAAGGTTCATCAGCCGCTTAGTGGCTAGAATTTCTTCATGTACAGATGAAGTGGGATGAGTTTCTTGAGCCCATTTGAACTGTTGGAGCAGGGACCGAGGAATCTGTTGGATTGGGGTGAAGAGTGGAGAATTTGGATGCTGACTTTCCCAAAAGTCATCGTTCATCACTGGCGTTGTGCTTCCAATGTCCACATCTTCTTCAATTTCCTCAACACCGGCCTCTACAGCTGTGAACTGAGGCATATGCGAGGAAATGATTGGGGTTGAAGGGATAGCTTCCACTTCAATTTCTTCATCAATCTGCTTTGACGAAGCAGCAGAATGATTTTCTTCATCAGATCCGCTTGGGATCTCATAATCTTCACCAAAAGGAACAAGGTCCTTTGATGGCATGGAGGAAATTGGAACAGATCAATGGGATTGTCAAATGAGCTGGTCATGGTCTTCATCTTCTTGGTCTTTGAAGAATTTGAAGCAGCAGATGCTTTCCTTTTCTTCACCGCAGCTGCTCGCAGCCTTGGTCTTCTTCACATCCGAGGCGAGATGGAAGGATTGGAGTTGGTGTAGGCGCAGGAGGAGCCGAGGAATCTGGTTGAATTTCCTCAGCGCAATCGATGCGGTTGCCACGACTTCTTCGATTTCTTCAGCGCACCACTAGTGGATGCCACCGCAATTTCTTCGGTGGTGGAATGGAGTCATCAGCCTCGAACTAGCATTGTCTTGACCTTTGAACTTCATCAGTGGTGCTAGCATGTTCTTCAGTCGGCTGAGCTGAGGCTCCAGCCTGAGGAATTTCTTGTTGCGTTGGGGCTGCAACATTGGTGAACTTCTTTGTCAGGTTGACGAATCTGACTTTGACTCCTTGCCAATCAGCATAATAGGAGTCAAATTTGTCGCTGAGGGCTTTGATGTCAGCCGCATCTTGATAAATTCTTCATTGTCATCTTGACAACGTTTTTCTTCAACAGTTTCTCCTTTCAGATCAAGCGATTTCTTGATCTCTCCGTCAGATCAAATTTCCATTTCTCCTCTTGGATGAAATGAGTCAAGATGTGACTTTGGCCGTGTCAACTTGAAGTCGAGCATAGGAGTGTTTGGGTCCTTGTGCCGTAGATCAATGTAGTCTAGGATCGCTCTTGGATCCAACAAAGCGACACGTGTGTGCCTTTGGTTCTAGCGGCCCTTTCTTGGCGGTCTCTCGATGATTTCCGCAAGTTCATCATCATCAGCCTCATCATCTTCGTGTGGCTCTTGGAAGGCGAATTGTTTCTTCTTGGGACTTGGCTGAGGACCTCGTCCAGCTGTGGCCTTAGTCTTTAGCAGAGTCGGGCTAGATGAAGAATTTGGTGCAGCTGAAGAACTTGCTGAAACACTAGAGGCAATTGAGATGCCTGCAGTCCTTTGGCACGTGGGACAGATGCAGTCTTTGAGGACTTTGTCGGAACTGCTGAGGACTTGGGAGGAGCTGCTGAGGACTTTGTAGGAGCTGAGGATTTGGGAGGAGCTGGAGCAGCATGAGGAATTGGCCGTGAGGGTACAACTGAGGAACTTGGCCGTGAGGGCACTGTTGGTGAAGCACTTGGCTTGTGTGCTGGCTTCTTTGCCATAGATTTTCTTGGCTTGACAGAGGCCTCAGTGGCAGCAGCAGTAGCAGAGTCCTCATAAAATTTCCTCACTGCCTCGTTGGCTTGTCTTGCCAATTTGTCTTGGCGCTTGGCCCATTCTTCAGAAAGTCCTCACCACGCTTGATGCTTTGGTGGGGTCAACCTTCTTGACCAGTGCCAATGGAGCTCTTGGGCATGGAGGATTGAGAGCGAATTTCTTCATGTACTTTGGAGTAACATATCTGTACTCCCTCCATTCCCTTGCCCATCTCCGTTCAATCCTTTGAATGCGCACCTTGCGCTGATTTTTGTTCTCTTTGCCGAACTCGGCTTCATCAGGTGTGCAATAGTCAGCATAGATTTCCTCAGGAATCTCAAACGCAGTCATGACCTCAGGCCTCTTTCCTCCTTTCTGTGGCTTCTTTCCTTCTGCCATATTCTTCAGCTGAGGAATTTGAACAATCGAATTCTCTAAAGAAGTATGCAACGTTTCTTCGAGGAACGCTGCAAATGAGATAAGCTGATGAGAACCTAGTGATTCAAAGAATGACATGAGTACCTGTGAACAGAGTATAGTTGCGAGGAATTTGGAGAGGTCATATGCGTTCTCAGAAGGTTTTTCAAAAAAAACTAGTTTGAGGAATTTGACCAGATGAGCCTTGAAGAATTTCACTAAGCGATCTTTGTCTTAGGTTCCAGAGTTGTATAGATCGAGGATCCACACAATTGAGGAATCTTGAAGAAAATCATTGCTTAGAGAGACGAATCAAGAGCATGTTTTGTTTGAGGTGTTCATATGTGTGAAGATTTGAAGAATAAACACCTTTGAAGATTTTCAGGAAGGTTTGAGAATCAAAGCGAGTAATAAAAGTAACTTTTAATTACCCGAACTGAAGAACACGACGAACTTAGAAGAACGGATGGGAAGTTCGTTAGGTTAGATCTTCCACGCCCTAACTCGATGGAGGAAGACAGCTACGGCGGCGGAGTGAAGATTTCTGCGATTGCGAGTACGTCGGCGGACGAGGTCGAGGCAAAGGAAGCTCTTCCTCACCAGCGACGATGGAGTAGCGGCGGCGCTAGGGTTTGAGATGCTCGAGCGAGAGAGAGCGGTCGAGCGGAGTAAAGGAAGTGAGGAAGGGGAGAGGGGGTATATATAGCCACGGTGAAAAACTGTTCGTCCAAAGATTTGGGACAAACGTGCCCCTGACCCTTCTCATTCGCTTGACATGTGTCACCCACGTACTGAGAAGTGGAGATTATGTTAGATCGTGGGTGAATAGATAAATCTATCGTGGGATGTGGAACAGTTTGAGCGGCAAAAACTAAAGTTTGGATAAGATCAGTTTTAAAGTTCCGTTCGCAATTTCTTCAGCTGACAAGGACACAGTGAAGATTTTGAACAAGTTTCAAATAGAACGCACATGAAGAATTTGTGAATGGATTGTGTTGAGTATAGCATAGAGGAGAAAGGGTCCGATCACATTCACTTAGCAGAAAAAGCGACTTGAAGAAATAGCCATAAGTGAATGCTGTAGAGGCCATAAACCCATATATATATATATATATATATATATATATATATATATATATATATATAGCCAATGAAGAAAAACGATGGAAACAGTGAAGATTTTGCAAAGTTGAAGAATTTGAAAAACTGAAGAATTCCAAAAAAAACTGAGAAAAAAACTCAAATTGAAGATTTTCAACTTTGGTGGTGGCGTGACCCACCGTATAAGAATGATGATTTCAAACACCGCGTACAATTGTCGTAGGGTTCTGAGAATCAAATTCTTCATTTATTTCTTCACACTTAGAGTGTTATTCTTCATTGATTGAAGAAAAACGTTTCTTCATGTGTTACACATCTAAGTCATCAATTTTGCATACGTGTCGATGTGTGTCCTTTTCAAAGAACATTCAAGATTCTAAGATATTTAGCTCACACCGCAACTTGCTAAATCTCTTCTCATCCAAGGGCTTTGTGAAGATATCGGCTAGTTGTTCTTCATCTTCACATGCTCGATGGAGATGTCACCCTTCAACACATGATCACGAAGAAAATGATGACGAATCTGAATGTGCTTTGTCTTCGAGTCCGAACTGGGTTGTGAGCAATCTTGATGGCACTCTCATTGTCACAAAGAGAGAGGCACATTCTTCATGTTGATGCCGTAGTCCTTGAGAGTTTGCTTCATCCACAGCAATTGAGCACAACAAGAGCCAATGCAATGTATTCAGCTTCCGCGATTACGGTGATACGCAATTGCTTTCTTCGAGGACCAATGACCAAAGATCGTCCGAGGAAATGACAAGTACCAGATGTTGACTTGCGGTCCACACGATCACCAAAGCATAGTCGAGTCGTAATATCCTATGAGATCATAAGTAGAGCCCTTGGGGTACCATAATCCTAGTGTTGGTGTGTGAGCTAGATATCGAAGAATATGCTTCACAGCCTTATGGTGTGATCCTTCAGTGTAGCTTGAAATCGGGCACACATGCAAACACTAAGCATTATATCTGGCCTAGATGCACATAAGTACAATAAAGAACCAATCATGGAGCGGTATACCTTGTGATCGAAGTCAATACCATTTTCATCAGTGCATAGATGGCCATTTGTGGGCATAGGAATTTTGACGCCTTTGCAATCTTGCATGCCGAATTTCTTCGGGACATCTTTGAGGTATTTCTCCTGGGGGTTGAGCAACATATACTTCTTCCTCAAGCTTACCATTGAGAAATGCACTTTTCACATCCATTTGATATAAAGTGATATTATGATGGTTAGCATACGCAAGTAGTATGCGAATAGCCTCAAGTCTAGCAACAGGTGCAAAAGTTTCATCGAAATCAATTCCTTCAACCCGTGTGTAGCCTTGAGCTACAAGTCGTGCCTTATTCCTCATCACAAGGCCATTTTCATCTTGCTTGTTGCGGTAGATCCACTTTGTGCCAATGATATTATGCTTGCGAGGATCTGGACGTTTGACCAGTTCCTAGACATTGTTGAGCTCGAACTGATGTAATTCTTCTTGCATGGCCTGAATCCACACGAGGCTCCGAAATGCTTCATCTACCTTAGTGGGCTCACGAGATAGAGACAAAAGCATAGTGCCCACAAAAGTTAGATAAATGTTAAGCTTTTGAGCGTGTGTGAGGACTCCGCGCTTCAATGTCATCGATGATCTTGTCAACTTGCACTTCTTTTGCAACGCGAGGATGAGCTGGTTGTCGCCGAGGAATTTGATCAGCATTTTCTTCAAAGACCATTGTCTTCGTAATTATCTTGGTGCATCAGCTCGGCGTTCTTCAGCGTCTGAGGAATGAATTCTTCAAAGCAGATTCTTGATGGGAATGACATCCTCAGTTGCCTTGAACTTGATAGATTCCTCAGGAGCTGGTTCATTTAACACATAAGGTAGGTGCTCTCTTTGCGAGCCATTAGTTTCATCGAACCGCACATCTACAGTATCAACAATCTTGTGAAGAGCGATGTTGAAGACTCTGTAGGTGTGCGAGTCCTTTCCGTAACCAAGCATAAAACCTTCATGTGCTTTCGGTGCAAATTTAGAATTGTGATGAGGATCTCTAATCCAGCATTTAGCACGTAAGACTTTGAAATAACTCACATTGGGTTTCTTGTCGTTGAGGAGTTCATAGGCGGTCTTCTTGAAGAATTTGTGAAGATATACTGCTGATGATGTGGCACGCGGTATCAATTGCATCAATCCAAAACGACTAGGCGTTTTGTATTCATCAAGCATAGTGCGAGCCATCTCAACAAGAGTTCTGTTCTTGCGCTCCACGATGCCATTTTGCTGAGGTGTATAGGGAGCAGCTAACTCATGAGTAATACCAAGTTCATCAATATAGGCATGAAGACCGGAATTCTTGAACTCAGTTCCATTGTCACTCCTGATGTGTCTGATCTTCACACCAAAGTTAGTTGAAGCCCTCGAGGAAAATCGTTTGAAGACTTCCTGCACTTCATTTTTGAAGAATTTGATCCATGTGAGGAATTTGGTCCGTATGAGGACTTGGATCCATATGAAGAATTTTGTCCATATGAAGAGTTTGATCTGGGGTTCCTATTCTTCACAGGTGGTGTCATGAGGACATTCACCTGAAGACTTTCAAGGCACTTCTTGGGAACCCAGATTTTCTTCATAGGGGAACTGTTCCTGCAGTTAGTGCCAACATATCTAGCAAATACTTCACCATTCTGATTTTTGAACAGTTTATAGTTGGACCAAATGACTCTTCAAAAGAATGAGGAGATTCACATGTAAAGCCAGATAAGTTAGATGGATCAACTGGAGGTCCCTTTGCAGCAAACCATGAGGTTTTGGGATACTGCTCAGGCTTCCAATATGTTCCATCAGCATTGAGTTTCCTCTCAAAGGCAATATCCTCTTTCCTAGGGTTCCTGTTGAGGATCTGCTTTTTAAGCACATCACAAAGAGTCTGATGCCCTTTGAGGCTTTTGTACATGCATGTCATGTACAATTCCTTCAAACTGCATCGTCAAGGATACTAGCAAAGTCCTCGAGATGAGGAATTAGTGATAACAGAGGCGGTGAAGAATTTGTAACATTTGAAGCATTTGAACATTCGGTGAAGAATTAAGCGATTCACGTTCAATGCACTTTAAGCATGGAGGAACAAATTCTTCCTGAGAAGCGCTGATTTGTTGAGCAAGTAATGAATCACGCTCCTTATGAAGATCTTCATAACTCACTCTTAGCTTCTCAAGATCTTGCTTTCTTTGAAGAAATTCATAAGAAAGTTTCTCATGATCAGACAAAAGAGTGTTATGATGACCTTGAAGACTGTCAAGGCTAGACTGAAGTCTCTGAAGATTTTCAGTCAGGGCTTTAGTGCGATCCATTTCTTCACCCAACATATCATCACTTTTATCTAGCATGTTTTGAACCTTTTCAAAAGCCCTTTGTTGTTTTACAGCAATCTTAGCAAGTTTTGAGTAGTTGGGCTTTAGATCTTCATCAGATTCATTTTCACTAGATTCAGAGGAGGTATATTTGAGTACCTTGGCACCCTTTGCCATGAAGCAAAAGGTGGTAGCGTAGTCATCACTATCTTCATCAGCTTTGTTGGTGAGTTCATTTTCTTGAGTTGAAGATGGACTTGTGAAGAAGGCGATGGCGAGAGCCAGACTCGCCACACCAGACTCGGATTCTTCTGATGCCCCCTCTTCCTCATGTTCCTCAGATTCAGCTTCAGAGTCCATTTCCTTGCCAATGAATGCAGCCTTTTTGGAGCTGCTCTTCTTGTGAGAAGAAGGTTTGAGGATTTTGATGATGAAGATTTCGACGATTTCTTCTTCTTCTTAGCGTCATCAGAACTGTAATCCTTGTATTTCTTCTTCTTTAATTCCTTTTCCCACCGAGGACAATCTTGAATGTAGTGACCAGGTTTCTTGCATTTGTGGCAAAGTCTTCTCTTATAGTCACTGGATGAGGAATCACTGCTCCTTGAGGATTTTCCAAAGCGACCACGTCTTGAGAACTTCTGGAATTTCTTCACGAGCAGTGCTAGCTCCTGGCTCAATTCTTCAGGATCTCCAAGGCTACTACCAGAGTCTTCACAATCAGATTCGTATACGCCTTGGCCTTCAGGGCACGTGATTTTCCATAGCTAGAACCATAGAGATCTCTCTTTTCAGCAAGCTAGAACTCACGAGTATTTAGCCTCTCGAGGATATCAGCTAGATCAAGTGACTTGTAGTCAGCAAGCTCTTGTATCATCAGTGCCAGAGTGTCAAATGAGGAATCAAGCGATCTCAACAATTTCTTCACCACCTCATGGTCGGTGATGTCAGTGGCACCAAGCGCTTGAAGCTCATTTGAGATGTCGATGAAGGCGATCGAAGGTTTGTTGAACATTCTCGTTGTCGAGTCTTTTGAAGCGGATGAAGAGATTGCGAAGAACATCAACTCGAGAGTCACGCTGAGTTGAGACTCGTTCATTTACTTTGGACAGCCTGTCCCAGATGAGCTTAGCAGTTTCCAAAGCACTCACTCTTCCGTATTGTCCTTTGCTCAGATGGCCACATATGATATTCTTCGCTTGAGAATCAAGTTGCTTGAATCTCTTCACATCGGCAGCATTCAGAGAAGGTGTGACAGAGGGAACACCATTTTCCACAACATACCAGAGATCGTTGTCAATTGCCTCAAGATGCATTCGCATCTTGTTCTTCCAGTAGGGGTAGTCCGTCCCATCAAAGGTAGGACACCCAGTTGAGACCTTGATCATACCTGCGGTTGACATAACTAAAACTCCAGGTGGTTAAACCAAAATCACGCAGAACAAGGGAGTACCTTGCTCTGATACCAATTGAAAGTGCGTTATATCGACTAGGGGGGTGAATAGGCGATTTTTATGAATTCTTCACTGAGGAATTTGCCGGTGAGGAAATTCCTAAGTGAAGAACTACTTGCAGCGGAATAAGTACTCAGAAGTAAGCATAAGAGAATGCGGACATGGTCATCATGATGAAGTGAAGACAATCAAAGAGTACATAAAGCGTAAACACAGGATAGCACAAGATGAAGACAAACAAACTGAAGAAATTGAACTGAGGAAATTGAGAAAGTCTTCAGTCAAAGTCTTCAGACACAGATATGAATGAACACTCAACACAGTAATGAGTAAATGAAAGGGTTGAGGAAATAGAACCAGCTAGGTTGGTGAAGACAATGATTTGGTAGACCAGTTCCAACTGCTGTCTCGGTTATGCGCCTAGTTGGAGCGGCCGAGTATTTAAACTCGAGGACACACAGTCCGGACACCCGGCCGAAAGCATGCAGCTCGGACACCAAGTCCTCACCATATTCTCCTTGAACTAAGGTCACATGCACCTCGTCCAATCACTCGTGGTAAGTCTTCAGGCGACTTCCAAGCCTTCACAGACTTGGTCACTCGGCGATCCACAATTCCTCTTGGATGCTCTAGACCATGACGCCTAACCGTCTGGAAGAAGCACAGTGTCGTGGAATTGTCACGGCAGATGTCCTCATGAAAGGACTTAGTCGTAGGGCCATCGTACGGGTTAACCTAGAGGGGTTAAAGCGGACACAAGACACGGGAATTATACTGGTTCGGCCCCTTCGATGAAGGTAAAAGCCTACGTCCAGTTGTAATGTGATTGATATGATTTCGGCGACTAGGGAGCAATAGCTTTGCCTTAGCCTCGAATCCTCTGTCCCCAACTCGCCGCCGGGTCGTCCCCTTATATACACGGGTTGACGCCCGGCCGGTCTACAGAGTCCCGATCCGGCTCATACAAGCATCCGGCTCGGTCTCTTCTTTCTTAACTTACAACACAAGTTACAATACTAAGGCGGTTTACATAAATGGACTTTAATTCGCCTCTGGGCTCGGGCCTCCTCCGTGGGCCTGAATCATGGATTTAGGTAAACCGGCCCCTCGGGCGGTTCACGCCAGATAGTTGTATCCCCAACATTAGGCCCCAGATTGACTTGAACCGTTCATGTTAATCTTCAACACCTTCAGAGACCCTTGATCTCTTTTCACATTTTTGTAAACCGCCACCGCTTGAACCGCCGTGATGTCATCTTCCGATCCGCGTGTCGTGGCGCTTTTGACGTCATTTTAATAAAGAAATCCAAACAGTAAGATTCCCGCATTTAATGCCATCCTGAAATCGAGGCGGCCGCTGCACCGTCGCCGCTTTTAACTCCTTGAATCTCGCGCCCGTTGATTGCTCCGGTTCCTTATAAATAGACCGCCGCCTCTGCCTCTTCTTCTTCTCCTTCCTCGCCGCTCAGTCTTGAAGCTCCGCCGTCGCCTCGACCTTGAACGACGCTACCAACGCCGCGCCAGATCAACTCGACCGTATCGAGAGGCTTCCGGCGCTCCTCCTCGGCTTCGCTCATCGTAAGGTCCTTTTCCAACCCCTAGATTGCATCTCAGAGACCCTGCTCATCCTGCAGTTCATCTCGGTTTCTTCACACCTGCTCCGCCATGGCCATGCGATCCGATCGCATCGTATATCTGTCTGTGGACTGCCTCATTCCATCTATCCTTTCACGCATCGGCTTTTTTTCCGTAGATCCTCGAGTTTAGAATACCCGAACCCTCCTGTTCTTTCCGAGGTTTGCATAGGTCGTGAAGGTTTTTTTCTTACTGGAACTTCGTAGATCTTGACTACTTCCCTTCGCATTTGAAAACTGTTTCATCCATACTTAGCGGATTTTTCAATTTCGCTTATTCGGGCGGTTTAACTTTTGATAGCTAATCCGTCCTCCATTAGCCCTTAGTTAAACCGGAATGGGAGGCCGGCCGCTGAATCGCCGGTTTAACAATGCATAATATGCCTGAACCGTTTGATGGTGAACCGTTTCTCCCTTTATTCCACAGCTTAGTCTTCCGGAATGGCTCCTCAATTCTCAGCTGGCAATTGGGTCCGGTCAAAAATCACCAAACGCAACTCAACGGCTATGTCACCACTGGCGGTTTGGCTCCAAAAAATGCCCTCCACTGGCGTGTTCCGGATGGCGAGTTTCCTCTGGAGCCACAAGAGGGAGAAGTAATCGTGTTTATGCAGCATTTAGACCGGGAGTTCTGCCCGCCCGGTTCAAAAATTTTCCGGGACGTCCTTGCAAGCTTGCAACTCCATCCGCAGGATATCGGCCCGAACTCTGTGTCAAACATATGCAACTTTCAAGTCTTCTATGAAGTCTATCTTCAGGAAGAGCTCAGTAGTTGTATCCCCAACATTAGGCCCCAGATTGACTTGAACCGGTTCATGTTAATCTTCAACACCTTCAGGAGACTCTTGATCTCTTTTCACATTTTTGTAAACCGCCAGCTGCTTGAACCGCCGCACGGAGTTTTCTGATGGTCCCAACACAGAACTAGGCGGCGTTTCAATCCAGAAAAGGAAGGAAGCGGACTTTCCTCACGCCAAACACCACAGCCATCCAAAGGATTGGAACCAAACCTGGTTCTATTGCCGGAACACCGCTCGCCAACGAGAATCCCTTTGCCGGGTTACCGTCCTCACCGCTCAAGAACAACCATCCGCTGCCTTCACGCTTAACCGCCGGAACGGAAGAACTTTGCACCTCGGATCATAAAACTCCGGGCTCTAATGGCCAATGGACTAACTGGTGTGGACCTTGTGCGATGCTTTGGGTTTCTTGGGGCATCTCGCCCTTAAGCCGCCGCCCGGATTGATGCACGAGTATACTTGGCAGCCTCAAAGACCCTCAAAGACGTCACGGATTACCAATAACTGAAATTGAGGTTACAGAGGCTGTAAAAAGATGCTTGATGAACCAATCTCCGTCTGCGCAGCCTAACCGGGTTGGCTCCGCTCAGGTTGCCAACCCGCCACCGCGGTAAGACTTTGCTCACCGCTTTTGGGGCTTTTAACATTTTGTTGATATTCATTAATCCTTGCTACCTCGCAGCTCGACAGCTCCTTCGGAGACGGACCAAACCGCCCGAGCTCCGCGTATAAAGTCCAAGGCTACCAAAAGGCTGGCAAGAAAACCGTCGGGTCTTCTGATCCGCCGGAAGAAGAAGAATCTGAAGCTGAGGTAAAACTTGATATCCTTATGAGGGAGCCGCCGTAAACCGGCTCTCCTCCTTGTATTTCTTCTTATGATTTATCCCTCTTTATTCTTCCCTTCACTGACAAATTTAATTCCCAGGATGATGCCGAAGCCAGCCATGCCGACCATTTTGAGGTAATCCTTCTTTCTTCCGACCCCGACCTCGTGCCGGTTAAAAGAATTCATCGCGCCGTTCGGAAATTGAAAAAAACTCATTCCTATGCTTATCTGAAGACACAGCAGGCTAAAGAGCGCATACAACCCGACACGATGGTCAACAGATTCTCTCCTCCGGTTTACCAGATACACCAACCCGAGCGTCGCCCGTAGGTGACTTGTTCTCCGAAAAACGTTATCCCTTAAAAGGTTTCTTCCGATGTCCTCTCAATCCGTCGACCCAATTATCGTGCCTCTTCCAACTCCTCCGGGCGGTTCATCAACCACGAATCGCCTCCACTTAAAGTTGCTGCGGGGTATGTAAATCGATGTCCATCAGATTCGATTTACAACCGCCTTGGTTGATTTGCCTTAATCCAATTCTGAACATTGCAGCACCAAGGCTCGCTTGAGTAAGAAAGCGAAAACCCTTGACCCTCATGGATGTTGATCCGTAAAAGACCGGAACAAACCCACGAAAATCCTCAAGTCGCCAAGGATAGCTCATGAGTTGTACAAAGACGATCTGCTGATCCGCGGAAAGTGAACCGGAGGTCCAAATGGAAACTTCACATTTTGCTCCACCAAACCCGCCGATAGAGCGAGTCGTAATAGTTGAACCGCCGAGCCGAGTAAGCAAGCATCCAGCCCAAAGAAGACCGCCGAAAATGACGATGTTATTGTGACAGGCACTGGCTACGCTGCTCCTAGCCAACCGGTCGCTTTAACAAAACATAGTGCCAAGGGCGAGTCAGCCGCCATGAGTAAAGATAAAGGCAAAACAGACCTGTCAGCTTACGACAACTTCTCAGCCCAAGAAATGCACTCCGGTTTCGAACTGCTCTATACCAGCCGTGACCTTGAAGCTGGTCCGTAAACCGGATGAAGGACCGCTATGAGGTAATGAATTATGTCTTTCCTGTACTTTAGGCTGTATAGTAGCTCCCCAAGGGTCGGTTCCACTTAGCATAGTTAAACCGGGACTTAATTTCTGTACCCAAATGGCAAACTGAGATCGATTAGCCATTAGCCCCCAAGTGCCAAGGTGAATATGTATATTGAGCTTGGGACTTGACAATGAGACACCTAACATGCTTCCTTTGTTACCAGAATGAAATAGAGCAGCAAAGTGTGCAACTCAAAGACCTGCGAGCCAATCTGGAGACTCAAAGAAGCGAAACCACTAAGGCCAAGGACGAATTGAGAACGGCCTTGGCCACTATGGAACAGTTGAAGGAGTGGTATAAATCCGAACAAGCCAATGGGACACCGAGAAGGCCGGTTTGAAAAACGGGCGGAAGAAGTCAAGCAGCCCTTAAACCGGTGACTGAAGAGCTTACCGGACTCAAGCGCCAAGTGCATGCCATGACCTCTGCCGTCTTTGGTAAGAAACTATGCACTGACTATCTTAATTTTGATATTTCCACCGGTTTATCCTGAGTTGTCTTAAACCGGTGCAGGCAAACGTATTGCACATATGGGCTCTGATGTGCGGAAGAAGCTCAAGGCCGCTTATACGCTGATTGAGCAGTTGTATACCGGCGCCCAAATGAGTCATCTGTGCTACATCATACGACAACACGACGCCGTCCTTGATCGAGAAACCCTGGACCGGTTGTCCATGGTTCCGGGCAGCTTGAAGAGTTGAAGCGATCCGCTCGGCCGCACCTTATCGTTTCCTCGACGCGCCAAGGCGTGGATAGCAGATCTTGATCCGGTGACATAGCCAAAGGTTTCCCCAGTGCTCAAGAGAATGGTGAAGCCTTTGATAACGATGCCCTGAAACGGATCACAAAGGAAATGCGTCCGCTGGCGAGTCAACTGGCAGACGAAGCCAACCTGACGGTTCACCGCTCTTTTTATGACGCCAACAACAAGCGGGTGGATTTTGTCATCCTCAAGTGCGAGCCTTGTTCCCCAATCCGTAAGCACACTTATGCCCCTGACGTTGATCCGGCTGAGCTGATAAGTGAAGAAGCTGTCTTCAGGCCTTAACCCGGATTGACTGGTCTACCAATGACTTCCGGGCTTTGGGTGAGGAAGAAGAAGAAGTTGAACCGACGTCAGGCGCCCCCTCTACCTCACGTCAACCCGGCGAAGCAGCGTAATTCGTCAAGCCGGGTGACGCCTCCGAAGCTTCAAAGCATAACCCCACATGAAACGCTGGGCCTCCAAAGGCTTTGTAATAGGATAGTCAGTACTTTGTTTTGAACAATGTCGTTACAACCTCAGTCAGAACTTTTGCATGGCGGTGCCGGATACTTTGGTTTTGAAGTAGTGAATCCTTCAACATATTTTGCCTGCAATCACAAATTCTTAACCCGCCATGGCGGCTTGCGCCCAAATGGATTGTGATGCCAATATATTTATATAAGAAAAAATTTGTGATACAAACATACCTGCCAGTGTCGGGCACACAGGTGGCTCTAGCCAATCCTGAAGCGCAGGCTTTATAAACCATCACTGTCAAAGGAGAACAATCCCTGTGTTTATAATACCGATTTACCGTGTAAATCGTGTCGGGCATGATAAGCCCCCTGTTACTCCATAATGGGATGTTAACAGCAAAATCAATCCTAAACAATCTATCGCCGGATTAAAAATGGACCAAATTCTGAAAACTTGAATCCGGTTGAAAGAAGGTTTGTCGGTTTAAGACAACAAACAAAAGCCAAATTATATGTATAAAAAACACATGGAAGCAAAAACAATAACAAAGACTGTTTGCAAGAAGAGGCTTTATTGAGCCTGATCAGATAGGCGTTACCATGGTCGGACAGACCAAGCTCCCTATAAGGTGTAGCGATGGTTCAAGTCAGCCAGTCCCCAATCGACATCGTGGCATTACGCCGATCAAGTGGCATTGCATTGGTTCGGGTTCACCAAGCCCCAAGTGATTCTATGGCCTTAGGCCGACCAAGAGGCGTGATCGGTTCAGACGTGACCATGTCCCCAAATGATCTGGTGGCTTTTCGCTGTCAAGAGGTGTTGCATTGGTTCGGACACCACCAAGCCCCCAAATGATCTGGTGGCTTTCGCGCCAAGAGGTGTTGCATTGGTTCGGACACGACCAAGCCCCCAAGTGACAAAAATTTCACAAAAGCAAGGCCAAGGGTTAAACCGAGGCCGCTTCACGACAAAGATCTCCATGTACCCAAACCGACTTTGATATAGAACAGATACCCGCTTTAGCCGAGGATCCGGTTTATTGCCTTTATTCATAATATATACATTGTCTTAATATGTACATAAGTGGAGCCAATGGCTCGGGTATAATAAGGTCAAGATGAGCCATGTTCCACGGCTCGTTGGTCTCTCCTCCTCGACATGCGTGAGTCCTTTCGCTCTCGAACATCAATCGATAGTAGGACCCGTTGTATAGATTCTTGCTGACCACAAAGGCCCCTCCCAAGGTGGGGATAGCTTGTGCATATCTTTCGGTCTTGAATGAGCCGCAGCACTAAGTCTCCTTCCGAAAGGTTCTGGTTTTAACCCGCCGGCTGTGATACCGACGAAGATCCTGGCTGGTAAACCGCCGAACGAGCAGCTGCCATATCACGCTCTTCATCCGATCGATCCAAATCGCTTTTGTCGTATGCCTCGCTATTCCGCCTCAACATAAGCTGCCACTCGAGGCGAGTCGTGACGGATATCGCTGGGAAGGACCGCCTCCGCTCCATAGACCATAAAGAACGGCGTGTATCCGATTGGATCGGTTGGGGTAGTATTTATACTCTATATCACCGATGGTAGCTCTTCCACCCAACAACCCGGTGTCCTCTCTAAAGGGACCATAAGTCGGGGTTTGATACCTTTCAAGATCTCCTGATTAGCTCGTTCCGCTTAACCATTGGATTGCGGGTGGGCTACGGAAGAAACATCAAGCCGGATGTGCTCTCGTTCACAAAAGTTCTTCATAGCTGTGTGCCATTGTCCGTGATGATACTGTGTGGAAACCCAAACCGGAAAATCACCTTTTTGATGAACTGAACCGCCGTGGCCGCATCACACTTGCTAACAGGCTCTGCCTCAACCCACTTGGTAAATTTATCAACCGCCACCAACAGTGGGTCTTTTTGTCCTTGGACCTTTTGAAAGGTCCAACCATATCCAGCCCCCAAGTCGCAAACGGCCAAGTAATTGGAATCATCCTTAATTCTTGGCTGGCACATGAGCACGCTGGAGAACTTTTGGCAACCATCACACCGTCGACCAGATCCTCCGTGATCAAGATGGGCGATCAACCAATAGACGCCATGGCGGAACGCTGGCCACCAAAGACTTTGAACCGCGTGGTGACCACAATCCCTTCATGGATCTCTCGCAATATCTCACAGCCCTCTTCAGGGGACACACAACGCTGAAACGCATACGACACATCGCAATGGTGCAACTCGCCATTAACAATGGTCATAGACTTAGACCGCCGAACTATCTGCCGCCAACGCCTCATCTTCCGTAACTTCGCCCGGTTCATGTATGCCAAATAAGGGAGCGTCCAATCCGGAATGACATGCAGGGCCGCCACCAATTGAGCCTCCGGATCAGGGATAGCCAAACCAATTTCATCAGGAAGCTTAACTGACGGATTGTGCAATACATCAAGGAAGACGTTGGGTGGGACCGGTTTACGTTGAGAGCCCAGCCGGCTTAAAGCATCAGCCGCCGTTCTTCCGACGATCCACATGGTCCACGATATCCTTTAAAATGTCCCGCAACAACATCCACCTCCCGACGATATGCAGCCATGAGTGGATCTTTGGAATCACAAGTACACGATACTTGCCGAGCCACCAAGTCCGAAAGTCACCAAAGCATTTAACCCGGCTGAGATTCATTTCTTTAGCCATCCGGAGACCATGGAGCAAAGCTTCATACTCAGCTGCATTGTTAGTACAAGGAACATTAGGCGGAGAACGTAATGTAACTTGTCACCTCACGGGAAGTTAATACGACTCCAGCCCCGAGCCTTCCAATTGCTGGACCCATCAAAGTGGATGGTCCAATAGGTATGATCCGCTTCTCTTCAGCGCTTGCAACTCCGTCCAATCATTAATGAAATCCACAAGTGCTCGAGATTTTACGGCCGTCCGAGGTACATACCTTAAACCGTATGCCCAAGTTCTATAGCCCACTTAGCAATCCGGCCGCTTCTGGTTACGTATGATATCGCCCAAGGGAGCCGAATCACCACTTTGATGGGATGCCCTTGAAATATCGCTTTAGCTTCCGGCTTGCCATAAAAACCTCAGATACCAGCTTCTCGCCAAGGCGGATATCTTCGCTTAGACTCAATGAGGACCTCGCTGATGTAATAAACTGGTCGTTGAACCGGATACTCCTTCCCCGCCTCCTTCCGCTTCCACCACGATAGCCACGCTTAATCGCTCGGCATTAGCAGAACATATAGCAGCGGCTCTTTGTCAATGGGGCGGCTAGAACCGCGGGTTGGCCAACCGCCGCTTCAAATCCTCAATGCTTCATCGGCTGAACTCGGCATAAACTAATCCGTTTTCTTCAACATCCGGTACAAAGGAATGGCCTTCTCGCCAGACGGCCGATAAACCGGCTTAGCACAGCAATCCGCCTGCCAAACGCTGGACGTCATTGATGCACTTCGCTTAGCCAAGGAGGTGATAGCCGTAATTTTTCCGGATTAGCTTCGATCCCCTGTTGGACACGAGGAAACCCAATAACTTGCTCTTTGGAACACCAAAAACGCACTTGGCCGGGTTGAGCATCATCTTGTACACCCGCAAGTTGTCAAAGGTTTCCTTTAGATCCTCAATCAAGGTTTCTTTCTTCCTTGACTTAACCACGATATCATCCACATAAGCATGCACGTTACGGCCGATCTGTTTGTGCAAGCAACTCTGAACGCAACGCTGATAAGTCGCTTGGGCGCTCTTGAGTCCAAAAGGCATAGATACATAGCAGAAGGCTCCAAAGGGGGTGATAAACGCCGTCTTCTCCTGGTCCTTAACTGCCATCTTAATCTGATGATAACCGGAGTACGCATCCAAAAAGCTCAAACGCTCACAACCCGCCGTAGCATCAATAATCTGGTCAATGCGAGGGAGGGCGAAAGGATCTGCTGGACAGGCCTTGTTGAGATCTGTGTAATCCACACACATGCGCCAAGTGCCATTCTTCTTAAGAACCAACATCGGATTGGCAAGCCACTCTGGATGAAAGACTTCGACGATAAACCCTGCCACCAAGAGCCTAGCAACTTCTTCTCCGATGGCCTTGCGCCTTTCCTCATTAAACCGACGAAGAAACTGCTTTACCGGTTTGTATTTTGGGTCAACATTGAGAGTGTGCTCGGCGAGTTCCCTCGGTACACCTGGCATGTCGAAGGCTTCCATGCAAAATGTCCCGATTCTCACGGATGAACTTCGATGAGCGCTTTCCTATTTAGGATCCAAGTTGGCACCGATGGTGAACTGCTTGGACGAATCGCCGCACAAAATCAACAAGCTTCGTCTCAGCCGCCGATTTGAACTTCAAGTCCGGATCATGCTCCGTAGTTGGCTTCTTCAAAGGGGTCTTATCCGCCGGATCAACATTGTCTCTATAATATTTTAGCTCTTCAGTGGCACAAACCGACTCTGCGTAAGCCGCATCATCTTCCTCGCACTCCAAAGCGATCCGGCGGCTCCCATGAACCGTTATCGTTCCTTTGTGACCCGGCATTTTCAGCTGTAAGTAAACATAACAGGCCGTGCCATAAATTTAGCATAAGCCGGCCGCCCAAAGAGGGCGTGGTAAGGGCTTTGAATTTTCACCACCTCCAATGTCAATGTTTCGATCCGAGTCATGTTCGTCCCAAAGGTCACCTCGAGCTATCTTACCGACCGGCACGCCGACTTGCTGTGCACCACTCCGTGAAACACTGTCTTTGGATGGACTAAGATGCCTATCCGTCAACCCCATACGCCGGAAGGTCTCGTAGTACAGGATGTTGATGCTGCTTCCTCCATCCATAAGAACCTTGGTAAACTTGTACCCTCCTACCTGGTGTGCCACCACCAGGGCTACCGACCCGGATTGTAAACCCGGGAGGATGGTCCTCTCGCTCCACACGATCGGTTGCTCGGACCAGCGAGGTAATGCGGCGCAGCCAGTTCAACAACGCCGACCGCCCGCTTCAAGTTTTCGGTCTCGTCTGTCCAAGCTGGTGGTAAAGACGTGGTATCGCATCCACCGTTCAACTGCTTTGGGTTACTTTGATAACCCGATCGCTGCTGTTGTTGATTGTAGCCCCTTGGTTCTCGATTGTTCGACTGTTACGATTACTTTGATTATTCTGATTGCCTTGCCCGCCCGGATTACCATCAATCCTGGGCCGGAATTTCCTCTGCCAGAACCGGGCGGACCTCGAACCACCGCCGGGCCCTTGATCATACCGAAAGAGTTGGAGTTTTGAACTCCCGCATAATGTAACAATCCTTCGAGAGGTGGTTCGCCGGTGCCTCCTTCGCCCCATGCTTCGGACAAGGTTGATTCAATATGAAATTCAAACGATCCTGATTGTGACCGCCCGGTTTGATTGCCTACCTCGCGCTGACCCTTGTCTCCGTTGGTGTTGGCCACAAAGCCCATGTTGCCGCTCGCTTACGCTTGTTCCCTCCATTGCTCGCCGAATGATGCTGCCGCCCCTCGAGTTGCCGCTCTGTTTTCCCTTCCCCACTTCATCATTCTCAGATTCGGGATCCTTGGTACTATCGTAATCAGCGTACTTTACCAAAACGCCCATTAGAGTGCCCATGTCATGGCAAAAACGCTTCATGCGGCAGCTTCAATTTCAATGGCTCGAACCGCAATTGGCTTCCAAGGTCAAGATCGCGGAATCGTGGTTGATCCGGTCCAAGAATGTAAAACTTCCAACGCGGCGCACCCAATGGGTTGTAGATTCTCCCTCCTCCGGACACAAGCCGCTAAATCCACCACGCATATGGGCTGCTTACAGTGTCTTTGAAATTTTGAATGAATCGGGTTATAGCTGGGTCCACGAACTGATAGAGTTGGGCGGTAAATTTTTCAACCAAGTCCGGGCCGTTCCTTCCAACATCATTGTGAAGTATTTCGCATACGCGGCTTCGTCCACATCTAGCATCTCCATGGCCATCTCATAGCTTTCTATCCATGCTTCGGAGCCAAATCGGCAAGATAATTGGGCACCTTGCGCGCCCCTTGAAGTCCTTGGGCAAGCGCACGTTACGTAAAGCGGGACGAGGCAAGGCACCCCAAAGAACTAGTCGTGACCCGGGTTCAAGATGGTCGGACGAACCGGCGCGAAGCGGACGATCCTTCTGCTTGTGCTGCTAACTCGGCCTCCCCACGCAGTTCTCGGGCGCGTCCACTACCACTTGAGCAACCTCAAAGTCGCCCGCGGATTGTTGCCGCGAGGCAGACCGCGCTGCGCATTGCTTGACACGGCCGGTTCGTCGGCGCGTCGGCTATAGCTCCGGCTTGGGCGGGGGGTGGAGTGGATCCGATCCCGACTGTATGAATACGCTTCCTGTTGAGCCAGGGCCGTCCTGAGGAGCTCCTTAACCCGGCGTGTCTCTACCGCCAGTGGTGTATCGCCTTCAATTGTAATCGCCTCCAACCGTGCCGCAGCCGCCACGAGGTTATCCATCGGGTTGGAGTAGTGACCCGAGGCGTCTCGCACGGTTCTGGGGCGTCTTGGTATGATGGCGAGGTAGATCCATCACATCGGGCTGAACCGGTGCGGCCGTCCCAGTGCTTTCCGGCGGTTTACCGGCCCGGCGGGTTCTTGGTCCCTCGCCTCGGGTATTGAAAAGCTCTCTTCCTCGAAAGTCAAGGTAAACGGGACCTGTACTTCCTTTTCATGACTTCATGTGACGCGCTTCTGATCCAAAGATGAGCCTATAAGCCTGCGCATCCAAAGCGCTCGCCGCTGCCATCCTCACGTCATGGTGCCAGTCCGCTTTAGCTTTAGTGATCTGTTCTCTCACCTTTGCAATCTCCGCGTTGTGCAGGTCCTGATCCAGTGGATTAGCCTCTGCCATGAGCACAGCCAACGCGTCGAAAAGCTCTGACAAAACTTGAGCCGGCGGGCGCTCTGGGCCTCCTTCCCCGGCTGCCATCACCGCTGTTGAACCGGCGACCAGGGGCGCCATGATCCGAAGAGTGAAGCGCCGCTGCATCGCCATGAAGATCCCAACCCGGTTGGGTAGATCGAAGGGTCCGGAATACTCTCACCGTCGGAACAGCCCCGATCCGCCATCTTGCGGTACCGTATAGAGACTTCGGTTTCTTCGGCCGATGATTAAATCGCCGTAGTAGACAACAGTTTCGTCACCAGATGCTGATCCGTCCTCGCAGCCTCCGTGGACGACTCCCACGAAAACATGCTCGACCGCCCGGTTTAGCCAGGCGTAACTCTTCTTCGCTCAGAGCCGTCTCGGCGAGGTCGGTCTGGACGTCCTGCCCAGCCCTGGCTCGCCGATCTTGCCGATGAACACGTGTATGCCGCGAAGGGACCCGGTACCCGTACTCGGCGAGCCGGCCTCGGGGCCCCAGTCCGCATCGTCGATGTAGAGCTTGCGCGACGACTCTTAGTCATCCGACCCATCGCATAACCTTCGAAGTCCTTCGAACTTGCCCTCTAAGATCATCAAACCATCGTCGCGATAGCCCCACGGTGGGCGCCAACCGCCGTGGAATTGTCACGGCGGATGTCCTCATGAAAGGACTTAGTCGTAGGGCCATCGTGCGGGTTAACCTAGAGGGTTAAAGCGGACACAAGACACGGGAATTATATCGTTCGCCCTTCGATGAAGGTAAAAGCCTACGTCCGGTTGTGATGTGATTGATATGATTTCGGCGACTAGGGAGCAATAGCTTTGCCTTAGCCTCGAATCCTCTCTGTCCCCAACTTCGCCGCCGGTCGTCCCTTATATACACGGGTTGGCCTGGCCGGTCTCTGAAGTCCCGATCCGGCTCATACAAGCATCCGGCTCGGTCTCTTCTTTCTTAACTTACAACACAAGTTACAATACTAAGGCGGTTTACATAAATGGACTTTAATTCGCCTCTGGGCTCCGGGCCTCCTCCGTGGGCCTGAATCATGGACGAGGGTAAACCGGCCCCTCCGGGGCGGTTCACGCTCAGTAGTTGTATCCCCAACACACAGTCTTCAAAGGTAACAAGCGTCGGATCCACGCAGGATCAATCTCTTCAGTGATGCTCAATCACTTTGGATTCGTAGGGGTTTGGTTTTTGGGTTTTCCCTCACTCGATGATTTTCGCTCAAAGTCTTCGGAGGATGGGTTTCTCTCAAATGACAAGTGTCCCTGAGCTGCCAACCAGCTAGTGGTTGTATGGGGCGGCTATTTATAGCCTATGGAGCAGCCCGACATGATAAGACATAAATGCCCTTCAATGATATGACCGTTAGGTGGATAAGATATTTTGGGACAGTCAGCACGCAGACAAGAACGGTCGGAAATTTGACTCTCAAATTCCTCGGGGCTATCATGTTCCTCATCGTAGGCAATCCGCCTTTGGCGAATTCCTAACTCCTCGGTCGGGACAAATTCCTCGGCGACCAAAAGAACTTCGTCTCACATCAAGAAATTGACTGAACTGTATGAGATTTCCAAAGGCTTCACTCGAAGGGATTGGTAGGTGTAGGATTTTGAGTTGAGCATCACATGGAAATTTTTCCTTAGTATTTCCTCGACCCCCTTTAATAGTATGGTGTTTCCTATGACTCAAGAAAGAGAAAAACAAAACTATGAAAACAAAAGTCTTCACGCTTCATGTTCCTCAAATGAATACCAAGTCTTCAAGGTCACACCAATTTCTTCACTTTCAAAGTCTTCAGAAAGTCTTCAGAATATCAAAGTCTTCTCTCGAAGAACTTCATTTTTAGGGGTCGACTTTCTCTGTAAATATCAGAACTCCTCATAGACTTATAGACCTGTGTACACTCATAAACACATTAGTCCCTTAACCTATAAGTCTTCAATACACCAAAATCACTAAGGGGCACTAGATGCACTTACATAGGCTATCACGGCTGTTACACATATTACATCCACTGGGCATCAAAGTTCGCCACCAGTGCAAATATAGGGAACAAACCAGCATAGCATATACACTGGTTGTCAAAGTTGGCGACCAGCGCAAATAAACGCCGCAGGAAAACAAATCCAGAACTGAAACCACTTCAGAAGATCTCAAGAAACAATATCATGGGTACCCATAATGCTGGCAAGATGCTTAGCAAGCTTATTAACTTTCTCTTGTTTGGCACTTAAATCCTCCAGTAACTTCATTGCACCGTAACGTATGCATCTAAATTCTGCAGGGACTTCCTCAGTCCTTCAGCTTCCTGTCGCAGCACATCTGATCGATGTCTTTCAACTTGAAGTTGAGACTCAAGAAGACGAACTGATTCAGGCAGCGAGTTCGAAGAGCTTGTGCCAGCAGTAGTGCCAGTAACTCAAACATTACATCAAGACAGGACTTTTGGGTTCCCTCACTGTCGTCAAGATAGTTTTTATCAGCTTTCTTGAAGACCAACAGGGATGTCTCACTATCTTGAACCTTATCTGCATTACTTCCTTTAACATTGGATAACGTGGTACTGTTCTCCAATATTTTTTCCGCATTCTAAAAGAGAAACAAGCAGACACATCACATGTTTACCATGTTGTATATGAAACTCATTTTGGTAAATGAGTTCAGTAGTAAAGTGGACAGGATAACAACATGAAACAAACATATATCTATGTGCCATGGTCACTTTATGGTCTATATCGTTCTAGTTTTTGTTGCCAAATCAAGATAGAGACAGTTCAAATAATATTTGTTCAAGACAAAGCGAGAATAGATAGAATATAAGTGTGGGTAACTATAGAGCAATAACAACACTTGTAATGTGCATGACATGAGAACATAACTGTTTATTCAATTGAAACTGAAATAAACATAGAGCAGGTTACAACAAAGAAACCGCTTAAAGAAACAGGTTTAAAACATACCTGTTGCACCATTGGAGTTTCAATTCCATCCTTGAAATTTGAAAATAGTTGGTATGAGTAAATACAAGAATGCAAGAGTAAAGGAGTATGAACCATAGCTACAGAACCTGACACGAGAACAAATCTTCTTCTCCTTTAAGCGTTGAGTTGGGATTGAGTGGTGGTTCTCATGCTTTGGGCACTGCAGCCCTTTACTAACCGCCGTGTTTGGGTGCTCTGTGGTGGAGACGGTGCTTTGTGTCAACTGGAACTGGGTTACTATCTGCCGGGGTTGGGGTTAATAGGGGTGTAGCTGGTTCTCATCCAACCGGGTAGGGGTACAATCTGAGAGTCCTGGGTTATGTGTGGTGGATCTGGTCCTTGGGCAAGTACAACCGTGGTTCTATCTGCATCAACTGGTAGCACAATCTTTTCTGAAGACTGTGTTGTTACTCCCTTAGATACTGCCATCACGCTCTCCAATTCAAATGACTAATAAACAAGAAAAGTAATTGAAAGTATAGACATTGTATGATAGACAGGTGCAATGGATAGTGGGGAATAAAAGAGGGCATGAAATAATTCATATTTATGTTGTCTAACCAAACAGGATAGCATGACACAATTTCACATATATGATGGCTAACTAAACAGGATAGCATGACACAATTTCACATTATGATGGCTAACAAAAAAAGATGGAAAGACATAGTTCAAAATATGAGACTATGTAAACAGGATGACATGACATAACTATATAATGTGTTTATTAAATAGGTTGGCATTCCATAATTCACATACATTCATGGATAGAATGCCATAATTCTAAATATGATGACTGTAAACACTAAACAAGATGAGATGATATAACTATATGATGTCTTTATTAAATGGGTTTCCATGCCATAATTCAGATAGATGATGTGTATGTACTATGTAAACATGATGGCATGATATAATTCAAATATATGATTTATATAGTAAGCAAGTAAGAAGATGGCAATCTATATATGATGTAAAAACTAAGCAATGCAAGACAACATGCATGACATGGGTAATATAACCCTGCCAAGTTTGAGCATAGACCTCAGCGGGGAAATAGGACTGGTCATCAGTCTCTGAATCCTCCTCTGAGGAGCTCTTCAGAGCAAAGAAATGTCTGCTTCAGCAGGTAGCATTGTCTGCTCTAAATACCTTGTTTTCACTCCAGATACTTCCATCACCGCTTCAAATGGCTGATGCACAGGAAGAGTAGTTGAACATACAAACATTGTCGACAAGATATAATTCACATACATGATGATTGGCTAAACAGCATGGCATCGCATAATTCACATATATAATGCCTTTGCAACAACATAGCATTGTATAATTCACATATATAATGTCTCGCAACGAGATGGCAATGCATAATTCACATATATGGTAATTAGACACTGAACAGGTGGCATTCACACAAAGCATGTCTAAACTAATCAAATGGCATAGCAATGCGAGACACCATACGCACGATATGAGCAACATAACCCTGCCAAGTTAGAGCATACACCTCGGGGGGGGGATAGGACTGGTCATCTTTCTCTGAATCCTCCTCTGAGGAGTTATCCGTAACCAGCGAGATATGCGCTTCGTCAGATAGCATAGTCTGCTCAGAAGACCTTGTTTTCACTCCAGAATTTGCCATCACCGTGTCAAATGGCTGATGCACACGAAGAGCAGTTGAATGTACTAACATTGTTGACGAATGTAATATGTAACAAAAAAAAGATGGCCTGATATAATTTACATATAAGATGACTGGCTAAGCAGGATGGCATTGCAAAATTCACACATATGATGCCTGGCTAAACAAGGTGGAGTTGCATAATTCACATAAACGATGAATAAACTAAACAGATGGCATTCGCACAAAGGATGTCTAAACTAAGCAGATGACATATTTGATGTATAAAGTATGCAATGCAAGACACCATATGCATGATATAACCAACATCAAGATGCCAAGTTAGAGCGAAGACCTCGGGGGTAAATGGGAGTTATCTTCTCCTTCGAATCCCCTCGTAAGATATCTTCCTCTCGATTACAATCCGAAATGCGTGGAGGGGGCTGCCTTTGCGCCTACCATGGAGCGGCGTCTGCATGAAATTATATTGCCACGCATAGGCTAGTCTCTTTTGCTCTACATGTTCGGTTCCATTGTTTACAATAACTGTCATGCATAGGAATAAAACATAGTGAGATTATGTAAGGAGTGCATGCGTAAATCCAGAGTGATGGTAGCAACTCGTGGATAGACCCAAAACCAATAATAGCAGCAGATAATGGCTTCAGTTAATAAATACAGATAATGGCTTCTTTACCGCTTGTTTCCCACCCAACATGAAACTCATAGTAGACACCGGAAATTAACCGGATAGTAGATAGATACTATTGATAGCGGCCCGATATGTACCCCACAACCATTTAAAACTCAAGTTTGACCATTAGTTTGGAGCTGACTCGAGTCTAATCGGTGAACAGGGACGATAAAGCAAAGATGTAATATTAAGAGATGCATAACGTAAGCAGACACGAAAGAGTGCAACCTCTCTTGCGGACCCATGTAGTCCTCGAGGTCATCTGCTCGGTTGATGATGGTAATGCAGTTTTCATGGCTGCCAGCGGCGGGGAAGAAGATCTGAGGCGGCGAAAAGGCGATCTGAGGCGGATCCACCTGCTCTGCTGGACCCTTCATCGTTGGAAGCGGTGAAATTTGGGGTGGAACTGACGGCGCAGCGAGGACGGGACAAACCACGCAAGGTTTTCTTTGAAAACTATCTGTAAGAGAAGTAATTCTGTAAGGGCTCGTTTGAATTGGAGGATTCCAACAATGCAGGGATAGGAAATATATAGGAATAGGATAGGAATGCACGTGCAAAACAGAGAATTTAAAAACACAGGATTTCTGCCAATCTGGGTGTTTGATTCACAACAATTGGAAGATCACAGGATGCAAAGAAGCATGTGAGATTAAGTCAAACCACAAGAAAATGTACGGTTATAATGCTATTATGCTACTATCTCTTAGTCTTGTGCTTCATGAATAGGAATTTGAAAAGGAGGACAAGTGAAAATTAAAATTCCTACGTTTTTTTATTTCAAGGAGACACTAAAGGAACAAATCCGTGTGCTTAGTGGACAATATATATAACATGTAGAGTAAAAAAGAGATGCAACAAGTGTACAACCTCTTTGGCAATGCCATGTCGATCTCACCGTGATTGGGTTTGCCGGTGAGGATGCTCCGGCTGACTTTGCTGTCGGAAGAGGGGAAGAAGATCTTAGGCGTCTGGAGATGGAGCCCGAGGTACTGCTCCGCTGTGATGGAGGGTTTCGTTGTTGGAGCAGCTTCAGTGAGTTGTACGACGCCGAGGCCGAAGCAGGACAAGAGAGACAACGAACAACGTTAACCTGAGTGGAATTCTAATAGCATCTCCAATACATGGCGTAAAATACATAACAACAAAGTGCTAGATGTAAAATACATCAGCCGCTTATCTCTGAACTTAACTATCGAAACTGAACTTAACTGTCGAAACTGAACCTAAGTGTCGAAACTGAATTTTGCTGTCGAAACTGAACGCACTAGCAAGGTGAGGCTACACGTCGGTGACTGACTTTTTCACCTCTGGTCAGTCGATTTTGCAGCCGTTGGGTACGAAATCAAGGGCCTGCGGTTCATCTTCAACCTCCACCCCCCTGAGCCGCCAGCCACAATCGGCCAAACAGCAGCCCCCCGCCGGCCGCGGCCGGCGGTGTGCCGCCCCGCCTGCCCCGAAAACACTCCCTACCGCCGGTCCGCCGCCACCCCGGTCATCCCTCTAGCCTCCCCCGTGCCAAGCTTTTCTCCGCGATCCCCACGCCACCGCCCGCCAACGCCCGCCATCATGGCGACCACCGCCCCATCCTGAACCCTAAGATAGATAGTGGGGTACCTCTCATGAAGCCCCTCCCCATCAAGCGGCTGGTTCTTCCTTCACCCCGTGAGCCCACCCCTTGAAATCGATCGACCCAAAAGTCGATTCAGTCGATCAAGTGTAGCCAAATCGAGCAAGATCGCAAGCAAGAGCAAGAGCGAGAGCAAAGAAAAGCAAGAGCAATAGCAAGAGCAGCAGCAGGGACCGAGAGCAAGAGCAGAGCAGCAACAGCGGCGAGAGTTAAAGCAGCAGCAGCAGCTCCTTATCGATGTGGACGTCCGCCGAGGAGCGACGCCGTGGAGGAAGTGGCCGGCGACGCCGCCGTGGATGGAGCCGCGCCGTGTCGGCCGAGCGCCGGCAGCACCGTGAGATCGAATCAAGATGAAAATGCGGCGATTAGTGTACAACCTCTTTGTTGGCGCCGATTAGGCCGTAGCTTCATCCGAGGAAACGGTGATGATGATGCTCTTCCGGTGGTGCAAGTGAAGACGATGGTGTGGGAATGGAGGTGGCGCGAAAGACGAGGGGGATGTCGGGGCAGCTCCTTGGAGGTGGAGGACAGGGTGGCTGAACCGGCGGGACGATGAGATCAATGACGGATCCTCATCCGGTACAGTGGATGAGGGACGTCGAGGTGTTGCTGTGGACGACGTCGTCGGGGAAGAAGCTCCGGCTGGGTGGCGGACGGAGCAGGGTGTGGGGTTCGTCGCGGGTTTTCACAGCCTCGGTGTACGAATGGGTGGGCGGATGGGATGGCGGATGGGAACCATGGCTTAGAGACGCGCTTGTCCGAAATGTGGGGTAAGTTACGAAAGTACCCCCCACCGATTTGAGGCGGTTCTTCTGCTCAGGGTACCACGGGCATTTCGCGTGTCGATTTCACAGGAGGTGGGAGTTTCGCCGTTGTAATTTCGAATAGCAAGGCGCGGGTTGAGATGGAGGGAGTTGTCGGAGCACAACGAGACAAACATATATCTTAAATATTTCGGGCTAACAAGGCACGGGTTGAAATTTCCGGAAACTTTGAATTCATGTTATGTTCAATTAAAATATTTCGCTACGTGTATAATGCATGCAACCTACTACTCAAATGAATGTTTTAGTACATTCCAAACGTATATACTACCCCTTCAATATGAACTAAATTTGAATAAGATCTACAGTAATGATTGTTGTGAAGTCAAAGCATTTGAATTCGTTTCTTTGTTTTAATAAGATCTACAATCATCATTATTATCAAGTTAAACCATCGTTTGTGTATTATCTTCATAGCACACCACATGATCAGTATCTAGTTACGTATGAACTATGTGTACTATATGAACTCGAACTAGATTTTTTGAATCCACTTTATTTTGATTTCAAATCACATTACATTTCTAGCTCTAGCTAGATCTTCATAATCTAAACCATGTCTCATATGTATAATGTGTTTATCACATTATGTATGGTGCCCCGCCTCACGCCTACAAGTATTTAGATGTGAGTTGCAAACACCACACATTACCACAAATTCAAATAAAATGTGAGAATGTTCGATATATAGTATTGTTTAGATTGCTCGATATTTAGTTGTAAGCTGCAACGCATACACATTATCTCAAATTCAAATAAAATGTGAGATTGTTTGATGTATAGTATGGTTTAGATTGTTCGGCATTTAGTCATGAGTTGCAAACGCCATGCATTATCACATTATGGTATAACATGTGCACAACACGTTTATCACCGCTATATTCATGCATGCAATGTTTAAAACACTATGATCTCCTATTCAAATATATGAATCCGCTTTCATATCAAATTATTATCTTTGTTAGTCTCTTACACCCACACAGTCCTCTGACCTTTGTACCTACCACTAACTTTCTCTCGTGCATGCACACGCCCTCCTCACCCTCCCCCTCCCTCGGCATTCTATCCACCGGGCACATTCATTTTTTCCTTTAGGTCGTTCTCCCAGAGTCTCCACAACTCCTTTCTGACACACACCGATCGATAAACCTCTCCAGCGATGCCTGCCTACAGCATACACACACAGCTTCAATCTCCTCCTTTATGTGTCCTTGCCTCATGTCTCTCATATGGTCAGACACACGTATAAACACTCACCCCTCTTTTAATCGATCTCACAACCGCACACTCCTCCCCTATCCAGCTAGTAGTTGGGCCTCTCGCACCACCTCCTAGCTCCATTCTCTCTGTGTATCCGTCTCACTGGGCCTTATTTGCCTCTAACAAATGGACGTACACCGACCGGTATCTCGCTATACATATAGCCAGCTAGGTCCTTATAACTCCTTTTTACCCACACATCGATCGATCTACCTCATTAGTTGTGTCTCTCCCTTCCTCTGACAAACAACAATTGATCTACCGATCTAGTTAGGTTTGCTTACCAAACACATGGTTCCCCTTCATCATCCATGGATGCGTCAAGCAGATCTATCACGCATGTGCACACACAGTAAACACATCCCCACTCTTATTGATAACATTGCAGTTCCACCCTCGGTTTGTCTAGTAGGCCTCTCCCAACATCTCGGAGAAGCAACTCCATCACCCATCCAGACTCTCGCCTCTCCCTCCCCTCCCTCCCTCCTCTCTCTCTCTGTCCCATCATATTTCCCGTCCTTCGCTTATGTATGGATGTCGACCGATCTCCCTCATGACATAGCTGGGTCTCTCCTTCTCAACACATATACGAAGTCGTTCTACCTCTATAGTTAGGCCTCCGCCTACCCCTCCCCACCCTCCCCCCACACACCGATAAATCAAGCGCTCTAGTCATGTCTCCCCGCCACACACAAACCTCGACATGTGCCCTCTAACGTTCGGTAGGCAGTCGCCCTATATCTTTGACTTGCACACACACACACACAATTTCGATGGCTCTCTTCATCGATCTCGCACCCACCCGCATTTTGATCCTCTCTTCGATTCTATCAATAGCTATGACCCTCCCTCTCTTCTCGTGGATTGCCCGACCCTCTATGTATGATATGGATAGGCCTCCATTTCGCATACACATTGCATGAAAAATTTTGTTTGAGATGTCATCGACACATATTCCCACAAATAATTCACGAAATCAACCCCCACCCCACCCCCACCCCCACCACAAAACAAAAAACACTCACGAACACGGTTTGTATCTCTCACACACACCCACGTAGGTGGGGGACGTGCACGAAGAGAAGAGGTGCATGCACGACGCACGTACTCCCATCTCTTTCCCAACCACACCCGCGCGGGTACATGGTGGAGCTCGTTTCTGTATGAAAAAGGCAGCCCACGTGGTAATTTGGCACGATGTCTTTGGTTGTCCACTTGTTGGAGAGAGGATCGTCTACCACGGTTGAACAAACAAACTGCGACTTGACGCGTTATGTTAAATTAAAAAAAAGAGGCAAACCATGTGGGGCCTACCTTAGAGGCAAGGCTCTATACACCGGAGTACTTTTGATGTGTCCGTCAACTCGCATGAGCGAGGAGAAGCTTGCTTAGTACACTGCCTCCCCGCCCACTGGCGCGGTGGCTCGCAGGATGAGGTGAAGCTTGCTCCTCCTCGCCCATGCGCTTGTGGCTCGCAGGACGAGGAGAAAAATTTACTACTCCTCCGCTTACTCCTCGTCCCTACTACCTTGGTTATAGAGATTATATCATATTGTTTGGAATATATATGTCCTTAGTAGATTTCAATATGAACTACTAGTACATACTCCAAACACTGATGTATATAGACGTATTTTAGAGTGTACATTCACTCATTTTGCTCCGTATGTAGTAGCACTCTCCCTCGCCCCTCGACCCTCGCCCACATGGTGGACGTGCAGCAATTCATTCGGTCTCATATAGCCAGAACGATATATACTGCACTACCATTATTGCTCGACTTCCCGAAGAGGCGAAGAGCCAATCGCAAGGTTAATATTTTGGAGATGCCAAGCGCAAGGTTATAGGAGAACGAGTAGTAGGTGCCGCATCATTTATAAATAATTTTGTTTTCTTCAGTGGCACGTACGCAATATGATAGGTTCATATGGAGAGAAAAGGAAACCGCTCCACTATATACATAGTCGGGAAGGGCCAGCCTACACGTTTGCTTGTCAAGGTTGCTCTCTTCACACTCTCTCGCACAAAACGACTGTGGCCACATATCTAATATCCCGGCTGATAACGTCCGCTTGGGGAAGGGGTGGATTCTTAGTGTAGATGCGGTGTCCGTCAGCCGACGGGCGAAACCTTGTCGGCACGTCCCGATCAGGGGTCCCCGCCGTTCTCTCTCACAAAGCCGGTGAGGTTGCCTTCGTCCTTTGCTCACTACCGCGACGTGGGCAGTTGCCGCCTCCCGCCGCCCTCCTCAAGGTCGAGCTATGTCCCTCAGGTACAACTCCCTTTACAGCCGGCTTGCACCATCGCTCCAAATGCCCACATCACTCCTCGTGGATATTTCTCTACTTCTTTGGCCCGCACATACCGATACCTCTACAGCTTCTACGTCAGATGTATTTGTGATGAGTTTATGTCTCATCAACTAGTCACAGTAATCTTATACTAATAACGCTAATTCAATTTCTTTTACACAGTGATGCTCATATCGATTTTGTTGAAACTTAACAAAATGATCAGATGGTCAAAAGGTTGCAAACTTCATTTATTAGGAAGCTCGAACATTGCCAAGAAATTGAAGCTTGGTCAGGTTCACGGTTCAAGGGCTAGGGACTGCATGGATCGCTTTATCTTTAGCTGCCTCTGTTCCAAAATAAGTGTCAACTTTAGTAGTAGTACAACTTTGTACTAAAGTTTGCACAAAGTTGAGACACTTATTTTGGAACGGAGGGAGTACATATTTGCTATGATCTGTCAATCATTTAGATGCAATAGCATGCATGTTAGTCTCCTTTGTATTTGATGAAATGTTGCAACGGGCAACCTTGGACGCAAGATACATGTAACATGAGATGGAAGCTTCATAGCATTGTACAAATTTATCTCGCTGATAAATTATAATGCATTACGAGTACTATACTAGTACTTCCTCCGTTCCTAAATATAAGTCTTTGTAGAGATTTCACCATTAACCACATGCGGATGTATATAGATGCATTTTAAGTGTAGATTCATTCATTTTGTTCCGTATGTAGTTCACCTAGTGGAATCTCTACAAAGACTTATCTACTAGTAATAGCTAGCCCCACTACTAGGAATTCTCTATCCTCTCCTTGAGCCACATCATCAAAATTGACGTAGCTGTTAGATGAAGTAAATCAGTCATAATAGCCGTCTGATCTAGACGTTGAGAGGCTCAGCACTAAGCCACATGCAAGCATGCAGAAATACCGTGGCACATGCATGGTAGTGGGTTTTAAATCACATCAACATGTCTGCATGCAAGCATGCACCGGTAGCATGCATGTAAGTGAGCCTTTAAGTCCCATTAACATGTCAAAAATAAAAATATAATCCCATTATGCAGTAGGAGTTGGCTGATCTTTTTTCCTTATTTGTCATGCGGTTATAGATTTTTTTTTAGTTCTATGAAATCGATAATTTTGCGCAGAGAGATATACCGCTGTTCATGGCAACGAAAGGGACTCATCTAGTAATATTTAGGAACGGAGGGAGTACTATGTAAAGAGTTAGGTGTCGCACGGTGATAGTGTGAGGTGGGCCATGTAATCACTGAGCCTGCGTGTTTTCACTGCTCTTGCACTCCTCCGCTTTAAGAATGGAGAAAAATGTAATCTACTACCTCCTTTCGCCGAAAGCGTGGGACATCCAACAGTCCTACCACCTCAGTAATAAAGACCAATGAGCCGTCAAATCACATAGACCCAGTAGTAAGTTGGACGGACGAAGCAACCATCACTCTTGCGCCCGGTGAGAGGTCGCGTCCGCTCTGCCCGGGCATGAATGCGGCACCGATTCTTTGAGCGGCTGACCGTTCAAGCGGGAAGGCGGACGGTGGAGGGGCTTTGGGTGGGCCAGCTGGTCAGAGCGGGGTGGCAGCTGTCCAAGATGTCCCTACCGGACACGCCCGGAAACGAGAGGATGCACCAACTCTCGCGGCTAAAATCATACACTACACACCATATCTCTGTAGGAGTAGGTCGATCTGTCGCACTCTCTAATACACACATGCTGTTAAACACACACACGCACATGCACGCACCTTGGTCCCTATCGGTGTCAAAACCGGTGGATCTCGGGTAGGGGGTCCCGAACTGTGCGTCTAGGCGGATGGTAACAGGAGACAAGGGACACGATGTTTTTACCCAGGTTCGGGCCCTCTCGATGGAGGTAAAACCCTACTCTGCTTGATTAATATTGATGATATGGGTAGTACAAGAGTAGATCTACCACGAGATCAAGGAGGCTAAACCCTAGAAGCTAGCCTATGGTATGATTGTTGTTCGTCCCACGGACTAAAACCCTCCGGTTTATATAGACACCGGATAGGGTTAGGGTTACGTAGTCGGTTACAATGGTAGGAGATCTACATATCCGCATCGCCAAGCTTGCCTTCCACGCCAAGGAAAGTCCCATCCGGACACAGGACGAAGTCTTCAATCTTGTATCTTCATGGTCTAGGAGTCCGGCCAACGGTGATAGTTCGGCTATCCAGACACCCCCTAATCCAGGACTCCCTCAGTCCCGTTGCACCTTCTAACGTGACTTATTACACCTAGACGGAGGGAGTAGTAAGTATACGAGATACGGTGGCACACTGACTTAAGTCGAATACAAGTGTCCAAAATTTGTCTGCATGTTATAATAAGGATTCACTTAAAATAGTACGTGAGCGAACAGATGGATCAATTGGACAGTTTTCCCGAGCAGTAGCGAGATGTGTGAGGTAGTAAGATACACCGTTGGCGCTTTTAATTTTTCTTATTGATTTGTTTATTTCACCCTCTGACTGGTGGGACCCAACGTACTACGTGGAGAGAGGTAAGGTGACTAAGGTTGCATTATTTCTACACCACTGTGGATACTCTTACCAACAAAGCCACGTGACACGATTATGATTGAAATCCTAATGACTCCCACACACACACACACACACACACAAAAACACGGCATGCCTGTTACATGAATGCAGGAATGTATAAAAGGTTATTTTCCTCTCGTTGAACATAACGGGAGGGTTGTGTAGCTGGTTAGCCTGTTCGCTCATCAAACTTGAGGTCTCGGGTTCGATAACTACACTTGAGCATAATTTTTGCCAGAGGATTCTTTGACTGGTCAAAATGTTTTCTAGGGTTTGCACGCTTCACACTCTCTCTCCAGTATATATACACGCTGGAGCCTCAGCGCTTGTAGTTGCTCTCTTCACACTCTCTCGCCCTCTCCCGCTGGAGCTGGATCCTCAACGCTTGTAGTTGCTCTCTTCACACTCTCTCGCCCTCTCCAGATCTAAACAAGACTTCGTTGGCCTCTCTCTCCCCTCACTGTTGCTCAAAGAGCCAGCAGGATCTGTCCGCCGGGAAGGGAAGGCGGCTTAACGCTGTCGCCGGCCGGGCGAGGGAGGAAATCCACTATCAAGGCCGCTATTCACTTTCCACCCAACAAGCGCTGGAGGGCCTCCGACCCTTCTTCTTCGCCGTCCCTGCCGCCCCACGAACCACGCCCCAAGAACCTTAAGGTATATTTTACTTACTCCACGTGCATTGCTCTAGCTGCATGTATACCATGAATCTAGGACGTGGTTCAAAGAGGAAAGTAGTGGGGGAAAGTAGTGGGAAAAGTTGTATATAGCATGAATCTAGGACGTGGTTCAAAGAGGAAATGAAGGGGAAAGTTGTATAGCATGAATCTAGGACGTGGTTCAAAGAGGAAAGGAATGGGGGAAAGTAGCGGGGAAAGTTGTATCGCATAAATCTCGGGCGTGGTTCAAAGAGGAAAGGAAGGGGCGAAAGTACTAGTTCAAAAGGAAAGGAAGGGACAAGGTCATAGAGTTTGAGCATGACTAGATTTGCTGCGCTCACATAGGGAAAGGTGTCTAAAGATAACAAAACTGGGACCAACACAAATATGCTCCTTGGTTGTTTGTTCTTTGTTGCAACAGACTATGCATGACCACAGTACATTGGTAGATGCACATGGTGCTGGTGCGTCCACTGTCCCGTGCAACTCATTAGCTGTTGTTAATCTATGGACCTATTTGGTTAAGAACTCCCTAGTCCCTACCTCCTTGGTTCCAGGGACTAAACATGGACTAGAGGTTATTAAATGACATGATAAAATACCATGTTACCCCTAGTAATGAACTAATAGAAACAAGGTGCGATGCGTGGCAGGGGCAACTGTTGGAAAAAGTCCCCAAAAGACTCCCTCGGGGTCTTCTTTCTTTAGTCCCAAATGCCCACTTTTAGTCTCGAAAAGTCCCTCCTGTTTGGTTTAGATGTGACTGGCACGGAGTTTTTTAAGTCCCTACACCAAAATGTCCCTGTGAACAAACACCCTCTAATAATGCCGCTGGAAAATTGATGCAATGCCACAGTTAAAAGCAAATTACATGTTTAACGAATTTTATTGTTAATATAATCTCTATGTTAATATTAATCAATGCCACCGCTTGAGAAATGCTACTGTCTTGCTTTCTTTCCCATTTAGATAAGGTAGATGCTTCTTTTTGTTGGCTTCTGTGTCATCCACCGTTATTGACCACTAATTGTTTCCTTTACACCTCTGTGTAAACAGGGTTATCTACTTCACCTCGTTGCCATTGTGACCTTTTGTTGCACTGCACAAAACACTTTTGTTTTAAGAGTGTTTTGTGCAGTTCAACCAAAATGTCACACTGACTGTAACATCCCAAATTTCCTATTTGGAATGTTTTACAATTATAGCTAAGCATCTATGCATTCTGTTTGAATTTGAGTGGCATTTGAAGTTTCTGAAGTTTTGGACTTGTTGGCATTTGAATTCAAATTTTGGCAAATGGAAATCATTTCAAAACTATGCCTGATAAATACTTGAGAAAAAGTATGAGAGGAGTAGACATGACACTCCAAAAATATCAGAGGAAAAACATTGCCAAAAGTTTGAATTCAAATTTGAATTTTATTTGGGAATTTTGGAAAAATGATTTTTATAAAGTTTGGATTTTGCCCTCGAAAATGTTCAAATGATAGGGAATATTCCCCTGATCATTTTGATATATATATGTCCTATATAAAATATTTATATTCTATATATTTTACCTCTGTTTTTATTTTCAAAAAAACAAAAAGGAAAAAAAATACCCAGGCGCCACCAAGACTGGCGACCACTGACCAGGCCCAGCCCGACCGGCCAAGCCCGGCCCGACGGTCTGACCGAAACCCCTCGCCTGAAACCCATCCGCCACGGTCGCCCGACCGAACGCTTCCCTCAAGACTACCGACACCCGGCCCCCACCTCCCTCTTCCCCTCGCGCACGCCACCCGCGCCGCCGCTCGCCGGAGATCCCGAGATCTTCGGGATCACACCCGATCCCCACCCGAAAGCCCCCGCGCGCAAGACGAGGCCCCCGCCCTATAAATACCCCCGACCCCTGCTTCCCCCTCTCCTCGCCTGACCTCTCCTCCTCCTCCACGCCTCCGAGTACCCGAACGCCGCCGCCGCCATTACCCACCCCGAGCAAGCCCGACTCCCCCAAACCCACCTCGCCCGTCACTCCGCCGGAGGTCCCCGACGCCCGACCACCAGAGTCGCCGAGAGCACTCATGCCCGAGCCGCCGTCGCCGTCGCCACCTCGATGCGTCACCGGACACCTCGCGCTGGATCTAAACCCAACGGTTTAGATTAGATCCTCTCAAGGGGTATGTTATTTAAAATAGACTGGTTTTATCCCGGTTAGTTCCGGTTTATTTTTAGTTAGGGTTTTAGTTGAACCGGCCGATTCGTTTAAACCCTAGGCCCGTTTTAGTTATATTACGCCGAAGCGTTAGATAGGCCCATTAGCCCGTTTTTCTTTTATTTTCGTTTTCTGTTTTAACAGAATAGTTTCAGATTTGAAAAATTCATATCTTTTAATCTACTTAATATTTTTAAGTGATTCTTTTTTGTTGGTTTGCAAATTTCTTATAGTTTCTGTAGAAAATATAATTAGCCATGTTAAAATTATTTAAAATTGCTTTATTTTAGATTTAGACAGAATAGTAAATCTGTTATAAAATGAGTTAAGAATATTATTTTTTAATGATTCTTTTTGTCACAACTTTGTTTTGACATCACCTAACCGTAGGAATTTATTTGGGCATTTTAGGATTAATAAAAAAATAGCTTTAATCACAATCATGTTATTCTTAATTAATTAACTAGCTACTGTTTCCCTATTGTTTTAGTTAGCAAATAAATTTATTTTTTCTATGTGATAGATTATTCTAGGTTAGTTTCTGTAACTTTAGAGCATGAACTTTTATTTATAATAAATAAAACTTTTATTTTATTTTTCCTACTAGAATTTGCTTTAGGCCTAATAGGAGTTTTATAATAGATTTTAAGGTGATTCTTTTTGCTACTAGTTGCTTGATGAATTCTTTTCTGTTAGTTAGCATAAACCCATGCTTAGGTTCTGTTAAGAAAATTTTTGTTATGTAAAACTATTTTTTGGTTGTTGCTTGAAGTAGGAAAGCATTGAGTTGGATTTCTTCGAGTTTTCCTTTGGGTTTTGATTCGTTTGTTTTGTGTGTTATGTTAGCATGTTACTATGTAAGTGGTCATATGCTATATGCTTATTGTGGTTATTGTTTGCCTCGGTAGAATTTTCGGAGTGCGAAGCTTGCTATCACGAGTCCCTAGCTTACGAAGATCGCCAAGAAGGCAAGTCATTGATCATGTTTCTTTACAATACCTATGATTTTTATTGCATTAGAATTACCTCCCCACCATGCATGCAGATGGGTGAAATTTTGAAGTTATGTTCTTGAGTAGTATCATGAGGTAGGATGAACCAATTCCCTTGTTACCATGACACGTGACTAAGTAGTTTATTTTTGCTATGCTCGTAGACGGGGTTGGTTGAGTGAATTCATAAGGGAGATGTGAGAGTCAAAGATGATGACAACCCCATGACTTCAAGCTCAAGATGGACTTCGGAATTCACTACTGGGTGGAGGACGGTTGACGGGCACCCTGGAGAACCCAGTGGTTGGCCGGGATGCATGGAGAAGCGCCATGACATCTTGCAGAAAGCTTCACCCAACCACGAAGAGATGGATGTATACCCCATCGACCGGAAGCTTACCTGTGCAGCGCTCTGGCTTGGTCAACCCTAGTTGTGACTCTGGCTGGACGGTACTACGAGATGTAGAAGAACGGTAGGATTGGATGGGTACCGGCAGTGGTCAGAGGAACTCTTCAGAAGACCATGTTTCGTTCGTCCCGTCTTCAAACACCATGAAGTGCGAAGACTTAAAAGGAGGAACGATTCTTGCGGTAAAGTGCGCAAACCTCTGCAGAGAAAAGATCTAATCGATTAGCCGTGTGTCCCGATTACGGACAATTTGAGCCTCTGGAACTTGGAAGTATTCGGAAATCTCAACACTGAAATTAATAATTTAATTGAGGGGTTATGACTTAATAATTTGGGAATGAGACATTGGTTGGCGGAACCATCTCAATAACTACCAACAATTTTGTAGTATTTGCAAGCAAGTCCACCGTAGTAGGGAAAAGCGGCTTTTCGCAAAATGATGAAACTTAGAGCCCCACAGCCAAATTGCATATAGTAATAGTAATATTTTATTGTTCTCTCTTCATGACTTGCCAAAGATATTCAAAATGTCGACCTACACTACTGCAACGCCTTATGTTGCGAGGATTATTCCGATTAGGAGTGAGGCTACGATCCGCGCTTGGCGATTGCCCTTTGGAGTCGGATGGACTCGCTATTCTTCTACGCTTCCAAGCTTTACTTAGTTTATTTCTCATGAGTTGGCCTTCGCCGAATTTATTCTATTGTAATAAAGACTCGGTATGAGAATCGTGTAATAAATTCAGGTGTGATTGAACTTTGATTATTTCATCAATGTAATCGTGAGTACCAAAGATGATCTTGGGATGGCATGCATACGTAGACTTGACCGATTTTGGGTCAGGTCGCTACTCGACGATGTTGCTTGATTGCTTGATCTTAGTGGAACCGCACAAGAGGAGATCTTACTTCCTATCTGTTAAGGCGAATTTGGTTCAGATCTTCTTCTTGTGAGTTGTTTGAATTCCGCATCATGAGAGGTCAGTACTAGCCTTCTTTCACATGATTCTGCAGTGTGCTTTCATATGTTGTGCTACTTGTACGATAATGTTGCTTGATTTTAGTGAACTGAACAAATGGAAACAAGACTTCCAATATGTATGTGCACGGTAATATCCCATTGAGGTAAGATAAGGATATTTCACAACTGCTGGTCTCTATTTTGCCACTTTCATCAGAAAAATAAGTTTAGTACTATACTTGTGCTCCCTAATTGACATGCCAAATCTTATATTGAAGGCGAAGCTTGTCTGTTATTGAACCAAGTGATGACGGGGAAGAACAAGCGGAAGAAAAACAAAAATCAACTCCCGGTGCTGTAATGAAGCACTGGAACTATGATGACACAAGTAATGATATAGTTTTGCATCTTAATTTATTGCTATGGCTGGAACGAGCAATTGTTTTGCCACTGATTTGATGCCATACATAATTATCTCTACTTGTGCAAACAGGTAAAGAAGATACCATGTATTTTAGTGGAATTGCACAAGAAGATGTTGGAAACATTAAACTAATCGAGGAGTATATAGTAAGCATGGCCACCCCCGTAGATAGCAATAGATGGTTCCCGAGAAGTGCTTCATCTGTATGCTCTACACAATCAGCCTCCTGACAAAGGTTGGTACTCGCCCACTGATTTCATCCATATGATTGAGCTTTGTCATCTCTATTGGTGTTGTGCTACTGTTTAGATACTGTCATGAAAAATGGTATTGTCCTTGGGAAGTGCTTCATCTGTGCTGTTTTAAATATTTCCTTTCCTTTTTTTCGAGCAAACATGGATGCTAGCGTTTAGTAGTCCTCTTGTCTTTGCACAACAGGATCATCTTCCTCTGAAGAAGAATATGGAGTACGTGAAGTGACTAGTTCCGATTATGCCAGGATGAAGAAGCACCGCCTATCTTCTCATCGAAGGAGCGGTTGAAGGATGGTTACATTACTCCCCACAAGACCAAACTAACTTCAGCTCGGAAGGACCGACAAATCTCCATTTTTTGCTGTGATGCGCGAGTACAATGTTGTTCTAGGATTCTTTCCGGTGATTTCCATTTTCTAAAACTGTGCTCTACATGGACCATGTATGTGCCTGTTGAAACTGGCTAATTCATAGTACAGTTTGCTTTATACTATTCACTTTTTTGTATTTGTGCAAACAGGGTGCTCAGCTTGATTTCAACGGGACTGCACAAAATGTTCATGAATACATCGAATCATTCATTTCCACCACAAGAAAGGAGGTGCCCATAAGTTCAAGGCGTTGCAACATATAAGGGCGAAATCATACAAGCTACGCGCGAATTTGGTTGATTTTGGTGGAACTGCACAAAAAGAATAGTTGTTTATTTAGCACGAGTTGCCATGTCAATGTCCGAACTGATGGCAAACCCTGCCCATTCCACAATCGTAGGCAATTGATATTTTGGAATGGGACAACCTTGTCAAATTTTGCTCATTGATTTTAGCAAGATATGCGTTTGATATTTTCGAATGGGACGCCCTTTGCTGTCAGCAGCGGCAATCCATTTTTCTTTATTCTTTAGTTGTGAAGTAAATATTGCCTCTGACAAGTGAGTCGCTGAGATACATAATCATCGATTGTTTTGAATGTTCTCTATGAATTGCCAGGCCTGTGTGTTTGATTGCAATGTACAGAAACGCTAAAAAGATGCTCAAACTCTTTGTACTCATACATTTCCTTTTACTTCGCACATTGTGAAAGTGCATACTTTTTTGTATAAGATTGGTCGAGTAGAGATACTTTGACTGCAGCATGTAACTTGTATGCGCATTAGAAAGGACCGGAGGGAGTACATGTGAAACCGCTGCAAACGTGGTGATCACCACAGGAATAATGCTAGTACGTATTGTTTTGCATGTTCATCCAATGCCCGATATGTATCCGAACTAATCGAAATAAATTCATTCATACACGGTCGGATTTCATATAAACATGCCGTATTTCATTACATTTCATACATTCTTCAACTAAAAGGGTGTTTGTGGCGCATGCATCTCCCAGATGCGAGGTCGGGGTCATCCTCCTTTTAAAAAACTAAAAGGTGCGCTGGAGGCATAATTAATTAACCGGGTTACCCACGTATCCCGAGCCGAACAGAAAGCTTAATGATTTAATCGCAGTGCGCTATGTAATCGGCATGTGGCCTGTTGGGCCCACGTGTCGACCAACTGCACCAGCAGCTAAGTAGAAGCGTTCTTCTCCAAATGAGCTCTCCGAATCCACGACGCCGCCAAGAAGCTAACCGTCGTCAATGGTCAACCCGCCTAGCTTGGCTTCAACCGAGGGTAGCAGCGGTGGCCTTACTTGGACCCGGCGGCGGCGACCTACCATGTTCTACTCTTCCTCGTTTTACGTGGCGTGGCCTCGTTGGCGCGGGCGGGCTCGGTGGAGCCGGCGATGCCTCTGTCTCGTTGCCGGCGGGCGGCGCCTCAGTGGAGCGGTGGAAATCCTCCCCCACGTTGCCGGCACGGTGGGGCCTCGGCTGAGCCGACGATGTCCTCTGCCTCATTGTTGGTGGGGCGGGGCCTCGGCGGAGCAGCGGTGTCTCTGCCTCGTTAGCCGGCGCCCGCGGGGCTCGGCGGCGAGCCCGGTGTCCTCTGCCTCGTTGTTGGTGCCACGGGCATCGACGGAGCAGGCGTCGTCGGCCGACGCCGGGCGGAGCGGGACTCGCCGAGCGGCATTGTCCTCTGCCTCGTCCTCGGTCTCGCCAAACAGGGCCTCGCCCGCTTCATCGCCCTCTTTGCTAGCCTCTTTGTAGGCGTCCGCAGCCTCCGCCACCCGCATGCGGATGGCACTTGTGTCGTTTGAAGGCGGAGCAATCGCCTGAACTGAAGCGGGCGGCCGGGCGCCGATCAAGCTTTGGACGGGAAGCAGGCGAGGAGATCACTTTACTTGGATAGGATGACAATGGGGACCCACCAGGTCCATAGCCTCGCGTACGCAAGTGCCTCCTTATTATATATATATATATAACTATAATTTATTTTGCTTCCTCCTGGTTTCCTGACATCATGGTCGCCCACCATTGTCTACCTATGTACTCCCTCCTTTCCGGTTTATAGGGCTTGTCTCAAAATTTTAGTTTTTCCATTTTATAAGGCTCAATTTGGTTGTTTTCCATCACATGTTCACATTTCAAGGTGCATTAAATCATTGCATGCAAGTATTAAGAGAAAATTGACCAATGCATGTACTTTATGCATGCATGCATTGCAATTAATGCATTGATAAACATAATTTTTTGAGGATAACAAGAGCATTAATTAGGTGCTTTTGCAAAACAAGAAAAAGTATTCCACAACTCGCCATCGACCTTGATTGGTGAGATTTTTGAATTGAGCATTATAAACCGGAAAGGAGGGAGTAGTCAATAAACGAGAGAATTGCACAAGAAGCGGCCGATACCGGGACCAAGCAGCTCGAGCAGTATTTGTGTTTTTGAGGTGTGAAACCTTTGCAAAGTTTTTCGATGTTTACCCCAGATATTAATTTTTCTCCTCCGAACAACAACGAAAACATCGCTGCAGGTATTAATCAAGGGCTGTGGCCGTCTGCCTAGCCCAAAGCAGATATCCAGCCCAGATATTAATTTTTTCAAGCTGAAAATGGCTAGCCCAGCTATACTTTTTAGGAATACCCACGCAAGGTCAAGTTGTTATTCTCCGCCCATTGGCTGCAAATCTTTCCTAGGAGGGATGCATTAGGCTTAACAAGAAAATGGGCTTTAAGAAATAATAAATGGGATGTAATTATAAAACTGGGTAGTAACTATAAAATGCACCAAACAATGATTACTTTATAAAATATTATTTTTGGAATATTGAAAATTTTAATTTCATTAATTGTTGCGGCGGAATGTTTTGTTGGATTTTTACGCAATATAAATTTATACTGAAATTGTATTTAATCGACTAAAATTTCGGATAAAAATATTCGGATCCCATCAAAATGTGGGAAATTTTATTGAATTCTGTTTTGAACGGTTGGTTGAAATGGGTTGTACTTTTAACAAACCGTAAATGGGCTGATCCATTAGAATTCAAAATGGGCTACACATTCTTACAAATCTCGAATGGGCTATAAGTTCTCGCCACACACTTACGGCCTTACTAAGTTGACGAGTCCCTAAAAAAGTAGAGTTGACGGGTATGCAAGGCTTTGTCAACTTATAGTCAACACCCGCTTCTAGCAGCAGTGGCCGTTGGATGTCCATCCAACGGATGCCGTGCTTCTTCTTCACTCTCTGATATTCCTGCTTCACCCGCCCAAAAATGATTCATCCCCACGACATCTAGGGCGCACTGCTTTGGAAGTCGACCAGGCCTACTAAGTTGGCGTACCAAGGGCTTTGTCAACTTAGTCAATATAAATGATTCTAGCTGCAGTGACTGTACGATTTCCATCCAATGGCCGTCGTGCTTCTCCAACCTCAGGTCTTCTTGCTCCACCCGCCCAAAGCAGCGCCGGTCGTGTCGCTGCTTCACGCCTCCCCCCTGTCTTACCGTGCCGCAGAGGCCTCACCGCCTACTACTCCCACCGGCCGTGCCATCCTCCACTCACCCACCGACCCACACCCTCGTTATTCTCAGGGCGACGGCAAATGAACCAACCAGTGAACCCTCGTACTCCTCCGCGTGTGCATCCACTGCCGCGTCTTCCCCGGCTCCGCGTCATCCCCTTCCTAGGCCTCGCCGTCGTCCACCGCCGTGGTGCTCTCGGCGCGGCGTGGTCAACGTGGTCAAGGAACGACTTCCATCGGACATGGACTGTACATGGAGAGGCTGACAGCTGGGTCCACGGCAGCCGCAAGGAAGTGCCTCCTTATTACGCGCAAAATAATTATTCCTCCACCTGACAGCGGGGACCCACCAGACGGGCCACCGTATTTCGCGAAAAAAATGATTCGCCCCTGGCTGCTGGGACCCACGAGCTACATATTCGCACGCAAGGAAGTGCATCCGGGAAAAAAATGATTCGCCCCCCTGACTGCTGGGACCCACCAGCTACATCTTCGCACGCAAGGAAGTGCGTCCGAAAAAACGATTCGCCCCCCGACTGCTGGGACCCACCAGCTACACCTTCGCACGCAAGGAAGTGCGTCCGCAAAAAGATTCTCCCCGATCGCTGGGACACATCATTACACCTTCGCACGCAAGGAAGTGCGTCCGCAAAAAAACGATTCGCCCCACGACTGCGGGGACCCAGCGGCTACACCTTCGCACGCGCAAGGAAGTGCGTTCGGGCAAAAAACAATTCGCCCCCACCGCTGGGACCCACCAGCTACATCTTCGCAGCAAGGAAGTGCCTAACGGTCGGGACCCACCTGGTCGAAGCGTGCGTAGCGTTGTCATCCGGTCGCGAACGTGTGCGTACATCTTGGTTGATGTAGAGGCGCCGCACGCGTCGTAGTAGAGGCGCACACGTGTCGTAGTAGAGGCGCGCACGTAGCATGTACACGTATGTACAGCGGCCAGGGTGCAAGAAAGAAAATACGGTCACGTATGTGTACATACAGGCGGGGTCTCGAACGCCTAGTCGCACATATCGCAAAATGGAGGAAACGGACCTCCTACGGTCGAAACGGGAGTCCTGTTGATCGGGAGGGGTGTGGCGTACCGCAAAACGGAGGAAACGGACGTCCTACGGTCGAAACGGGGGTCCTGTTGATCGGGAGGGGTGTGGCGTACCGCAAATCGGATGAAACGGACCTCCTACGGTCGAAACGGGGGTCCTGTTGATCGGGAGGGGTGTGGCGTACCGCAAAACGGAGGAAACGGAGCTCCTACGGTCGAAACGGGGGTCCTGTTGATCGGGTGGGGTGTGGCGTACCGCAAAACTGACGAAACGGACCTCCTACGGTCGAAGCGGGGGTCCTGTTGATCGGGAAGGGTGTGGCGTACCGCAAAACGGACAAAACGGACTTGTGTTGGAGCGCTACGATCGAAACGGGGAGGGGAGGTGTAGCGTCGCAAAAACGGGACTCCACGGGATACTGTTCATCTCCACCGTCGACCTCCTCCAGCCTCCACGGGCTACCGTCGACCTCCTCCAGCCTCCATGGGCTCCTGTTCATCCAGCCTCCACCGCGCTACTCCACCGGCTACTGTTCAACCACCCCTCCACGGGCACCCTCCACCGTCTACTGTTCATCCAGCCCACCACACCACGGGGTCCTATTCAACCACCCTCCACGGCCACCCTCCACCGCTTCACTGTTCATCCGCCTCCACACCACGGGTTCCTGTTCATCCAGAGGCAACGCCACCGCCACTGTTCATCCACCCCCCCCGCGACGCTCACTAGCAGCGAGCGGCGAATCGCTCCATCGGGTTCAGCTAACAGCCATCGATCGATCGCTCGGGTTCGATGCTACGCGTAACTGCGGTAATCGCCGGGTTCGATTAGAGCCCAACGCCTCGCTTCGGCTTGATTAGAGCCAACGCCTCGCACACCGCAGCAGACGTGCGTGAGAGTAACGCGCATCACTCCGCCCGACCTCCCACCGTAACCGGAAACTCCCGAAATTTTCCTCCCCTCGCTTCTACCACGGTTTTTCCGTCATGGACGGCCCAAAGAATGTCATGCAGCTGCGTCTCCGGCCCGCCCGGGGACGAAAAGCCCATTTTCTGTCATGATTTTTTGTCATAGAAGTAGGAGCCCACCACATCTATGATGATACCGGGTTTTGTCACAATTATCGTCATAGAAGTGTCATATGTATGACCGAAAAAAATACCGTTCAGCCCAAAATGTCACGGATGTGTCTTTTTTTTGTAGTGAAGGGCTCTCGGAAGCCCGTATCATGGGAGAATGGAAAGCCACTACCCTGCCGTTCGCACGCTGGCAGTTCGCTCCTACTCGTCCCCGCACGTCCTTCAATACTACGGCGGTTCGCTCCTAGTCATCCCGTCCATTCACATTACGACAGTTCCACTAATCCTAACCCTCCTCCCAAATCCATGGCGTCCCAAATCTCCCCGACCGGCGGTGAGTACAAGGTTAGAACCATCACCGGCGATGAGTTCGACGTCATCTACACCCGTTCTTCCGCGACGGTGAAAGGATGCCTTTCTCGCTTCAGATGCATGTTCAAGACTCGGATGATGAGTGGGTCATTGGCTAGATGTTGAGTACACCACCGTCACCGGACGAGAGAAGGATCTAAAGGACGAAGAGAGGAAGAAGCCCGCCGTGATCCAGGTTTGCGTGCATGACTTATGCTTGGTCTACCACATATGCCATGCCGACGTTGAGTGCCAGGATTTTAAGGACTTCCTCGAGAGCAACCTAGTCAAATTCGTTACTGTAGACTTTGGTAACGACAAAGAAGTCCTGCGTCGGATAGTCCTGCGTCGATCTCCAGAAGAATCGGCTGGTGTCCTCTCGTCAGCCTTCAATGCTGACCCTGGCAGGAGCCATGGTTCATCCTTCATACGGTAAACTGGAGAAACCTCCATACATGTTTCATCGTCATGCATGGCAGCGGAATGTACTAGATATAGACCACATCCACTACGCTGCAATGGATGGCTACCTTTGCTTCAATATCTACAAGGGTTGGATGAAGAGCAACAACCAAGTGTGCGGTTCAAGCAAAGAAGTATCGACCAAGAGGAAGAGGAACAAGGACGAAGTCGAGGACGTGGACGAGGAATCCGAGTAAGGTGGCAGTGTCGTTGCTCATGGTGGTTCTAATGCAGTGTCTACCAGAATAGTTGCAAAGTTTAATTTCAGGTGTGCTTAATTTAATTTGAGGGGTGTGTTGTGCTAAGCCCCCAGCAGAACTATGTTATGTTTCTTCTCGTTACTTTAACTCTTCAGTACGTACATACTAGTATTTCTTACATTTCGTCTTTTATACCACTTGTTTCTTCACATTATATACGTACAATATATATGGCCAACATCATATAGCAAGCAGTTTAGTTGTCAAAGAATTTCAGGGTGCTTAGTTTTGTCAAAGAATTCCAGGATGCTTAGAGGGTGCTTGGATCCAAGGGACTTATTTTAGTCTGACTAAAAATAGTCTCTTTAAGAGGCTAAAGTTCCAAGCACCCATGACTAAAGAGGGGCTAAAACTAGTCTTGAGACTAATTTTTTTTAGTTAGGGGTACCCCTACTAAAATGTGGATTAGTCCTCTCTCTACTCATTTAACTCCTCTCCTTTAACACAGGCGATTTCTGAATTGGAGGTTTTGGAGGATAACAAATGCTCATTAACTTGATTTTAGCCTTTTTAGTATTTGGATCCAAGCATGGGTGAGGCTAGCATGTATTAGTCCCACTACATTTAGTCATGGGACTAAAACGTATCCAAGCACCCTCTTAGTTTTATTTGAGGGGTGGGTTGTGCTGGACACCATTATTGTGACTAGCCTCTTTAATAGTACTATATGCATAATTTGGCGACGAGCGCTCTCTATATGTACCACCTTTTTTTAATTTCAAGTTTTGCTCCATGGCGCATTTCATCGATACTACTACTGTACAAAATTATACATTTTTTAAAAGGCTAGAGGGCGGGCCAGTCTAGCTTGGTCGGTTTCACCAGAGGCGAGGGCCTTTGTGATTTGACGGCTCATTACTGCTGGAAGGCAGGGTCTTGTGATTTGACTGCTTGTATAAATGCGCCGACGACCTGATTGAGGAGGAGCAAAGAACCGTGCGGTATACTCAAGTTTTCCACTGGAGTAGTACTGCGATGGAGGAGCACGAAACACGGCAGCCCAGTGCCATATGGTGATAAAAAATGATCTAATTTGCTATTCATCTCATTGTTAGCATTGTTCTATTCATTCCCTCAAAAAAACCATTGTTCTATTCATGCCTCGCAGAGAACATGACACGTCTTGGCGTAAACACCGAAGCAAAAGATGAAACACAGGAGCAAAAGAAGAAGGAAGATTATCACCCCAAATGATCTAATTCGCCGCGGAGTCGTAACTGTTTCTTCATCGCCTCCACGACCTCCATCTCCTTGCGCGTCTCCTCCGCCATCTTCTTCATTCTGTCCATGACGCGGGATTTCTCGTCGCGAGCCTTCATCATCTGTTCCATGACCGCATTACGTACCTTGACAGCAGCCGGGTGCTCGATGCGGAGCTTCGCCAACTCCTCCTTCTGTTCCATGACGAGGGCCTGAAGCATGTTCATCAAGGAACTACTATTCTCATGCAGCTTCTTCCAGCCGGCGTTCTTCTCCTTCAACAGGTCGATCTCGTGGCAGAGCTTCGCCTTGTCCTCCTGAAGTCACAGGATTTTACCGGTCGCCTTCTTCTCCGAGGCAATGCTCTTCTTCAGCAGCATCACCAAGCCGGCGGTCAACTCCCCCTGTTGATTGAGCTCAGCGGGCATGTCGTCGAGGCTCTCCTTCAGCAACTCCATCAAGCCTTGGATGAACTCCTTTTGCTTATTGAGGTGCTTATTGAGCTGATCGGGCATGCCGTCGAGGGATAACGACTTCAGCTCCGCCCGGCTCGGCATGTTCGCCTCATGCTAGGGCGCTCTGGGAGCCATCACCGCCTGTGAGAGATCTTTCGAGGTCTCTGCGTGGCAGCGAGCCCTCTCTTTTTTTCGCAGCCTTGGTTGCCGCTCCCTTGTTACGAGTAGTTCTCGACCTAGATCTCTGCTCACCGCCATGGCAACGACAGACGAAGAAGAAGCACTTATGAGGAGGAAAGGTAGAGTAATTTTCGGTTAGGTAGTTCCCCTTTTATAACCTAAGTACTAGCACTAGTGCTAATACCTGCATAGTGGGAACACGTTCAGGTTTGAATGCGTACTAGTAGGTGTGAGTAGGCTTTTGAATGTGATGGGAACAAGGTAAAGATTAATTGATGGTTTTGGTTTCGAGGTGGAGCAGCTCCGATGAGTTTAGCGGAACATAAATTTCAAGTACTACACTGCTCAAATGCGTAAATATTATATTACCGTCAAAAATTGGCACAAAATACGAAGGAGACCAATGGAAGCACTACTAGCAACCCACGATTTAACTACTACGCATGCGCCGCATGTGGAGTAATAATGTCTTTCTTCCGCCCTCACGTCCACTCAATTTGCATGCGTTGTATTAATTGGCCATCAATGAAGTGAACGACTTTACACGCGTCAAATTATCACATGGGGTGGATCTTGGTACAAAATTGCGTCCGCCCATGTACCCGCATGTGCGTGCGAGGGAATGAGTACGTGCGTGGCGTGCATGCACATCTTAAACCGTGCATGTACCGCCAAGATGGCTCGAGGAGGGCAGTACATTCTTACGGAACCGAAAGACGTCACCGTGATCAATCCACGCAAGGAGGTCGCAACAACGCCTCCACATGTGCCACGTGGCTTCATGAACTGTAAGAGAGACACTGTGTAGCGTGCCATTGGTATTCTAATTTACGTGTTTTGCACATACTCGAAGTACTAGTAAGGTACACGTGCATTGCACGCATCGGATTTTGCAACCAAATTATGAATAAATACCACACTATAGCATGTAAGCTCTGAGTCATATATGCCTGATGTAGCCCTTCTTTTAATTCTTATAGTTCATCTCATTCAAAATCAATTAGTTTTTATAAAAAAGCTAAGAACGCAGGAATAGGAAAAACATGGGATTATAGTGGAATGTCGTCTTGAATCCTACAGGATTGTACGAGTGTTTGATTGTGCATAGAAAAAACGCAGAATTCTTTCCAAGAGGTTTGAGTGGATGGGATGTTTCCTATGAAATCTAGTGCAAATGAATCATATGGAAAAATTCCTATGGTTTACAATCCTACGAATCAAACAACCAAGATAGGAAAAATTCCTAATGATTAGAATCCTCCAAAACTCCTTTGAGAATCCTTTGAATCAGAGAAGCCCGTAACCTATTTTATGATTCATGGAATTGTGCGTTTTAAAGCATAAAGTAAAAACAAATAATGGCAATTCAACTAGAAAAAAAGTTTGGGCAGTTATGATACGGAAGATTCTAGAACAAAAGAGAATCACTGTTGTTTTGAGGTTTGTGCATTATGCTTAAGTTCAACCATGGAGTCTGCTAGATTGTACATGTGGCAAAATCTGGTGGGGGGCTAGAAGATGCTGCGAGGGGCCGAGTGGAGGGAGACTATGAAGGAACGCACAAGTGCGAGATCGATATTTAGAGAGAGGGGGCGAACACGTGCGCTGTTGCGCGTAGTGGTGGAGCCATGAAAAATAAATGAGCTAGGGGGCCAAGCATTGCTAATCCTTTACGAGGAGGGCCAATTCATAAACTTAAACCATTGTTAGCAGCAATTGTCTAACGATCACATTCATATTAGCCTCGATATATAGCGATGTTAGGGGGGAGGGGCAGGGCCCTTACTGCCCCCTGTCTTCGCCATTGTGCACGCGTCTGAGAGATGAAGCGGTAGGCATGGATGATGAGAGGGGGACGTTGGTTATATAGAGAGGTATAGATTGATCGATGTGGACGTGGGAAAAGGGTGAGACCTCACTGGATATATCGATTGATCGGTTTGTGTGGAAAACTATGAAAGACCCAGCTATATACACACATACATAGAGGAACATCGATCGTTGCGCATGCACGCGTGAGAGATAAAGAATGCCTGATATGATGGAGAGGGGGGGTGTGTGGGTGTGTGCCTTCATGGGAGACCGACCTGAAGAAAAATATTGCATGTGTGCGATGGATAATGCTGACTGGTAGTTTGTGTGCATGCATGCACGAGAGAAAGTTAGTGGTACAATTATAAAGAGAAGACTAACGTGTGGGTGTAAAAGAATAGGTGAGGTCATAATCAATGTAAAGTTGAATTCAAATATTTGAATAAGAGATCCTGATGTTTGAAACCCATGCATGCATGAATATAATGGAGATCTGCGCGGTGTGGTTTGGAAACGAGCATGTTGTAATATATACACATTGAACAAGGTCAGACTGATTTGAATTTGAGATACCGATGGCAGACATCATTTGGCCACGTCGCATCCGTGCATGGACACACTATTCTAATTGGAGATGATAGGCGGCTTTCGCATCACATATCTATATCTATACCCCTATATATATTATATACATTTTATATTTTTTATATTGTGTGCGGGTAACTTTAACTTTGAAAGATGGTCGTTGGATAAGCCGAATCCGATGGTCCAAAGATGGCAAATTTGAGCACTACTGGCCGTTGGATATCATCTAGATTCCACCAGATTTCGCCACATGTATAATCTAGAAGACTCCATGGTTGAACTTTAGCATAATGCACAAACATCAAAACACAAGCAATTCTTATTTGTTCTGGTATCTTCCGTAACAGAATTGCCCAACTGTTTTTCTTCATGATTTGCCATTATTTGTATTTACTTTATGTCTTCTGACGCACAATTCCATGAATCTTAAAATAGATTAGCTTTCTTATAAAAACTAGATGATTTTGAATGAAATGAACTATAAGAATTAAACGAACATCTACATCATGCATATACGACTCAAAGCTTGCATGCTATAATGTGGTATTTATTCATAATTTGGTTGCCAAATTTCATGCGTGCAATGCACGTGTACCTTACTCTAGTCTAAATGGTGTTTGTGTGTGTGTTGTGCGTGTTGAGGTGCAAATTGTCTTTTTTTGGGTACACGTTAAGCTTGTTCTTCCGAAATTTCAAGCCGCGCCTTGTTATGCCGAAAATTGAAGCTAGCGTCTCTGTCTATCGTGTTGCGAAACTCCCGCCTCTTCAACCCGCGCCTTGTTAGCCCGAAATATTTAAGATATATCTTTGTCTCGTTGTGCTCCGACAACTCGCTCCATCTCAACCCGCGCCTTGCTATTCCGAAATTACAACGCGCGCGAAAACTCCCACCTCCTGTGAAATCCCGACACGCGAAATGCCCGTGGTACCCCTGAACCGAAAGAACCGCCTCAAATCGGTGGGGGTACTTTCGTAACTTACCCCACATTTCAGACAAGCGCGTCTCTAAGCCATGGTTCCCCACTGCCATCCCATCCGCCCACCCATTCGTACACCGAGGCCGCGAAAACCCGCGATGAAACCCCACACCATGCTCCGTCCACCACCCAGCCGGAGCCTCTTCCCCGACGACGTCGTCCACAGCAACACCTCGACGTCCCTCATCCACCGTACGGAATGAGGATCCGTCGTCGATCTCATCGTCCTACCGGTTCAGCCACCCCGTCCTCCACCTCCAAGGAGCTGCCCCGATGTTCCCCTCGTCTTTCGCGCCACCTCCATTCCCACAACGCCGTCTTCACGTGCACCACCGGAAGAGCATCATCATCACCGTTTCCTCGGATGAAGCTCTGGCCTAATCGGCGCCACCAAAGAGGTTGTACACTAATCGCTGCATTTTCTTGTTGATTCGATCTCACAGTGCTGCCGGCGCTCGGTCCCGAGCCGACACGGCACAACTCCATCCACGGCGGCGTCGCCGGCCACTTCCTCCACGGTGTCGCTCCCTCGGTGGCGACGTACACATCAGTAGGAGCTGCTGCTGCTTTAGCTCTCGCTTCATGCCGCTTTCTGCTCTTGCTCTCCGCTCCCTGCCTGGTCTGCTCTTGCTATTGCTCTTGCTCGCGCTGCTGCTCTCGCTCTTGCTCTTGCTTGCGATGCTGCTCCGATTTAGCTATACTTCAGTCGACTGAATCGACTTTTGGGTCAGTCGATTTTCAGGGGGTGGGGGGGGGGCTCTCCGGGGTGAAGGAAGAACCAGCCGCAATGGGGACGTGGGCTCACCGGAGAGGTACCCCACTATCTATCTTAGGGTTCAGGATGGGGGCGGTGGTCGCCGGCGGTGGCGGGGGGTTGGCGGGGGGGTGGCGTCGGCATCACCGCAGAACAAGCTCGGCATGGGGGGCCTAGAGGGATGGCAGGGCAGCGCATCGGCGATTGGGAGTGTTTTACGGCGGCGGGCGGTGCACCGGCAAGCGCATGGCGGCGAGGCTCTTGTTTGGTGGTGGTGGTGGCGGCTCGAGGGGTGGAGGTTGAAGATGAACCGCAGCCCTTGATTTCAGATCCAACGGCTGCAAAATCGACCGACCAGAGATGAAAAGTCATTCGACCGACATGTAGCCTCACCTTGCTAGTGCGTTCAGTTTCGACAAAATTACGTATTAACCGATTAAGTTCAGTTTTGTGATTAAGTTCAGTTTGACGCTTAAGTTCAGAGATGAGCGGTCGATGTATTTTACATCTAGCACTTTGTGCTTATGTATTTTACATCATGTATTGGAGATGCTATTAGAATTCCACTCAGGTTAACGTTGTTCGTTGTCTCTCTTGTCCTGCTTCAGCCTCGGCGTCGTACAACTCACCGGAGCTACTCAAACAACAAAACCCTCCATCACAACGGAGCAGTACCTCGGGCTCCCTCTCCAGACGCCTAAGATCTTCTTCCCCTCGTCCGACAGCCAAGTCAGCCGGAGCATACTCACCGGCCAACCCAATCACGCTGGATCGACATGGCTTCGCCAAAGAGGTTGTACACTTGTTGCATCTCTTTTTTACTCTACATGTTATATATATTTTCCACTGAGCACTCGCAGTAAAGGGAAATACGATTATTTTATCCTACTATATGACAAGCAGTGAGGTACCAGGCAACCTAGCTATCCGTGATGGACTCTCTTGAACGCCATCATTATTTATCTCTGCGCGTTTGAGCTGTGCATTTGTCGATGGGTGATACGTCTCCGTCGTATCTACTTTAACAAACACTTTTGCCCTTGTTTTGGACTCTAACTTGTATGATTTGAATGGAACTAACCCGGACTGACGCTGTTTTCAGCAGAATTGCCATGATGTTGTTTTATGTGCAGAAAACAAAAGTTCTCGGAATGACCTGGAACTCCATGGGATGTCTTATAAAAAATAATAAAAAATCCTCACCAAAGATGAAGACCAGGGGGCCCACACCCTGTCCACGAGGGTGGGGGCGCCCCTCCCTCCTGGGCGCGCCCCCTACCTCGTGGGCCCCCTGGAGACCCTCCAACGCCAACTCCAACTCCATATATTGGCTTTCGGGAAGAAAAAATTAGAGAGAAGAAATCATCGCGTTTTACGATACGGAGCCGCCGCCAAGCCCTAATCTCTCTCGGGAGGGCTGATCTGGAGTCCGTTCGGGCTCCGGAGAGGGGGATTCGTCGCCGTCGTCATCATCAACCATCCTCCATCACCAATTTCATGATGCTCACCGCCGTGCGTGAGTAATTCCATCGTAGGCTTGCTGGACGGTGATGGGTTGGATGAGATCTATCATGTAATCGAGTTAGTTTTGTTAGGGTTTGATCCCTAGTATTCACTATGTTTTGAGATTGATGTTGCTATGACTTTGCTATGCTTAATGCTTGTCACTAGAGCCCGAGTGCCATGATTCCAGTTCTGAACCTATTATGTTTTCATGAATATATGTGTGTTCTTGATCCTATCTTGCAAGTCTATAGTCACCTACTATGTGTTATGATCCGTCAACCCCGAAGTGACAATAATCGGGACCACTCCCGGTGATGACCATAGTTTGAGGAGTTCATGTATTCACTATTTGATAATGCTGTGTTCCAAAGATTCCATTAAAAGGAGGCCTTAATATCCCTTAGTTTCCATTAGGACCCACTGCCACGGGAGGGTAGGACAAAATATGTCATGCAAGTTCTTTTCCATAAGCACGTATGACTATATTCGGAATACATGCCTACATTACATTGATGAATTGGAGCTAGTTCTGTGTCACCCTATGTTATGACTGTTACATGACGAACCGCATCCGGCATAATTGTCCATCACTAATCCGGTGCCTATGAGCTTTCCATATACTGGTTTACGCTTATTTACTTTTCCGTTGCTACTATTACAATCAATACAAAAATACCAAAAACATCACTTTTGCTGTCTTTACTTTTGTTACCGTTACCGCCACTATCATATTACTTTGCTACTAAACACCTTGCTGCAGATACTAAGTTTCCAAGTGTGGTTGAATTGACAACTCAGCTGCTGATACTTGAGAATATTCTTTGGCTCCCCTTGTGTCGAATCAACAAATTTGGGTTGAATACTCTACCCTCGAAAACTGTTGCGATCCCTATACTTGTGGGTTATCAAGACCTTTTTCTGGCGCCGTTGCCGGAGAGCATAGCTCTATTCTTAGAGTCACTTGGGATTTATATCTGCTGGACACTATGAAGAACTTGAAAGACGCTAAGACAACAATTTATCCCTCAACTACGAGGGGAGGTAAGGAACTACCATCTAGCTCTGCACTTGATTCACCTTATGTTATGAGTAAGCTAGCGACACCTAAACCTGCTTACGCTATTCGTTCGATATGTCGCATGTTATTGATGATGCCACTTCTGCTATGAATGATACTTATGATGAAACTACTTCTATGCTTGATACTACTGTGCCCCTTGGTGAATTTCTAGATGAACAAATTTCTAGGTCTAGAGAAAGAGAAACTATTGAAACTGAATACAATGATGAAAGTGATGATGAAGATATGCCTGCTATTCCTGAGGGTTATCTTTTTGATGCGGAATCTTCTGCAGCTATTTTTGCTTGCCAGGATAGATACGAACTTAAGAGGCTGCTAGTTAAATGGAGTAAAGAATCTCTTAGAGATAGGATGAGACCTGACCCTACTTTTGCTACTTCACCTATCTGTGTTCCTAATAAGGATTATGGATTTTCTGTTGGTCCAGATATAATTACGTTGGTTGAATCTGATCCTTTTTATGGCTATGAATCTGAAACTGTTGTGGCACATCTTACTAAGTTAAATGATATAGCTGCCCTGTTTACTAATTATGAGACATCTTGCTACTTTTATATACTCAAAATATTTCCGTTCTCATGAAAGGGTGATGCTAAGATATGGTTTAATTCTCTTGATCCTGGTTGTGTGTGTAGTCCCCAGGATATGATTTATTACTTCTCTGCAAAATATTTCCCTGCTCATAAGAAACAAGCTGCTTTGAGGGAAATATACAACTTCGTGCAAATTAAAGAAGAGAGTCTCCCACAATCTTGGGGGAGGCTTCTCAAGTTACTTAATGCTTTGCCTGATCTTCCTCTTAAGAAACCTGAAATACTTGATATCTTTTATAATGGACTAACCGATGCTTCCAGAGATTACCCGGATAGTTGTGCCGGTTCCTTTTCAGGGAAAGAACACGGATGAAGCTGAAATTTTATTGAATAATATGTTGAGAAATGAAAATAATTGGGCACCTCCTGAGCCAACTCCCGAGCCAGCTCCCTGAGCCAATTCTTGAGCCTATTCCTAAACCAACTCCGAACAAGAGAGGTGTTCTATTTCTCGATCCAAGATATGCAAGAGGCAAAGAAATCTATGAAAGAAAAAGGTATTAAAGCTGAAGATGTTAAGAATTTACCTCCTATTGAAGAAATACATTGTCTTAATTTACCGCCTTTTGAAGAAGTGTATGATCTCAATTCCTTATTCACTGAAGAATCTCCTGATCCTGATATCCCAACACAAGTAGTAAAGGAAATTCTCTCTACAGATATGATAAAGCTGAAGTCCCTCCTACTAAAATTGCTAGTCAGTGCTTGGATGAGTTTGATAACTTTTTGTTTAAGCAAGATGACTTTAATGCTTATTTTGGTAGACAATTGAAACAGAATACCTTTATGGTTAAACACTTGGGTGATTATATGGCTAATATTAGAGGTGAACTTAAACTTGTTAGCAAACACGCTTATGTGGTTACCACTCAAGTAGAACAAGTACTTAAAGCTCAGAAAGAAGTGCTTGATGAAATGAATAGTAAGAAAAATGATTATGCTGTTAGAGTGGCTACTAGAACTGGTAGAATGACTCAGGAACCTTTGTATCCTGAAGGCCACCCTAAGAGAATCGAGCAAGATTCTCGGAGAAATAATATTGATATGCCTAGTTCTTCTAAAAGGAAGAAAAAGAAAATGATAGAACTGTGCAAACTTCTAGTGAACCTGTTGTTGAACCACACGAGAATCCAAATGATATCTCTATGTCCGATGCTTTGAAACACAACTGTAATGAACATGAACCTAGTGAAAATGTTAATGATGATGTTCATGATGATGCTCAACCTAGTAATGATAATGATGTTGAAGTTGAACCTGCTATTGATCTTGATAACCCATAATCAAAGAATCAACGTTATGATAAAAGAGACTTTGTTGCTAGGAAACATGGTAAAGAAAGAGAACCATGGGTTCAGAAACCCATGCCTTTTCCTCCCAAACCATCCAAGAAAAAGGATGATGAGGATTTTGAGCGCTTTGCTGAAATGATTAGACCTATCTTTTTGCGTATGCGATTAACTGATGTGCTCAAAACAAATCCTTATGCTAAGTATATGAAGGATATCATTACTAATAAGAGAAAGATACCGGAAGCTGAAATTTCCACCGTGCTTGCTAATTATACTTTTAAGGGTGGAATACCTAAGAAACTAGGAGATCCAGGAGTACCTACTATACCATGCTCCATTAAGAAATTTTTTGTTAAAACTGCTTTATGTGATCTTGGAGCCGGTGTTAGTGTTATGCCTCTCTCTTTATATCGTAGACTTGACTTGAATAAGTTGACACCTACTGAAATATCTTTGCAAATGGCTGATAAATCAACCGCTATACCTGTCGATATTTGTGAGGATGTGTACTGTTGAGGTTGCAAACGTTACTATTTTAACGGACTTTGTTATTCTTGATATTCCCGAGGACGATTGTATGTCTATTATTCTTGGAAGACCTTTCCTTAATACTACAGGGGCTGTCATTGATTGCAGCAAAGGCAATGTCACTTTTCATGTTAATGGTAATGAGCATACGGTACACTTTCCGAGGAAGCAACCTCAAGTTCATAGTATCAACTCTATTGGAAAAATTCCATCGATTATATTTGGAGGTTTTGAATTTCCTCTCCCTACTATCAAGAAGAAATATGATATACTTATTATTTGGGATGTCCATATCCCCGTTGAGGTAACCTAGTGTTATTCGAAATTTCTCCGGTTCCATGTTAATCGAAATGAGTTTGTTAACAAGACTTGATCAACCTTGTTAGTGGATTTCTTTTGATGAGCATGAGATGGATGAAACTAGAAGCACAACCTTCTGTACCCTCTTTATATTTTCTGATCTTTAGTAGAAATAAAGTAAAATGGTATTTTTTATGTCTATTTCCTGACTTATCCGTGCAATATAAAAATATCCTGAAAATAAAAGTCCTCAGAATGCCATGCAAATTTAATATGATTTTTTCAGGAATATTTGAGGATTTTTAGTGCAAAAATTACCGCGGGGGGAGCTGCCACCTGGCCATGAGGGTGGAGGGCAAGCCCTACCCCCCTGGGCGCGCCCCCTGCCTCGTGGGCCCACAGTGGCCCTCCTCCACTTATCCCTGCACCCATCTTCTTCCTCTGCCTCACACAAACCCGAAAAACCAACTCAAGCTCGTGTTCCAGCCACTTTTGCTGTGATTTTCGATCTCCTTGCTCAAAGCACCTCTCGCAAAACTGCTTGGGGAGATTGTTCCTTGGTATGTGACTCCTCCATTGGTCCAATTAGTTTTTGTTCTAGTGTTTTATTCTTTGTAAATTTGTGCTGCATAGGTGACCATGTTCTTGAGCTTGCATGTCAAATTTATATGGTTCCAAGTAGTTCTAATGCTTGATATATGCTCTAGGCACTTGTATGAGTAGTTGCTTTCAGTTTTATTGAAGTTGGTTCACTTTTGTTTGAAGTCACTAAAAATTTCAGAATTTTTCAGAGAAAACAATATGTTTAGGAAGATGTTCCAAGGTGGTTCTTCAAGGAAGCAAGGTCCCAGGCTTGCAATGCGTGATGCTGACGAGGAACCACCAAGAGACGCTCCTGTGAGGCCCTGTGAATGGCCTTCGGAAAATTTTATGGATCAAGCGGGAATCAAAGAAGAATTTAACGCATATTTGCGTAATGCTTGTCTTGAGGACTTTGAAGCTGACAAATGCCCCTAGTATCATGATCTCACAAGTTCATTTGTGGGGAGGTTTGAGTTTTCATCTTCGTGTAATTCTCCTTCAGTCATGTTTGACCTTTATGACAAATATTATACCATGGACTTAGAGGATTTCACTTTTTCTTGCAAACTTCCATCTTGGGGTAGTATCAGGGATCCTCCTAAATCTGAATATAGAGACTTTCTTGCTATAATAACTATGGGGGAATCTAGAGATATAACACAAGCCACTATAGGGAGCATTCACTTTCCTGCTATACATTATTGTGCTCTCTTCATCGGTAGGTGCATAAATGCTAAAGATGAAGCATGTCACATGTGTGTCCCTGATCTCAGCATTCTCAGGAGTGCTGTGTTAGGAGACCAATCTTATCATATGGGAGCCATTGTAGCTCATAGGTTGCATCATAATAGATATAATGGAGACTTCTTTGGAGGAATTTATGCAACCCGCTTAGCTAATTTTCTTGAGATAGACATTCGTGAGGGTGATATGGAGTTACCCCTAGATTTTGATTCTATGGTTTCCCACCAGTTTGTTGAGAGGACTGAACCACCTCTCCAGTATCGACTAATCTTTAAAAAGCGGCATGTAGTCCATATTACTCTTCCTGCTCCTGCCTTCTTTGATTTTCGAGACAAAGGAGATATATTATTACAAGAGAGGAGGCAGATGAGTACGAGAGGAGAGCGGAGGCGGCTCAATGCCACGCTGCAGCTCAGAGGCGATAGCGGCTGCATCGCAGTACGACCCCAGCTACATCTACGGGTATCCGCCAGGCTATCCCTGGTAATAAACCAACTTAGGCCAAAAGCCTAAGCTTGGGGGAGTACGTACTTCTCATCGACATTACATTTATGTTCACACACACTCATTGCTAGATGTCGGTGCTCATACTCTTTCATTGTAATATCCATGCTAGTTTATTTTCTTTTTCCTGCTTTCTTCTTGTGTGTTTAATAAACCTTAAGAAAAACACCAAAAAAATTAGTAGTAGTTTATTTTTCCTGCCGTAGTAGTAGTAATTAAAAAGAAAACCCAAAAATATTTCCCGTTCTTCTTTTGCTTGTTGGGAGCTTTCCCGTGTATATAGTTTTTATTTCTTTTCTTTTCTCTGAAATTGAGGAGAAGACCATGATTAAATTGTTGTAGTGGCTCTTATATGCATCATTGTTGATTTAACCAAGAGCCCATATTGCCTTGTCTTCTCCTGTTTATTGAATGCTCGCAGATTCCAGCTTAGTCCAATGCACGTGCACTCTTATTATTATTCACATCGTTCGGTCGTGCAAGTGAAAGGCAATTATGATGATATATGACGGACTGGCTGAGATGGGAAAAGCTGGTATGAACTCGACCTCTTTTGTTTTTGTAAATATGATGAGTCCGTCGTTCTTGATTCAACTTATTATGAATAAACATGTTTGCAATGACAATTAGAGATCATAGTTGCTTGTGCCATGCTTGATTAGCTATGAGTTATAATGGTTTACCTTGCGTGCCAACATGCTATTGAGATGATTATGATGTGGTATGATAGGGTGGTGTCCTCCTTTGAATGATTTAAGTGACTTGACTTGGCACATGTTCACGCATGTAGTTGAAACAAATCAACATAGCCTTCACGATATTTATGTTCATGGTGGATTATATCCTACTCATGCTTGTATTCAATGTTTATTAATATTAATGAATGATCATGACTGTCAGCCGCTCTCTAGTTGGTCGCTTCCCTTCTTACGCTAGCCTTCACTTGTACTAAGCGGGAATACTTCTTGTGCATCCAATCCCTTAAACCCCAAAGTTATTCCATATGTGTCCACTATACCTTCCTATATGCGGTATCTACCTTCCGTTCCAAGTAAATTTGTATGTGCCAAACTCTAAACCTTCAAATAAACATTCTGTTTTGCATGCTCGAATAGCTCATATATCAACTAGGGCTGCCCTTATCTTCCGTGTTAGGTGGGTTATTCTCAAGAGGAGTGGACTCCGCTCCTCACTCCACGAGAAAATGGCTGGTCACCGGGATGCCCAGTCCCATGCTTTATGCAAACTAAATCAAAATAATTGCAAACAAAACTCCCCCTTGGACCCGTTGAATGTTGGAGGCACTCGTTGTTTCGAGTGAGCCATGGATTGATGCTTGTGGAGGAGGGGGAGTATAAACTTTACCATTCTGTTTGGGAACCGCCTATAATTTGTTTAGCATGGAAGATATCGTCATCTCTTAGTTGTTATGTTGACAATGAAAGTATGCCGCTCAAAATATAATTTATCTCTATTTCAAAATCGAGCTCTGGCACCTCTACAAATCCCTGCTTCCCTCTGCGAAGGGCCTATCTGTTTACTTTTGTGTTGATCATCACCCTCTTATTAAAAGCACTAGCTGGAGAGCACAGCTGCCATTTGCATTCATTACTGTTAATTTATATCGCGTATGACTATGATTGGATCTCTTTTACCATGAATTACAATGTCTGGTCTGTCCTTGATCTTTGAAGGTGCTCTGCATTTATGTTTTGCGGTCTCAGAAAGGGCTAGCGAGATACCATCTTGTTATATCATATTATGATTGTTTTGAGAAAGTGTTGTCATCCGAGATTTATTATTATGGCTTGCTAGCTGATTATGTTATTGATTTGAGTAAACATGAGACCTAGGAGTTATTTCAAATGTGGTTAGTTATGATCTTTGCTGAAAACCTGAATGCTGGTTTGACATAAGTACAACAACAAGAGCAAACAGAGTTTGTAAAAGTTTTTCTTTTTCTCTTTCAGTATGTCAACTGAATTGCTTGAGGACAATCAAGGGTTTAAGCTTGGGGGAGTTGATATGTCTCCGTCGTATCTACTTTTCCAAAGACTTTTGCCCTTGTTTTGGACTCTAACTTGTATGATTTGAATGGAACTAACCCGGATGGCCTTTGTTTTCAAAGCAGAATTGCCATGGTGTTGTTTTATGTGCAGAAAATAAAAGTTCTCGGAATGACCTGAAACTCCACGGGATGTCTTATAAAAGTAATAAAAATCCTCGCCAAGATGAAGAACAGGGGCCCACTGTCCCACGACGGCAGTGAAGGGCGCCCCCTACCTCGTGGGCCCCACAGAACCCTCCAACGCCAACTCCAACTCCATATATTGGCTTTCGGGAGAAAAAAATCAGAGAGAAGAAATCATTGCGTTTTTACGACACGGAGCCGCCGCCAAGCCCTAATCTCTCTCGAGAGGGCTGATCCGAGTCTGTTCGGGGCTCCGGAGAGGGGATTCGTCGCCGTCGTCATCATCAACCATCCTCCATCACCAATTTCATGATGCTCACCGCCGTGCGTGAGTAATTCCATCGTAGGCTTGCTGGACGGTGATGGGTTGGATGAGATTTATCATGTAGTCGAGTTAGTTTTGTTAATGTTTGATCCCTAGTATCCACTATGTTCTGAGATTGATGTTGCTATGACTTTGCTATGCTTAATGCTTGTCACTAGGGCCCGAGTGCCATGAATTCAGATCTGAACCTATTATGTTTTCATGAATATATGTGTGTTCTTGATCCTATCTTGCAAGTCTATAGTCACCTATTATGTGTTATGATTCGACAACCCCGAAGTGACAATAATCGGGATACTTCTCGGGGATGACCATAGTTTGAGGAGTTCATGTATTCACTATGTGCTAATGCTTTGTCCTGGTACTCTATTAAAAGGAGGCCTTAATATCCCTTAGTTTCCAATAGGACCCCGCTGCCACAGGAGGGTAGGACAAAATATGTCATGCAAGTTCTTTTCCATAAGCACGTATGACTATATACGGAATACGTGCCTACGTTACATTGATGAATTGGAGCTAGTTCTGTGTCACCCTATGTTATGACTGTTACATGACGAACCGCATCCAGCATAATTATCCATCACTGGTCCATTGCCTACGAGCTTTCCATATACTGGTTTACGCTTATTTACTTTTCGGTTGCTACTATTACAATCACTAAAAAAATACCAAAAACATTACTTTTGCTGTCTTTACTTTTGTTACCGTTACCGCCACTATCATATTGCTTTGCTACTAAACACCTTGCTGCAGATACTAAGTTTCCAGGTGTGGTTGAATTGACAACTCAGCTGCTAATACTTGAGAATATTCTTTGGCTCCCCTTGTGTCGAATCAACAAATTTGGGTTGAATACTCTACCCTCGAAAACTGTTGCGATCCCCTATACTTGTGGGTTATCAATGGGCCTGGGAGTTGAGCTAGTATGGTAGTGGCCTGGGTCCAAAGTAATAGAAGTAGCACAAAAACAATTTTTTAGTGTAGGATTTTCCTTGCTCAAGCCTGCCTACTAGAATCGCCAGTGCTTGAAAGGAAAAGTGAATGGAAAACATCGGAATTGGAAAGTTTCCTACGGTACTACTTTTCATGAATTTGGTGCAAAGGAATGGAGCAAAGGAAAACTGTAGGATTTGTTTCTTTAGTGTCTCCTTGAAAGAAAAACCGTAGGAATTCTAATTTCCACTTCTCCTCCTTTTCATATTCCTATTCATCAAGCACAAGACTAAGAAATAGTAGCATAATAGCATTATAACCGTACATTTTCTTGTGGTTTGACTTAATCTCACCATGTTTTTTTGCATCCTATGATCTTCCAATTGTTGTGAATCAAACACCCAGATTGGCAGAAATCCTGTGTTTTTAAATTCTCTGTTTTGCACGTGCATTCCTATCCTATTCTTCTCTATTTCCTATCCCTGCATTGTTAGAATCCTCAAATTCAAACAAGCCCTTACTTAATTACTTCTGTTACATATATGTGTCAAAGAAAACCTTGTGTGGTTTGTCCTGCTCCTGCGGCACTGTGTTCCACCCATTTCATTGCTCCAACAACGGAAGGGTTCACCACAGCGAGGATCCGCTCTCCGGACTATCTTTCGCCGCCTCGGATCTTCTTCCCGCCCGCCCGACAGCCACGGCAACTACATTACCATCATCAATCTGAAAGCAGATGACCTTGAGGACTACGGGTCCGCAAGAGAGGTCGCACTCTTCCGTGTCTGCTTACGTTATGCGTCGCTTAATATGATGACATGCTACATTATCGTCGTGTTCACCTATTAGACTCCGAGTCAGGTCCAAACTAATGCTGAAACTTGATTTTTTAAATGGTTGTGGGGTAAATATTGGGGCAGCAATTAGTACTATCTGTCTACTATCTGGTTAATCTCCGGTGTCTACTATGAGTTTCATGTTGGGTGCAGACAAACATTAAAGGAGCCATTATCTGTATTTTTTAACTAAAGCTATTATCCGCTGCTATCATTGGTTTTGGGTCTATCCACAGTTTGCTACCATCACTCTGGATTTGTGCATGCACTCCTTACATAATCTCACTATGTTTTATTCCTATGCATGCCAGTTATTGTACACAATGGAACTGATCATGTAGAGCAAAAGAGACGAGCCTTGCGTGGCAATAAAATTTCATGCAGACGTCGTTCCATGGTGGGCACAAAGGCGGCACCCCCTCCACCCATTTCGGATCGTAATCAAGAGGAAGATAACTATTCTGAGGGGGATTCAGAAGGAGAAGACCACTCCTATTTACCCCATGAGGTCTTCGCTCTAACTTGGCATGCTGATGTTGGTAATATCATGCATATGGTGCCTTGCATTGCTTCTTTGTATACATTAAAGATGTCATCTGCTTAGTTTAGACATGCTTTGTGTCAATGCCATCTGCTTAGTTTCTTTATCGTATATGTGAATCATGCAATGCCATCTTGTCTAGCCAGGCATCATATATGTGAATTTTGCAATGCCACCCTGGTTAGCCAGTCATCTTATATGTGAATTATATCATGCCATCATATTTTTATTACGTGTTAAATTTGTCAACAATTTCAGTACATTCAATTACTCTTCCTTGGCATCAGCCATTCAGCATGGTCATGGAAAAATCTGGAGTGGAAACAAGGTCTTCAGAGCAGACAATGCTATCTCGACGGCGCATGTCTTCTTTGATTCTTGATAGCTCCTCAGAGGAGGATTCAGAGACAGATGACCAGTCATATTTCCCCCCGAAGTGCATGCCCTAACTTGGCAGGGTTATGTTGGTCATATCGTGCCTATGGTATCTTGTATTGCTATGTCATTTGCTTAGTTTAGGCTTTGTGTGAATGCCACCTGTTTAGTGTCTAATTATCATATATGTGAATTATGCAATGCCATCTTGTTGCAAGACATTATATATGTGAATTATGCAATGTTATCTTGTTGCAAGGCATTATGTATGTGAATTATGCAATGCCATGTTGTTTAGGCAAGCGTCATATATGTGAATTATATCATGTCGTCCTTTTTTGTATTTCTCATTGCTTTTGTCGACAATGTTTGTATATTCAACTGCTCTTCTTGTGCATCAGCCATTTGAATTGGTGATGGAGAAATCTGGAGTGAAAACAAGGTCTTCAGAGCAGACAATGCTACCTGCTATAGAAGATATCTTGCTGGTTACAGATAGCTCTTCAGAGGAGGATTCAGAGGCAGATGACCAGTCCTATCATCCCCCTAAGGTGTATGCTCAAACTTGGCAGGGATATATTACTCATATAATGCATATGTTGTATTGCAATGCTTAGTTTTTACATCATATACACAATATTGAATGCCATCTCCTTAGTTGACACATCATATATGCGATTGCCCTCTGCTCACTTCCTTAGTATATAAATCATATATTTGAATTATGTCATGCCATGATGTTTACATAGACAACATGTATCTGAATTATGGCATGCCAACCCATTTTCTAAAGACATAATATAGTTATATCATCTCATCCTGTTTACATAGTCATCATATTTTAAATTATGTCATTCTATCCTTGAATTATATCATGCCATCATGTTTCCATCGACGGCATGTTTGTGATTTATGGCATGCCAACCACTTTAATAGACACATCGTATAGTTATATCATGTCATCCTGTTTACATAGTCATCATATTTTGAAGTATGTCATTCTATCCTGTTTAGTTAGCCATCATACATGTGAAATTGTGTCAGGCTATCCTGTTTAATTAGCCATCATATATGTGAAATTATGTCCTGCTATTCTGTTTGCTTAGACAACAAAGATGTGAATTATTTCATGCCATGTTTTCTTCCCTACTATCCATTGCACCTGTCTATCTTACAATGTCTGTACATTCAATTACTTTTCTTGTTTATCAGCCATTTCAATTGGAGGGAGAGATGGCAGTATATGTGGGAGTAAAAACACGGTCTTCAGAAAAGATCGTGCTACCTGTCGATGCAGATAGAACCACGGTTGTACTTGCCCAAGAACCAGCCCCACCACACATAACCCACACTCATGCAGATTGTACCCCTACCAAGTTGGACAGAGAACCAGATACACCCCTTCTAACCCCAACCCCAGCAGATAGACACCCAGTTCCTGTTGACAAAACAACGTCTCAACCACAGATCACCAAAACACGAGCAGATAGTAAGGCAATTGCGATTGCCCAAATCACGAGGACCACCACTCCGAACCCGAAGTCAACGCTTAAAGCGAGAAGAAGAATTGTTCTCGTGTCGATTCGTAGCTATGGTTCATACTACTTTGCTCTTGCATCATCAGTATTCTTGATACCAACTAATTTCAAATTTGAAGGATGCAATTGAAATTCCAATGGCGCATAGCAGTATGTTTTAAACCTGTTTCTTCAACGTGTTTATTTGTTTCAGTTGTAACTTGCTCTATGTTGATTTCAGTTTCAATTGAATAAACAGTTATTTTCTCATGCCATGCACATTACAAGGGTTGTTATTGCTGTGTAGTTTCCCACACTTATATTCTGTCTATGCTGCTTTGTCTTAAATAGATATGATTCGAACTGTATCTATCTTGATTTGGCAACATACACAAGAATGATATAGACCATACAAGGACCATACTACATAGATATATGTTTGTTTCATCTTTGTTATCATGTCCACCTTACTACTGAACTGGTTTACCAAAATGAGTTTCATATACTACATTGTAAACCTAAGATGTGTTTGTTTGTTTCTCTTTTAGAACACGGATAAAATATTGGAGAAGAGTACCCTGTTATTGAATGGTAAAGGAAGTAATGCAGATAAGGTTCAAGATAGTGAGACATCCATGTTGGTCTCCAAGAAAGCTGATAAAAACTATATTGAAGACACTGAGACAACCCCAAAGTCATGTCTTGATGTAGTGTTCGAAAGTTCTGTCTACCACTTCTTTGGCACCAGCTCTTGAACTCGTTGCACGAATCAGTTCGGCTTCTTGAGTCTCAACTTCAAGTTGAAAGACATCGATCGACGTTATCCGACAGAAGCCGAAGGACTCGTGAAGTCCTGCGGAATTCAGATGCATACTTTACGGTGCAACAACAATATTTGGAGGACTTAAGCGCCAAACAAGAGAAAGTTAATAAGCTTGCTAAGCATCTTGCCGACATTATGGGTACCAGGATATTGTTTCTTGAGCTCTTTTGAAGTGGTTTCGATTCTGGACTTGTTTTCTTTGCGGCGTTTATATGTCGTTGTGTTCCCTATATTTGCACCGTGGTGAACTTTGATGCCCAGTGGATGTAATATGTGTAATAGTCGTGATAGCCTAGTGTAAGTTGCTTGCTTATTTATTTCCTTGTTGTCTTGTTTATTTGTTTGCTTGTAGTCAGTGCAGTTCTTTTTCTGCGGTTTGCTAGTGGCTGCAATAACCTATTTTTTAAAATTAGGCCACAATAACCATGGGCTAATATTTCTTGTAGTGACACTTTGGGCCTCCTATGGGTCAGAGAAAGCGATGGGCCTTCTACGGGCCGTATAAACAGTGGGCCTTCTACGGGCCGTAGAAATAGTGGGCCTTCTACGGGCCGTAGAAACAATGGGCCTTCTACGGGCCGTAGAAACAATGGGCCTTCTACGGGCCGTATCATTAATGGGCCTTATACGGGCCGTATGATCAATTGGCCAAACATGGGCCAAACAGACCGCATTCTGGCCGTAAATGGGCTAGAGTTGGAATCGTCCGTTCACGGGCCGACCATAACGGGCCATCGTTAATAGGCCGTATTTGATGACGCTATGAAAACAGCCCAACGTATTAACGGACCACAAACGGGCCGATCAGTAACCACGGGCTGAATTTGGCCCACAAGCGTAAAATGACAAGAACGGGCCGTAAGTAAAGCGGATCTTGGAAAATAGCCCAAGAATAAATGGGCTCGAGAAGGCCGAAAGATAACATGGGCTGAACGCCCAACGGAATAACGAGCCGTTAATGGGTATAAAGTGATACCTTTATTCTTTCTGAGCGATTTCACCACGGGCCGTTAATGAGTGTAAAGTGATACACTTTGTTCATTACGGGCCGATTTCACCACGGGCCGTTAATAGGCCAAGAGTTACATAGGGCCTCATATGGGCCGAAGACGTCATGGGCCATACATGGGCCAAAAGTGAAAATTTGGAATCATATTGGATGGCCCGGATGACGCTCTTGGGCCTAATTCGAATAGGGAGTAACGGGCCTTGGGTTAGCGGGCTGTAAATGGGCTATATGCAAACAGGCCGTTAACAGGCTTTCCATGGGCCGGCCCGCCACCTTTTGACCAAGTCAAACAGGCTGGCCTTTCATAGGAATGGGCCTCTGTTGGGCCGTGCCACGTGTCGACGTATCATAGGCGCCTTCTGTCCAATGAGTGGATGACATCTGTCCCAGGGATGAGCCGACACGTGTTTCCTCCAGCCAGTGATGATTTTACACGTGAAAATCCCCATTGGTCGGGGCTGTTAACAGGTTATCGGATCCAAAACCCGACCCGATAGCTTAACGGCGTTCCGTTACGGTGGATGCCACGTGTCGGTCACCCTTGACGAAAAGCACTTACGTGGCGCGATTTATCGTCATGGAAGTGGACACTTCCGTGATGATAATTTTGGTAATGTCATGGAACACTTCTACGACAGCACAGGTATGACTATCTTGATTCTGTCATAAAATCGTCATGGATGTACATGCATGAAAGAAAACGCGACCTACTGTGACAAACATGTATCATCACAGAAGTGTTCTTTTTGTAGTAGTAGAAGCCCTCCGTGATCGATTCCCCCTCCGGCGGAGCGCCGGAAAAGGCCCCAAGATGGGATCTCATGGGTACAGAAGGTTGCGGCGGTGGAAATAGGTTTTTGTGGTGCTCTTGGTTGGTTTCGGGGTACATGGGTATATATAGGAGGAAGAAGTAGGTCGGTAGAGCCACGAGGGGCCCACGAGGGTGGGGGGCGCGCCCAGGGGGGCAGGCACGCCTCCCTGCCTCGTGGCCTCCTCGTCGATTTCTTGACGTCCACTCCAAGTCCTCTGGATCACGTTTGTTCAAAAATCACGCTTCCGAAGGTTTCATTCCGTTTGGACTCCGTTTGATATTCCTTTTCTGCGAAACACTGAAATTGGCAAAAAAACAGCAATTTGCACTGGGCCTTGGGTTAATAGGTTAGTCCCAAAAAAATATAAAAGTGTATAGTAAAGGCCATTAAACATCCAAAACGGATAATATAATAGCATGGAATAATAAAAAATTATAGATATGTTGGAGACGTATCAAGCATCCCCGAGCTTAATTCCTGCTCGTTCTTGAGTAGTAAATGATAAAAACAGAATTTTTGATGTGGAATGCTACCTAGCATATTTCTCAATGTAATTTTCTTTATTGTGGCATGAATGTTCAGATCCAAAAGATTCAAGATAAAAGTTTAATATTGACATAAAAATAATAATACTTCAAGCATACTAACCGAGCAATTATGTCTTCTCAAAATAACATTGCCAAAGAAAGCTCATCCCTACAAAATCATATAGTTTGGCCATGCTTCATTTTCGTCACACAAGATGCTCTCATCTTGCACAACCCCGATGACAAGCCAAGCAATTGTTTCATATTTTAGTAATCTCAAACTTTTTTCAACTTTCACGCAATACATGAGCGTGAGCCATGGATATAGCACTATGGGTGGAATAGAATAAATGATGATGGGGGTTGTGTGGAGAAGACAAAAAGGATAAAGTCTGACATTGACGCGGCTAATCAACGGGCTAGGGAGATGCCCATCAATTGATGTCAATTTAAGGAGCAGGGATTGCCATGCAACGGATGCACTAGAGCTATAAATGTATGAAAGCTTAACAAAAGAAACTAAGTGGGTGTGCATCCAACTTGCTTGCTCACGAAGACCTCGAGCATTTGAGGAAGCCCATCACTGGAATATACAAGCCAAGTTCTATAATAATTCCCACTAGTATATGAAAGTGACAAAACAAGAGACTCTCTATCATAAAGATCATGGTGCTACTTTGAGGCACAAGTGTGGAAAAAGGATAGTAGCATTGTCCCTTTTTATTTATTTTTTCTTTTTTTCTTTTTTTCATGGCCTTCTTTTTTGGCCTTTCTCTCTTTTTTTATTTGGGACAATGCTCTATTAATGATGATCATCACACTTCTATTTATTTACAACTAAATGATTACCACTCGATAGTTAGAACAAAATATGACTCTATATGAATGCCTCCGACGGTGTACCGGGATGGGCAATGAATCAAGAGTGACATGTATGAAATAATATGCATGGTGGCTTTGCCGCAAATACGATGTTAACTACATGATCATCCAAGGCAATATGACAATGATGAAGCGTGTCATAAACGGAACGGTGGAAAGTTGCATGGCAATATATCTCGGAATGGCTATGGAAATGCCATAATAGGTAGGTATGGTGGCTGTTTTGAGGAAGATATAAGGAGGTTTATGTGTGATAGAGTGTATCGTATCACGGGGTTTGGATGCACCGGCGAAGTTTGCACCTACTCTCAAGGTGAGAAAGGGCAATGCATGATAACGAAGAGGAGAGCAATGATGGAAGGTTGAGAGTGCGTATAATCCATGGACTCAAAATTAGTCATAAAGAACTCACAAACTTATTGCAAAAATCTACAAGTCATCAAAAACCAAGCACTACGCGCATGCTCCTAGGGGGATAGATTGGTAGGACCGCTACTCATAAGGATGACAATCAAAGAATACTCCTGTCTAAAATTTGTTACACAATGTTTACCATACGTGCATGCTACGGGACCTGCAAACTTCAACACAAGTATTTCTCAAATTCACACCTACTCAACTAGCACAACTTTAATATCACTATCTCCATATCTCAAAACAATCATCAAGTATCAAACTTCTCCTAGTATTCAATGCACTTATATGGAAGTTTTTATTATATCCATCTTGGATGCCTATCATATTAGGACTAATTTTATAGCCAAAGCAAATTACCATGCTTTCTAATGGACTCTCAAAGTAATATAAGTGAAGCATGAGATATCAATAGTTTCTATAAAATAAAACCACCACCGTGCTCTAAAAGATATAAGTGAAGCACTAGAGCAAAATTGTTTAGCTCAAAAGATATAAGTGAAGAACATAGAGTATTCTAATAAATTCCGATTAATGTGTGTCTCTCCCAAAAGGTGTTTACAGCAAGGATGATTGTGGTGAACTTAAAAGCAAAGACTCAAATCATACAAGACGCTCCAAGCAAAACACATATCATGTGGTGAATAAAAATATAACTCCAAGTAAAGTTACCGATGGACGAAGACAAAAGAGGGGATGCCTTCCGGGGCATCCCCAAGCTTAGGATTTTTGTTTGTCCTTTTATTTTACCTTGGGGTGCCTTGGGAATCCCCAATCTTAGTCTCTTTCCACTCCTTGTTCCATAATCCATCAAATCTTTACCCAAAACTTGAAAACTCCACAACACAAAACTTAACAGAAAATCTCATGAGCTCCGTTAGCGAAAGAAAACAAAACACCACTTAAAGGTACTGTAATTAACTCATTATTTATTTATATTGGTGTTAAAAGTAATGTATTCCAACTTCTCTATGGTTCATAACCTCCGATACTAGCCATAGGTTCATCAAAATAAGCAAAAAATACACGAAAAACAGAATCTGTCAAAAACATAACAGTCTGTAGTAATCTGTATCAAGCACATACTTATGGAACTACAAAAATTCTAAAATAAATTTCTAGACGTGATGAATTTATCTATTAATCATCATAAAAAAGAATCAACTAAATATCACTCTCCAGTGAAAAGTTGAAGCTAATCTCGTGAGCGCTAAAGTTTCTATTTTTACAGAAAGATCAAAAAGACTTCACCCAAGTCTTCCCAAAGGTTCTACTTGGCACAAACACTAATTAAAACAAGAAAACACATCTAAACAGAAGCTAGATGGATTATTTATTACAAAAAATAACCAAAAAGCAAGGAACTAAAATAAAATTGGGTTGCCTCTCAACAAGCGCTATCGTTTAACGCCCCTAGCTAGGCAAAAAGGCAAGTATAGATCTAGGTATTATCATCATTGGCATGCAATCCCTAAGTGGCTCTCATAATAGATTCATATGGTAATTTGATTTAATTTCTAGGAAAGTGTTCCATGGCTTTCCTTAACGGAAATTGGAATCTAATATTCCCTTCTTTCATATCAATAATTGCACCAATCGTTCTAAGGAAAGGTCTACCAAGAATAATAGGACATGAAGGATTGCAATCTATATCAAGAACAATGAAGCACATAATTCCTATTTGCAATAATAAGAACATCATTAATTCTTCCCATAGGTTTTTTAATGGTGGAATCTGCAAGGTGCAAGTTTAAAGAACAATCATCAAATTCACGGAAACCTAACATATCACACAAAGTTTTTGGAATTGTGGAAACACTAGCACCCAAATCACACAAAGCATAGCATTCATGATCTTTAATTGTAATTTTAATAGTAGGTCCTACTCGTCATAAAGTTTTCTAGGGATAGAAACTTCCAATTCAAGCTTTTCTTCATAATATTGCATTAAAGCATCAACAATATGTTTAGTAAAAGCTTTATTTTGACTATAAGCATGCAGAGAATTTAGCATGGATTGCAACAAGGAAACACAATATATTAAAGAAAAATTATCATAATTAAATTCCTTGAAATCCAAAATAGTGGGTTCATTACTATGTAAAGTTTTGATCTCTTCAATCCCACTTTTACTAATTTTTGCATCAAGATCTAAAATCTCCGAATCTTTGGGACACGTTTAACTAAACTTGACTCATCTCCAGTCCCATCATTATCAAGATTCATATTGCAAAACAAAGATTTAATAGGAGACACATCAATTACTTTTAGATCTTCATCCTTATTATCATAAAAACTAGAAGAACACGCTTTTACAAAGCAATCTTTTTTAGCACGCATCCTAGCGGTTCTTTCTTTGCACTCATCAATGGAAATTCGGATGGCATTGATAGACTCATTGATATCATGCTTAGGTGGAATAGATCTAAGTTTCAAAGAACCAACATCAAGAGAAATTATATCCACGTTCCTAGCCAACTCATCAATCTTAGGCAATTTTTCTTCAAGCAAAGCATTGAAATTCTTTTGAGAAACCATAATTTCTTTAACACTATTCTTAAAATCAGAGGGCATCTTATTAAAATTTCCATAAGAGTTGTTGTAGGAATTTCCATAATTATTAGAGGAAATACTAGGATACGACCTAGGATTAAAGTTTCCTCTATAAGCGTTGTTACCAAATTGTTCCTACCAACAAAATTCACATCCATAGATTCATTATTATTCTCAATCAAAGTAGACAAAGGAATATCATTGGGATCATAAGAAACACTCTTATTAGCAAACAATTTCATAGGTTCATCCATCTTTCCACTCAAAATATTAATCTCTTCAATTGCATGCACCTCTTTACTAGAAGATCTTTCGGTGTGCCATTGAGAATAATTAACCATAATATCATCTAGGAGTTTAGCAGCTTCTCCTAAAGTGATTTCCATGAAAGTGCCTCCCGCGGCCGAATCTAAAAGATTTCTAGAAGCAAAATTCAATCCGGCATAAATTTTTTGTATAATCATACATAAGTTCAAACCATGTGTAGGGCAATTACGTATCATTAATTTCATCCTCTCCCAAGATTGTGCAACATGTTCATGATCAAGTTGCTTAAAATTCATAATATCGTTTCTAAGAGAGATGATCTTAGCGGGAGGAAAATAGTTAGAGATAAAAGCAGCTTTGCACTTATTCCAAGAACCAATACTATTTTTAGGCAAAGAAGAAAACCAAGTTTTAGCGCGATCTTTAAGCGAAAAAGGAAATAGCTTCAATTTAATGATATCATTATTCACATCTTTCTTCTTTTGCATATCACACAAATCAACAACATTGTTTAGATGTGTAGCGGCATCTTCACTAGGAAGGCCAGAGAATTGGTCTTTCATGACAAGATTCAGCAAAGCAGCATTAATTTCACAAGATTCAGCATCGGTAAGAGGAGCAACCGGAGTGCTAAGAAAATCATTGTTGTTGGTATTGGCAAAGTGATACGTCTCCAACGTATCTATAATTTTTTATTGTTCCATGCTATATTATATTCTGTTTTGGATGTTTAATGGGCTTTATTATACACTTTTATATTATTTTTGGGACTAACCTATTAACCGGAGGCCCAGCCTGAATTTTTGTTTTTGCCTATTTTAGAGTTTCGCAGTAAAAAGAATATCAAAGCGGAGTCCAAAGCGGAATGAAATCTTGAGAACGTGATTTTTACGAGCGAGCGTGATCCGGAGGACTTGGACCCTACGTCAAGACATCAACCAGGAAGGCACGAGGTAGGGGCGTGCCTACCCCCCCCCCCAGGGCGCGCCCTCCACCCTCGTGGGCCCCATGTTGCTCCACCGACGCACTTCTTCCTCCTATATATACCTACGTACCCCCAAACTACCAGATACGGAGCCAAAAACCTAATTCCACTGCCGCAACCTTCTATACCTGTAAGATCCCATCTTGGGGCCTTTTCCGGAGCTCTGCCGGAGGGGGCATCGATCACGGAGGGCTTCTACATCAACACCATAGCCTCTCCGATGATGTGTGAGTAGTTTACCTCAGACCTTCGGGTCCATAGTTATTAGCTAGAAGGCTTCTTCTCTCTTTTTGGATCTCAATACAATGTTCTCCCCCTCTCTTGTGGAGCTCTATTCGATGTAATCTTCTTTTGCGGTGTGTTTGTTGAGATCGATGAATTGTGGGTTTATTATCTATGAACAATATTTGAATCTTCTCTGAATTCTTTTATGTATGATTGGTTATTTTTGCAAGTCTCTTCGAATTATCAGTTTGGTTTGGCCTACTAGATTGATCTTTCTTGCAATGGGAGAAGTGCTTAGCTTTGGATTCAATCTTGCGGTGTCCTTTCCCGATGTGATGGGGAAGCAAGGCACGTATCGTATTGTTGCCATCGAGGATAACAAGATGGGGTTCATATCATATTGCATGAGTTTATCCCTCTACATCATGTCATCTTACTTAAGGCGTTACTCTGTTCTTTTGAACTTAGTACTCTAGATGCATGTTGGATAGCGGTCGATGTGTGGAGTAATAGTAGTAGATGCAGGCAGGAGTCGGTCTACTTGTCTCGGACGTGATGCCTATATACATGATCATACCTAGATATTCTCATAACTATGCTCAATTCTATCAATTTCTCAACAGTAATTTGTTCACCCACCATAATACTTATGCTCTCGGGAGAAGCCACTAGTGAAACCTATGGCCCCCGGGTCTATTTTCCATAATATTAATCTTCCAACACTTAGTTATTTTTATTGCCTTTTTTTACTTTGCATCTTTATCATAAAAATACCAAAATATTATCTTATCATATCTATCGGATCTCACTCTAAAGTAGTGACCGTGAAGGGATTGACAACCCCTTTATTGCGTTGGTTGCGAGGATTTATTTGTTTGTGTAGGTGTAAGGGACTCGTGCTTGGCCTCCTACTGGATTGATACCTTGGTTCTCAAAAACTAAGGGAAATACTTACGCTACTTTGTTGCATCACTCTTTCCTCTTCAAGGGAAAACCAACGCAGTGCTCAAGAGGTAGCAAGAAGGATTTCTAGCGCCGTTCTTAGGGAGTCTCACGCATAAAAGTCAACATACCAAGTACCCATCAAAAAGCCTTATCTCCCGCATTACATTATTTGCCATTTGCCTCTCGTTTTCCTCTCCCCCACTTCACCCTTGCCATTTTATTCGCCCTCTCTTTTCCGTTCGCCTCTTTTTCGCTCGCTTCTTGTTTGCTCGTGTGTTGGATTGCTTGCTTGTCACGATGGCTCAGGATAATACTAAATTGTGTGACTTTACCAATAACAACAAAAATGATTTCCTTCGCACTCCGATTGCTCCTCTTACCGATACTGAATCTTGTGAAATCAATACTGCTTTATTCAATCTTGTAATGAAAGATCAATTCGCCGGCCTTCCTAGTGAAGATGCCGCTACCCATCTAAATAGCTTCGTTTATTTGTGTGATATGCAAAATAAGAAAGATGTGGAAAATGATATTGTTAAATTGAAGCTATTTCCTTTTTCGCTTAGAGAACGTGCTAAAGCTTGGTTTTCGTCTTTGTCTAAAAATAGTATTGATTCTTGTAATAAGTGCAAAGATGCTTTTATCTCTAAGTATTTTCCTCCCGGTAAGATTATCTCTCTTATAAACGATATTATGAATTTTAAGCAACTTGATCATGAACATGTTGCACAAGCTTGGGAGAGGATGAAATTAATGATACGTAATTGCCCTACACATGGTTTGAATTTGTGGATGACTATACAAAAAATTTATGCCGGGTTGAATTTTGCTTCTAGAAATCTTTTAGATTCGGCCGCGGGAGGTACTTTTATGGAAATCACTTTGGGAGAAGCTACTAAACTCCTAGATAATATTATGGTTAATTATTCTCAATGGCACACCGGAAGATCCACTAATAAAAAAGTGCATGCGATAGAAGAAATTAATGTTTTTTGTGGAAAGATGGATGAACTTCTGAAATTATTTGCTAATAAAAGTGTTTCTTCTGATCCTAATGATATGCCTTTGTCTACTTTGATTGAGAATAATAATGAATCTATGGATTTGAATTTTGTTGGTAGGAATAATTTTGGTAACAACGCGTATAGAGGAAATTTTAATCCTGGGCGGTATCCTAGTAATTCCTCTAATAATTATGGTAATTCCTACAACAATTCTTATGTAAATTTTAATAAGATGCCCTCTGAATTTGAGACTAGTGTTAAAGAATTTATGAATTCGCAAAAGAATTTCAATGCTTTGCTTGAAGAAAAGTTGCCTAAGATTGATGAATTGGCTAGGAACATTGCTAGAATTTCTCTTGATGTTGATTCTTTGAAACTTAGATCTATTCCACCTAAGCATGATATCAATGAGTCTCTCAAAGCCATCAGAATTTCAATTGATGTGTGCAAAGAGAGAACCGCTAGGATGCGTGCTAAGAAAGATTGCTTTGTGAAAGCGTGTTCTTCTAATTTTTATGAAAATAAAGATGAAGATCTAAAAGTTATTGATGTGTCCCCTATTAAATCTTTGTTTTGCAATATGAATCTTGATAATGATGACACTGAATATGATCCACCTTTACGTAGAAGGCGTTCCAGAAATTTGGAGTTTTTAGATCTTGATGCAAAAATTGGTAAAAGTGGGATTGAAGAGATCAAAACTCTAGATATTAATGAACCCACTATTTTGGATTTCAAGTAATTTAATTATGATAATTTCTCTTTGATAGATTGTATTTCCTTGTTGCAATCCGTGCTAAATTCTCCACATGCTTATAGTCAAAATAAAGCCTTTACCAAACATATCGTTGATGCTTTGATGCAGTCTTATGAACAAAAACTTGAGTTGGAATTTTCTATCCCTAGAAAACTTTATGATGAGTGGGAACCTACTATTAAAATTAAAATGAAAGATCACGAATGTTATGCTTTCTGTGATTTGGGTGCTAGTGTTTCCACGATTCCAAAAACTTTGTGCGATTGGCAAGGTTTCCGTGATTTTGATGATTGCTCTCTAAACTTGCACCTTGCGGATTCCACCATTAAGAAACCTATGGGAATAATCAATGATGTTCTTATTGTTGCAAATAGGAATTATGTGTTCGTAGATTTTATTCTTCTTGATATAGATTGCAATCCTTCATGTCCTATTATTCTTGGTAGACCTTTCCTTAGAACGATTGGTGAAATTATTGATATGAAGGAAGGGAATATTAGATTCCAATTTCCGTTAAGGAAAGGCATGGAACACTTACCTAGAAATAAAATAAAATAACCTTATGAATCTATTATGAGAGCCACTTATGGATTGCCTACCAAAGATGGCAATACCTAGATCTATACTTGCTATTATGCCTAGCTAGGGGCATTAAACGATAGTGCTTATTTTTAGTTTTTTGCTTTTTGCTTTTGTTTAGGAATATATATTTGATCTAGCCTCTGGTTAGATGTGTTTTTAAGTTTTAATTAGTGTTTGTGCCAAGTTTAACCTATAGGATCTTCTTGGATGATAGTTATTTGATCTTGCTGAAAATTCCAGAAACTTTCTGTTCACGAAAATAATTGTTAAAAATCACCAGAACGTGATAAAATATTAGTTCCAATTGTTGCTTATCAATAGAAAATTTATCTAGGTCGTCCTATTTTGGTAGATTTTTTGGAGTTCCAGAAGTTTGCGTTAGTTACAGATTACTACAGACTGTTCTGTTTTTGATAGATTCTGTTTTTCGTGTGTTGTTTGCTTATTTTGATGAATCTATGGCTAATAAAATAGTTTATAAACCATAGAGAAGTTGGAATATAGTAGGTTTAACACCAATATAAATAAAGAATGAGTTCATTACAGTACCTTGAAGTGGTGTTTTGTTTTCTTTTGCTAATGGAGCTCACGACATTTTCTGCTGAGTTTTGTGTTGTGAAGTTTTCAAGTTTTGAGTGAAAGATTTGATGGATTATGGAACAAAGAGTGGCAAGAGACTAAGCTTGGGGATGCCCATGGCACCCCAAGATAATATAAGGACACCAAAAAGCCAAAGCTTGGGGATGCCCCGGAAGGCATCCCCTCTTTAAATCTACTTCCATCGGTAACTTTACTTGGAGCTATATTTTTATTCACCACATGATATGTGTTTTGCTTGGAGCGTCTTGTATTATTTGAGTCATTATTTTTTTGTTGCCACAATCATCCTTGCTGTGCACACCTTTTGAGAGAGTCACACTTGATTCGGAATTTATTAGAATACTCTATGTGCTTCACTTATATTTTTAGAGCTATATAGTTTTTGCTCTAGTGCTTCACTTATATCTTTTAGAGCACGGCGGTGGATTTGTTTTATAGAAACTATTAGTCTCTCATGCTTCACTTACATTATTTTGAGAGTCTTAAAATAGCATGGCAATTTTCTTTAATTATAATATCATGAGAAATTTGATGCTTGATAATTGTTTTGAGATATAAAGATGGTAATATCATAGTTGTGCTAGTTGAGTAATTGTGGAATTGAAAAATACTTTTGTTGGAGTTTGTGATTCCCGTAGCATGCACGTATGGTGAACCGTTATATAACAAAGTCGGAGCATGAGGTATTTATTGATTGTCATCCTTTGTGTGGCGGTCGGGATCGCGTGATGGTTAACTCCTACCAACCCTTCCCCTAGGAGCATGCGTAGTAGTACTTTGCTTTGATGGCTAATAAATTTTTGCAATAAGTATATGAGTTCTTTATGACTAATGTGAGTCCATGGATTATACGCACACTTACCTTTCCGCAATTTTCTAGCCTCTTGATTGCAGTGCATTGCCCTTTCTCACATTGAGAGTTGGTGCAAACTTCGTCGGTGCATCCAAACCTCGTGATATGATACGCTCTATCACAAATAAACCTCCTTATATCTTCCTCAAAACAGCCACCATACCTACCTATTATGGCATTTCCATAGCCATTCCGAGATATATTGCCATGCAACTTTCCATCGTTTCGTTTATCATGACACGCTCCATCATTGTCATATTGCTTTGCATGATCATGTAGTTGACATTGTATTTGTGGCAAAGCCACCATTCATAATTCTTTCATACATGTCACTCTTGATTCATCGCATATCCTGGTACACCGCCGGAGGCATCCACATAGAGTCATATTTTGTTCTAAGTATTGAGTTGTAAGTAAATAAAAGTGTGATGATCATCATTAGAGCATTGTCCCAAGTGAGGAAAGGATGATGGAGACTATGATTCCCCCACAAGTCGGGATGAGACTCCGGACTAAAAAAAAGAGGCCATAAAAAAGGCCCAAATAAAAAAATGAGAGAAAAAGAGAGAAGGGACAATGTTACTATCCTTTTACCACACTTGCGCTTCAAAGTAGCACCGTGATCTTCATGATAGAGAGTCTCTCATTTTGTCACTTTCATATACTAGTGGGAAATTTCATTATAGAACTTGGCTTGTATATTCCAATGATGGGCTTCCTCAAATGCCCGAGGTCTTCGTGAGCAAGCAAGTTGGATGCACACCCACTTAGTTTCTTTTGTTTGAGCTTTCATACACTTATAGCTCTAAGTGCATCCGTTGCATGGCAATCCCTACTCCTTGCATTAACATCAATTGATGGGCATCTCCATAGCCCGTTGATTAGCCTCATTGACGTGAGACTTTCTCCTTTTTTGTCTTCCCACATAACCCGTACCATTATACCTTATTCCACCATAGTGCTATATCCATGGCTTGCACTCATGTATTGCGTAAGAGTTGAAAAGGCTGAAGCGCGTTAAAAAATATGAACCAATTGCTTGGCTAAAACCGGGGTTGTCACTACTAGAAAAAGGGCTGCTAGTGGCGCACCTGTTTTCGCTACTAATGGCGCACTACAGGTGCGCCACTAGCACCACGCCATTAGATTTTTTTTTTCTAATGGCGCACCTGTGGTGCGCCATTAGTATCATGTATACTAATGGCGCACCAGCATATAGCCCACAGTGCGCCATTAGTATCTGGTATACTAATGGCGCACCACAGAGAAGTGCGCCATTAGTAACAATTTTTTTTCAGAGTTTTTTTTATTTTTTTTTTCAAATTTTTTCCAAATTATTTTCTTATTCTCAGGTCACTATGGCTTAATCTCGGGTCAATATGCTTAATCTCAGGTCAAATCGCACTCCATGGTCAAACTTCCCGAAAGGTCACCATCCTCACACTACTCCAGCGCCAGTACGCTTAACTTCATAGTTCTATCCAACCCCAGCAACAGCTCACCTCACACGCACTTGTTGATATATCTAGCATATCAATCCTATTATACCTTGTTGATGTCTAGGACTTTGTTCATGTTCATGACTATGATGAAATTTTGAATAATATTTCAAACTTCCCGGTCATATTACGTATCATTTTTGAAAAAAATTCAAAACCATTTTTTTCAGCATTAGTGGCGCACCACATCCACGGTCGCCACTAGTAAGTTTGAATTTTTTATTTTTTGCCTCTAGATCTTGAAAGCCCCGTAACTTTTTTCTGTTAGGTTTTGCGGATTTTGAAAATGTTTAACGGGTTTGCCCGGTTAAATTCGGATGTAACTTTTAGTAGATTATTTTTCATATAAAAAACTTTTAATGTCGAGTTCGTATGCAAAAGTTATGCCCATTTTACAAATTTCCACAGAGATTTTGCAAATAAAGTCGAAATTCATATTTGTAAATTTTCCCAACAACTAGACCACATATCACATAAAAACTTATTTTCTTTTATTTTTTTGACATTTTTATCATTTTCTTTATTTTTTTAAAACTGAAAAGGCGGTCCCACAGGTGCATTCGGTGGAATTTTTGGGCCAAGTTAGTAATGGCGCACCGTGGGAGTGGTGCGCCATTACTAGTTTTAAAAAAAATAAAAAAAAATTGAAAAAAATTTACTAGTGGCGCACCGTGGATGTGGTGCGCCATTACTAGTTAAAACTAGTAATGGCGCACTACCCCCTGGTGCGCCGTTATTAGTTTAAAAAAAATAAAAAAAATTGATTTTTTTACTAATGGCGCACCGTGGGTGTAGTGCGCCATTACTAGTTAGTTTTGAAAAAAATGTTACTAATGGCGCACCAGGGATGTGGTGCGCCATTAGTATTTGGACACTAATGGCGCACCAACACATGGTGCGCCATTAGATATAGTAGTGGCGCACCACATGTCTGGTGCGCCATTAGTGTCCATTTCATCTATAGCCTTTTTCCTAGTAGTGTGTACATGATATGAATATTTTGTGTGGGGAAGATGGAGCATGGCCAGACTATATGATTTTGTAGGGACAACTTGCTTTGGCTATGTTATTTTGATAAGACATAATTGCTTGGTTAGCATGCTTGAAGTATTATTGTTTTTATGTCAACATTAAACTTTTATCTTGAATAATATCAAATCTGAACATTCGTGTCACAATAAGAAGAATTACATTGAAATTATGCTAAGTAGCACTCCACATCAAAAATTCTATTTTTATCATTTACCTACTCGAGGACGAGCAGGAATTAAGCTTGGGGATGCTTGATACGTCTTCAATGTATCTATAATTTTTTATTGTTCCATGCTATATTATATTCTGTTTTGGATGTTTAATGGGCTTTATTATACACTTCTATATTATTTTTGGGACTAACCTATTAACCGGAGGCCTAGCCCAGAATTGCTGTTTTTTTGCCTGTTTCAGAGTTTCGCAGAAAAAGAATATCAAACGAAGTCCAAACGGAATGAAACCTTCGGGAACGTGATTTTCGGAACGAATGTGATCCAGAGGACTTGGACCCTACGTCAAGACATCAACCAGGAAGGCACGAGGTGAGGCGCGCTACCCCCAGTAGCCCTCCACCCTCATGGGCCCCACGTTGCTCCACCGACGTACTTCTTCCTCCTATATATACCTCGCACCCCAAACTACCGGATCTGAGCCAAAAACTTAATTCCCTTTGCCGCAACCTTACGTACCCGTGAGATCCCATCTTGGGGCCTTTTAGAAGCTTCATGGGAGGGGCATCGATCACGGAGGGCTTCTACATCAACACCATAGCCTCTCCGATGATGTGTGAGTAGTTTACCTCGGACCTTCTGTCCATAGTTATTAGCTAGATGGCTTTTTCTCTATTTTTGGATCTCAATACAATGTTCTCCCCCTCTCTTGTGGAGATCTATTCGATGTAATCTTCTTTTGCGGTGTGTTTGTTGAGACTGATGAATTGTGGGTTTATGATCAAGTTTATTTATGAACAATATTTGAATCTTCTCCGAATTCTTTTATGTATGATTGGTTATCTTTACAAGTCTCTTCGAATTATCAGTTTGGTTTGGCCTACTAGATTGATCTTTCTTGCAATGGGAGAAGTGCTTAGCTTTGGGTTCAATCTTGCGGTGTCCTTTCCCAATGACGATGAGGGGCAGCAAGGCACGTGTTGTATTGTTGCCATCGAGTATAACAAGATGGGGTTTATATCATATTGCATGAGTTTACCCCTCTACATCATGTTATCTTCTTTGAAGGCGTTACTACATTCTTTTGAACTTAATACTCTAGATGCATGCTGGATAGCGGTCGATGTGTGGAGTAATAGTAATAGATGCAGGCAGGAGTCGGTCTACTTGTCTCGGACGTGATGCCTATATACATGATCATACCTATATGCTCTCATAACTATGCTCAATTCTATCAATTGCTCAACAGTAATTTGTTCACCCACCGTAATACTTATGCTCTCGAGAGAAGCCACTAGTGAAACCTATGCCCCCCGGGTCTATTTTACATCATATTAATCTTCCAACACTTAGTTATTTTTATTGCCTTTTATTTTACTTTGCATCTTTATCATAAAAATACCAAAAATCTTATCTTATCATATCTATCAGATCTCACTCTCGTAAGTGACCGTGAAGGGATTGACAACCCCTTTATTGCGTTGGTTGCGAGGATTTATTTGTTTGTGTAGGTGCGAGGGACTCGTGCGTGGCCTCCTACTGCATTGATACCTTGGTTCTCAAAAACTGAGGGAAATACTTACCTACTTTGCTGCATCACCCTTTCCTCTTCAAGGGAAAACCAACGCAGTGCTCAAGAGGTAGCACAAAGTCACACAATTTAGTATTATCTTGAGCCATTGTGACAAACAAGCAATCCAACACACGAGCAAACAAGAAACAAGCGAAAAAGAGGCGAACGGAAAGAGAGGGCGAATAAAACGGCAAGGGTGAAGTGGGGGAGAGGAAAACGAGAGGCAAATGGCAAATAATGTAATGCGAGGGATAAGAGTTTGTGATGGGTACTTGGTATGTCTTGAATTTTATGTAGACTCCACAGCAGCGGCGCGAGAAATCCTTCTTGCTACCTCCACGAGCATGCGTTGGTTTTCCCTTGAAGAGGAAAGGGTGATGCAGCAAAGTAGCGTAAGTATTTCCATCAGTTTTTGAGAACCAAGGTATCAATCCGAAGAGGAGGCCACACGCAAGTCCCTCGTACCTACACAAACAAATAAGAACCTTGCAACCAACGCGATAAAGGGGTTGTCAATCCCTTCACGACCACTGCAAAAGTGAGATCTGATAGAGATAATAAGATAAATATTTTTGGCATTTTTATGATATAGATTGAAAAGTAAAAATTGCAAAATAAAAATAGATTGGAAACTTATATGATGGAAAATAGACCCGGGGGCCATAGGTTTTACTAGTGGCTTCTCTCAAGATAGCATAAGTATTACGGTGGGTGAACAAATTACTGTCGAGCAATTGATAGAAAAGTGCATAATTATGAGAATATCTAGTCTTGATCATGTATATAGGCATCACGTCCGTGACAAGTAGACCGACTCCTGCCTGCATCTACTACTATTACTCCACACATCGACCGCTATCCAACATGCATCTAGAGTATTAAGTTCATAAGATCATAGTAACACATTAGGTAATATGACATGATGTAGAGGGATAAACTCAAGCAATATGATATAAACCCCATCTTTTTATCCTCGATGGCAACAATACAATACGTGTCGTTTCACTTTCTGTCACTAGGATCGAGCAACGCAAGATTGAACCCAAAGCTAAGCACTTCTCCCATGGCAAGAAAGATCAATCTAGTAGGCCAAACCAAACTGATAATTCAAAGAGACTTGCAAAGATAACCAATCATACATAAAAGAATTCAGATAAGATTCAAATATTGTTCATAGATAATCTTGATCATCAACCCACAATTCATCGGATCTCGACAAACACACCGCAAAAAGAGTTACATTGAATAGATCTCCAAGAAGATCGAGGAGAACTTTGTATTGAGATCCAATGAGAGAGAAGAATCCATCTTGCTAATAACTATGGACCCGAAGGTCTGTGGTAAACTACTCACACATCATCGGAGAGGCTATGGTGTTGATGTAGAAGCCCTTCGTGATCGATTCCCCCTCCGGCGGAGCACTGGAAAAGGCCCCAAGATGGGATCTCACAGGTACAAAAGGTTGCGGCGATGGAAATAGGTTTTCGTGGTGCTCTTGGTTGGTTTTGTGGTACATGGGTATATATAGGAGGAAGAAGTAGGTCGGTGGAGCCATGAGGGGCCCACGAGGGTGGGGGTGCGCCCAGGGGGGCAGGCGCGCCTCCCTGCCTCATGGCCTCCTCGTTGATTTCTTGACGTCCACTCCAAGTCCTCTGGATCACGTTTGTTCCAAAAATCACGCTCCCGAAGGTTTCATTCCGTTTGGACTCCGTTTGATATTCCTTTTCTGCGAAACACTGAAATAGGCAAAAAAACAGCAATTTGCACTAGGCCTTGGGTTAATAGGTTAGTCCCAAAAATAATATAAAATTGTATATTAAAGCCCATTAAACATCCAAAACGGATATTATAATAGCATGGAACAATAAAAAATTATAGATACATTGGAGACGTATCAAGGGGGGCCACCCACCGTCCACGAGGGTGGAGGGCGCGCCCCCTGCCTCGTGGGCCACCTGGCACCTCCCCCCCCCCCCCCCGATTCCCATATTCTGGTATAAGGTGTCTTCTGCCCTGGAAAAAATCATAAGCAAGCTTTGGAATGACGCTTGGCCGTCCTGGCGGAACCTGGCGAAACCAATCTAGGGCTCCGGCGGAGCTGTTCTGCCGGGGAAACGTCCCTCTGGGAGGGGGAAATCATCACCATCGTCATCACCACCGATCCTCTCATCGGTAGGGGATCAATCTTCATCAACATCTTCACCAGCACCATGTCCTCTCAAACCCTAGTTCATCTCTTGTATCCGATCTTTGTCTCAAAACCTCAGATTGGTACCTGTGGGTTGCTAGTAGTGTTGGTTACTCCTTGTAGTTGATGCTAGTTGATTTATTCGGTGGAAGATCATATGTTCAGATCCTTTATGCATATTAATGCCCCTCTAATTATGAACATGAATATGATTTGTGAGTAGTTACGTCTGTTCATGAGGACATGGGAGAAGTCTTGTTATAAGTGGTCATGTGAATTTGGTATTCGTTCGATATTTTGATGAGATGTATGTTGTCTTTCCTCTAGTGGTGTTATGTGAACATCGACTACATGACACTTCACCATTGTTTGGGCCTAGAGGAAGGCATTGAGAAGTAATAAGTAGCTGATGGGTTGCTAGAGTTACACAAGCTTAAACCCTAGTTTATGCGTTGCCTCGTAAGGGGCTGATTTGGATCCACATGTTTCATGCTATGGTTAGGTTTACCTTAATTCTTCTTTCGTAGTTGCGGATGCTTGCGAGAGGGGTTAATCATAAGTGGAATGCTTGTCCAAGGAAGGGCAGTACCCAAGCACCGGTCCACCCACATATCAAATTATCAAAGTAACGAACACGAATCATATGAGCATGATGAAAACTAGCTTGACGATAATTCCCATGTGTCCTCGGGAGCGTTTTCCTATATATAAGAGTTTGTCCAGGCTTGTCCTTTGCTACAAAAAGGATTGTGCCACCTTGCTGAACCTTGTTTACTTTTGTTACTTGTTACTCGTTACCAATTACCTCATCATAAAACTATCTGTTACCGATAATTTCAGTGCTTGCAGACAATAGCTTACTGAAAACTCCTTACCATTTCCTTCTGCTCCTCGTTGGGTTCGACACTCTTACTTATCAAAAGGACTACGATAGATCCCCTATAGTTGTAGGTCATCAAGATTCTTTTCTGGCGCCGTTGCTGGGAGTGAAGCGCCTTTGGTAGGTGGAATTTGATTTATTAGATGGGTTCTCTTGCTACAAGAATTTGATTTGCATATTGTTGATAGAAACGGAGCTGAGAACCCCGTTGCAGACAACTTGTCTAGGTTAGAAAAAGTTCTTGATGACCCACTATCTATTGATGATAGCTTTCCTGATGAGAAATTAAATGTTATAAATGCTTCTCGTAGTACTCCATGGAATGCTGATTATGCAAATTACATCGTTGCTAAATTTATACCACCTAGTTTCACATACCAGCAAAAGAAAAAGTTTTTCTATGATTTGAGACATTAGTTTTGGGATGACCCACATCTTTATAAAGAAGGAGTAGATGGTGTTATTAGACGTTGTGTACCTGAGCATGAACAGGAACAGATCCTACGCAAGTGCCACTCCAAAGTTTATGGAGGACACCACAAGGGAGATAGAACTGCACATAAGGTATTGCAATCTGGTTTTTATTGGCCTACTCTCTTCAAGGATGCCGGTAAGTTTGTCTTATCTTGTGATGAATGTCAAAGAATTGGTAACATTAGTAGACGTCAAGAAATGCCTATGAATTATTCACTTGTTATTGAACCATTTGATGTTTGGGGCTTTGATTATATGGGACCATTTCCTGCCTCTAATGGATATACACATATTTTAGTTGCTTTTGATTACGTTACTAAGTGGGTAGAAGCTATTCCAACTAGTAGTGCTGATCATAACACCTCTATTAAAATGCTTAAGGAAGTTATTTTTCTGAGGTTTGGAGTCCCTAGATATTTAATGACTGATGGTGGTTCACATTTTATTCATGGTGCTTTCCGTAGAATGCTTGCTAAGTATGATGTTAATCATAAAATTGCATCTCCTTATCACCCACAGTCTAGTGGTCAAGTAGAGTTGAGTAATAAAGAGCTCAAATTAATTTTGCAAAAGACTGTCAATAGATCTAGAAAGAATTGGTCCAAGAAACTTGATGATGCATTATGGGCCTATAGAACTGCATATAAAAATCCTATGGGTATGTCTCCGTATAAAATGGTTTATGGAAAAGCATGTCACTTACCTCTCGAACTAGAACATAAGGCATATTGGGCTATTAAAGAGCTCAACTATGATTTCAAACTTTCCAGTGAGAAGAGGTTATTTGATATTAGCTCACTTGATGAACGGAGAACCCAAGATTATGAAAATGCCAAGTTGTTTAAAGAAAAAGTTAAAAGATGGCATGACAAAAAGATACAAAAGCGTGAGTTTAACGTAGGTGATTATGTATTGCTATACAACTCTCGTTTAAGATTTTTTGCAGGAAAACTTCTTTCTAAATGGGAAGGCCCTTACGTTATCGAGGAGGTCTATCGTTCCGGTGCCATAAAAATCAACAACTTCGAAGGTACAAATCCGAAGGTGGTGAACGGTCGAAGAATCAAACATTATATCTCAGGTAATCCTATAAATGTTGAAACCAATATTATTGAAACCGTAACCCCGGAGGAATACATAAGGGACACTTTCCAGAACGTTTCAGACTCCGAAAACGAATAGGTATGTGGTGTGGTAAGTAAACCGACTCCAAAACAGTTTTTAAGGCAATATTTCTCCGTTTTAGAATATTTAGAAAAATAGAAAAATAAGTAGCAGTCCGGGAAGGACACGAGGGCCCCACGAGGGTGGAGGGTGCACCCTACCCCCCTGGGCGCGCCCCCTACCTCGTGGGCACCTCGTGTGCCTTCCGGACTCCGTTTTCTTGCATGATACGTATTTTGGTCGGTAAAAATTCATTATATATTCTCCCGAAGGTTTTGACTCCCGTATCACGCAATTATCCTCTGTTCTTGTTTGGAGCTGTCTCCTGTCAGGGTTGTCCAGGCCAGGCATCATGTCGGTCCCCCTCCTCCAACAATGGTGACAACGATGCTTGGCTAATGAAGATAGAGCTGAAAAGGGAAGAACCCATGGAGATCAACAAGGATGAAGGGATCAAGAAGGCCATAGAGGACCAAGTTCCGGCAACAGAAGACATCCTTCAACTTGATCATAATCTTCTTACCCCAACTGAGATCGAAGCTTTCAAGATGATTGAGTTAGCTCGTATACAGAACAAGTATCTCACAAGTGAAATTTTTTTGTTGAAGGAGCATATTGTTGCACTCAAGGGCATTATTCGCAAGCTGGAGGAACTCTTACGCTCGATGTGCGACTATCCATCATCACCACCATCCTCTTCACCAACAAAGAAGGAGATATAATCACATGGGTATGGGCACTCCCCTTGGCAACTGCCAAGCTTGGGGGAGGTACCCCGGTATCGTATCACCATCACACTCCTATCTTTACCGTTTTTCTTAGTTCGATCCTATTAGTAGTATCTTGATCTAGTAGAATAAAGTTTATGGCATGATCTGGTTTTGGCTTTTGCTTTATGATCTCTCTATGTAATCGAGTCCGTGAGCTATATAATAAAGATTAGTGTTGAGTCAAGGGCTTGATTATTTTTCCATGATCTTTAAGAAAAGAGAAAAAGAATAAATAGAAACAAAGAGATCATATTGATCTTATTGAGAGTAATGACTTCACATAGAAAGAGTATGATGATTAAAAGTTGTTGGGAGTTGTCAAACATAGCTTTGGTCATCGTTGCAATTAATAGGAAGTAATAAGGAAAGAGAGGTTTCACATATAAATATATTATCATTGACATCTTTTATGATTGGGAGCACTCATTAAAATATGACATGCTAAAGAGTTGACGTTGGACAAGGAAGACAACGTAATGGGTTATGTTTTCTTATATCTGAGATAAAATATATTGTCATGGATCATCCAAACATGTTGAGCTGGCCTTTCCCCCTCATGCTAGCCAAATTCTTAGCACCAAGTAGAGATACTACTTGTGCTTCCAAATACCCTCAAAACCAGTTTTGCCATGAGAGTCCACTATACCTACCTATGGATTGAGTAAGATCCTTCAAGTAAGTTGTCATCGGTGCAAAGCAATAAAAATTGCTCTCTAAATATGTATGACTTATTAGTGTGGGAGAAAATAAGCTTTATACGATCTTGTGATGTGGAAGAAATAAAACCGACGGACTGCATAATAAAGGTTCATATCACAAGGGGCAATATAAAGTGACGTTCTTTCGCATTAAGATTTTGTGCATCCAACCATAAAAGCGCATGGCAACCTCTGCTTTCCTCTGCGAAGGGCCTATCTTTTATTATTATCTTCTACCTTATGCAAGAGTCATGGTGATCTTCACCTTTCCTTTTTATTTTTATCCTTTGACAAACATAGTATGTTGTAAAGATCCTGATAGATATATCTAATTGGATGTAGGGGAGCATGAGTTATTATTGTTGACATTACCCTTGAGGTAAAATGTTGGGAGGCGAAACTATAAGCCCCTATCTTTCTCTGTGTCAGATTAAAACTCCGTAACCACAATTATCGCGTGAGTGTTAGCAATTATGAAAGACTAAATGATAGTTGAGTATGTGGACTTGCTAGAGAGCTCTAACATAGACTCTTTCTGATGTTATGATAAATTGCAATTGCTTCAATGACTGAGATTATAATTTGTTAGTTCTCAATAAATTTTATGATTCGTACTTTTGCATTGTGAATAGATTATTACTTGAGCATAAGAAATCATATGACAATATCTATATATGTTGCTATTATGAGAATAATCATGATGCCTTCATGTTCGTATTTTATTTTTATCGACACCTCTACCTCTAAACATGGGGACATATTTATCGTTATCGGCTTCCGCTTGAGGACAAGCGAGGTCTAAGCTTGGGGGAGTTGATACGTCCATTTTGCATCATGCTTTTATATCGATATTTATTGCATTATGGGATGTTATTACACATTATGTCACAATACTTATGCCTATTCTCTCATTTTACAAGGTTTACATAAGGAGGGAGAATGCCCGGCAATTTGGAATTCTGGAAAAGGAGCAAATATTAGAGACCTATTCTCGCACAACTCCAAAAGTCCTGAAACTCCGTAAAGTCATCCTTGGAAATAATAAAAATATTGAGCAGAAGAAGTTCACCAGAGGGGGCCCCACATGGCCACGAGGGTGGGGGGCGCGCCCGACCCGCAGGGCGCGCCCCCCAACCACGTGGGCCCCCAGTTGGCTCGCCGATGGCCCACTTCTGCTATATTAGGTCTTTCGTCAAGGAAAAAAATTAGAAGCAACCTTTTGGGATTTAAACTCCGCCGCCACGAGGCGGAACTCATGAACCAATCTAGGGCTCCGGCAGAGCTGTTCTGCTGGGGAAAATTCCCTCCGGGAGGGGGAAATCATCGCCATCATCATCACCAACGCTCCTCTCATCGGGAGAGGGCAATCTCCTCTCAAAACCCTAGTTCATCTCTTGTATCCAATTCTTGTCTCCAAGTCCGGGATTGGTACTAGTAGGTTGCTAGTAGTGTTGATTACTCCTTGTAGTTGATGCTAGTTGGTTTATTTGGTGGAAGATCATATGCTCGGATCCTTTATGCATATTAATACCCCTCGATTATGAACATGAATATGCTTTGTGAGTAGTTATGTTTGTTCCCGAGAACATGGGAGAAGTCTTGCTATTAGTAGTCATGTGAATTTGGTATTAGATTCGATATTTTGATGAGATGTATGTTGTCTAGCCTCTAGTGGTGTTATGTGAACGTCAACTACATAACACTTCACCATTATTTGGGCCTAGAGGAAGGCATTGGAAAGTAATAAGTAGATGATGGGTTGCTAGAGTGATGTAAGCTTAAACCCTAGTTTATGCGTTGCTTCGTAAGGGCTGATTTGGATCCATATGTTTCATGCTATGGTTAGGTTTACCTTAATACTTTTGTTGTAGTTGCGGATGCTTGCAGTAGAGGGTAATCATAAGTGGGATGCTTGTTCAAGTAAGAACAGCACCCAAGCACCGGTCCACCCACATATCAAATTATCAAAGTACCGAACGCGAATCATATAAACGTGATGAAAACTAGCTTGACGATAATTCCCATGTGTCCTTGGGAGCGCTTTTCTCTATATAAGAGTTTGTCCAGGCTTGTCCTTTGCTACAAAAAGGATTGGGCCACCTTGCTGCACTTTATTTACTTTTTTTACTCATTGCTCGTTACAAATTATCTTATCACAAAACTATCTGTTACCACTTGTTTCAAGATTTTGCAGAGAATACCTTGCTGAAAACCGCTTATCATTTCCTTCTGCTCCTCGTTGGGTTCGACACTCTTACTTATCGAAAGGACTATGATAGATCCCCTATACTTGTGGGTCATCACTAAACCGGTTTTTAATCACCAACGACAGTTAAATCCTAAGATGAAAGAAGTGGTAAGAAATCAAATACTAAAGCTTCTGGAGGCAGGTATAATTTATCCCGTTGCTGATAGTCAGTGGGTAAGTCTTGTCCATTGTGCCCCGAAGAAGGGAGGTATTACTGTTGTTCCTAATGATAAAGATGAATTGATCCCACAAAGAATTGTTACAAGTTATAGAATGGTAATTGATTTCCGCAAATTGAATAAAGCTACTATAAAATATCATTACCTTATACCTTTTTTTGATCAAATGCTAGAAAGATTATCCAAACATACACATTTTTGCTTTCTAGACGGTTATTCTGGTTTCTCTCAAATACCTGTGTCAAAAGAGGATCAGGAAAAGACCACTTTTACTTGCCCTTTCGGTACCTTTGCTTATAGACGTATGCCTTTTGGTTTATGTGATGCACCTGCTACCTTTCAAAGATGTATGACTGCTATATTCTCTAACTTTTGTGAAAAGACTGTTGAGGTTTTCATGGATGATTTCTCCGTGTATGGAACTTCTTTTGAAGATTGCTTAAGCAACCTTGACCGAGTTTTGCAGAGATGTGAAGAAACTAATCTTGTCTTGAATTGGGAGAATTGCCACTTTATGGTTAATGAAGGTATTGTCTTGGGGCATAAAATTTCTGAAAGGGGCATTGAAGTTGATAAAGCCAAAGTTGATGCTATTGAAAAGATGTCGTGTCCTAAGGACATCAAAGGTATACGAAGTTTCCTTGGTCATGCCAGTTTTTATAGGAAGATCATTAAAGACTTCTCTAAAATTTCTAGGTCTCTGACTAATCTCTTACAAAAAGACGTTCCTTTTGTCTTTGATGATGATTGTGTAGAAGCATTTGAAATACTTAAGAAAGCCTTGATTTCTACACCTATTGTTCAGCCACCTGATTGGAATTTACCCTTTGAAATTATGTGTGATGCTAGTGATTGTGCTGTAGGTGCTGTTCTAAGAATGAGAGTTGATGAGAAATTAAATGTTATCCAATATGCTAGCAAAACTCTAGACAATGCCTAGAGAAATTATGCTACTACTGAAAAAGAATTTTTAGCAGTTGTATTTGCTTGTGATAAGTTCAGACCGTATATTGTTGATTCTAAAGTAATTGTTCACACTGATCATGTTGCTATTAAATATCTTATGGAAAACAAAGATGCTAAACCTAGACTTATTAGATGGGTCCTCTTGCTACAAGAGTTTGATTTGCATATTATTGATAGAAAGGGAGCTGAGAACCCTGCTGCGCATAACTTGTCTAGGTTAGAAAATGTTCTTGATGACCCACTACCTATTGATGATAGCTTCCCTGATGAACAATTAGTTGTCATAAATGCTTCTCGTACTGCTCCATGGTATGCTGATTATGCCAATTACATTGTTGCTAAACTTATAACACCTAGTTTCACATACCAGCAAAAGAAACCGTTTTTCTATGATTTAAGACATTACTTCTGGGGTGACCCACACCTTTATAAAGGAGTAGATGGTGTTATTAGACGTTGTGTACCTAAGAATGAACATGAACATATCCTACGCAAGTGTCACTCCAAGGCTTATGGAGGACACCACGCTGGAGATAGTACTGCACATAAGGTATTGCAATCCGGTTTTTATTGGCCTACTATTTTAAAGATGCCCGTAAGTTTTTCTTGTCTTGTGATGAATGTCAAAGAATTGGTAATACTAGTAGACGTCAAGAAATGCCTATGAACTATTCGCTTGTTATTGAACCATTTGATGTTTGGGGCTTTGATTATATGGGACTTCCTTCCTCTAATGGGTATACACATATTTTAGTTGATGTTGATTACGTTACTAAGTGGGTAGAAGCTATTCCAACTAGTAGTGCTGATCATAACAGCTCTATTAAGATGCTTAAAGAATTTATTTTTCTGAGGGTTGGAGTCCCTAGATACTTAATAACTTTATGGTGGTTCACATTTTATTCGTGGTGCTTTTCGTAAAATGCTTGCTAAGTATGATGTTAATCATAGAATTGCATCCCCATACCATCCACAATCTAGTGGTCAAGCAAAACTAAGTAATAGGGAGATTAAATTAATTTTGCAAAAGACTGTTAATAGGTCTAGAAAGAATCGGTCCAGGAAACTTGATGATGCATTATGGGCCTATAGAACTGCATATAAAAAATCCCATGGGTATGTCTCCGTATAAAATGGTTTATGGAAATGCATGTCACTTACCTCTGAACTAGAACATAAGTCATATTGGGCCATTAAAGAGCTCAATTATGATTTCAACCTTGCCGGTGAGAAGAGACTAGCTATTTGACATTAGCTCACTTGATGAATGGAGAACCCAGGCCTATGAGAATGCCAAACTGTTTAAAGAAAAAGTTAAAAGATGGCATGACAAAAGGATACAAAAGCGTGAGTTTAATGTAGGTGATTATGTTCTGCTATACAACTCTCGTTTAATATTTTTTGCAGGAAAACTTCTCTCCAAATGGGAAGGTCCTTACGTTATCGAGGAGGTCTATCGTTCCGGTGCCATTAAAATCAACAACTTCGAAGGGACAAACCCAAAGGTGGTAAACAGTCAAAGAATCAAATATTATATCTCAGGTAATCCCATAAATGTTGAAACTAATGTTATTGAAACGGTAACACCGGAGGAATACATAAGGGACACTTTCTAGAACGTTTCGGACTCCTAAAAGGAATATGTATGTGGTACGGTAAGTAAACTGACTCCAAAACAGTTCTAATAGCAATTTCTCCATTTTGGAATGTTTAAGAAAATAGGAAAATGATAAGTAGTCCGGGAAGGACATGAGGCGTCCACGAGGGTGGAGGGTGCGCCCCCCTACCTCGTGGGCACCTCGTGTGCCCTCCGGACTCCGTTTTCTTGCATGATACTTCTTTTGGTCGGTAAAAATTCATTATATAATCTCCCGAAGGTTTTGACCACCGTACCATGCAAATATCTCCTGTTTTTGTTTCGAGCTGTTTTCTGCCAGAGTTTTCAAGGCCAAGCATCATGTCTTCTCCCTCCACCAACAACGCAGGCGACGATGCTTGGCTAATGAAGATAGAGGTGAAGAGCGAAGAACTCGGGGATACAAACAAGGGTGATAAGATCAAGAAGGCCACGGAGGATCAAGCTCCGTCAGCAGAAGAAGAAGACATCCTTCAACCTCATTATAACCATCTTACACCTACTGAAATAGAATCTTTCAAGATGATTGAAATAGTTCGGGTGCAAAACAAGTATCTCACTCGTGAAAATATTTGTTGCAAGAATACATCACCGCACTCAAGGGCATTATTCGCAAATTGGAAGATCTCCTATGCTCGATGTGTGACACAACTTCATCAACAACTCCATCATCACCATCTCCGAAGAAGGAGAACTGAGTATCGGGTATGGGAACTCCCCTTGGCAACAGCCAAGCTTGAGGGAGGTGCCCTGGTATCGTATCACCATCACACTCCTATCTTTACCGTTTTTCTTAGTTCGATCCTTTTGGTTATATCTTGATCTAGTAGAATAAAGTTTTTGTATGATCTAGTTTTGAGTTTTGCTTTATGATCCTTCTATGTAATCGAGTCCATGAGCTATATAATAAAGATTAGTTTTGAGTCGAGGGCTTGGCTATCTTGCTATGATCTTGAGAGAAAAAGAAAGAATAAAAAGAAATAAAGAGATCATATTGATCTTATGGAGAGTAATGACTTCACATATAAAGAGTATGATGAATAAAAGTTGTTGAGAGTTGACAAACATAGTTTTGGTCATCGTTGCAATTAATAGGAAGTAATAAAGAAAGAGAGGTTTTCACATATAAATATACTATCTTGGACATCTTTTATAATTGTGAGCACTCATTAAAATATGACATGCTAAAAAGTTGATGTTGGACAAGGAAGACAACGTAATGGGTTATGTTTTCTTACATCCGAAATAAATTATATTGTCATGATCATCCAACATGTTGAGCTTGCCTTTCCCCCTCATGCTAGCCAAATTCTTTGCACCAAGTAGAGATACTACTTGTGCTTCCAAATATCCTTAAACCTAGTTTTTCCATGAGAGTCCACCATATCTACCTATGGATTGAGTCAAGTAAGTTGTCATTGTTGCAACCAATAAAAATTTCTCCCTAAATATGTATGACCTATTAATGTGGATAAAATAAGCTTTATACGAGCTTGCACTACTAGGGAAAAGCCTAGCAGCAGCGCGGGTTCTAGGTCTATCAGTAGCGCGGGGAGGAGCGCTACTGGTACTGCACTACAACTAAATGTTAGCAGTAGCGTGAGTTAACCCACGCTACTGCTATATCGTCTTAGTAGTAGCGCTTTCCCATAGCAGCGCTACTGGTACTTACTAGTAGCGCTCCTACCAGCGCGCGCTACTACTATTATTCCATATTTTATTTCTTTTTTATTTCATGTTGTATTCATACACCTTTATATAAGTTTTCATACAGCAGCAATTTAGAAATTGCCTTTACATCATATTGAGTTATTACATCACTGGGTGAAAGAACCGAGGACTAGCTTCAAGTGGATGTCAAGTGGATGGACATCCACTTGAAACTAATCCGCGGTTTTTCACCCAATGATATAATAAATATCATCATCATCATCATCATATCATTAACAACTTATCATCATAATACACCATTGTCATATAACACCTCCTCATGATCATATTTTTCATTAATGAGACATCACATAGCAAGTTGGTCACTAGTCATAATCACAACTACTCCTCATCATCAAATCTAACACATTGTACCACATAATAAACATTGTACCTCATAGGACCTACTACATTCTCTTAGGACCTACTATATTCTCTTAGGTAAAATAGCATAAAATAAGATAGCCCCTGACTCTCCATTATGGAGAATGGACATTATACTGTCTCCAATTCTTGCCTTTCGCACAATGTTGCTTCCAAGAACCTCCTTACGACTGTCCATACATTTTTTTTATTCTTTGATTACCATGTGTTCATTGGTTTTAGAAAGCCGATATGGACAGGTGAGATTCGTATGATGACCTGGTTGTATGTTCAAAACATCAAGGCGACCATTCTGATACATCAGATGAGGCACACAATCCTTTAGGATTTTCTGTTGAAAAACATAGTAACAACTTCGTAGTTAGCAATGTAGTTCTGTTTTAGAAGTATGCAAAAGATGCACGGATGTCGTAATAGTAAAAAATCTTACGATGACATCTCCATGGATGTTACCGTGGTTCAACACGTGCACTAGTGGCACATATTGACCATAATGTGGAGGAGTTTTATAATAGTTATTGTAATTCTCAAGATCAGTACAAAATGCGACCAGATGATTTTTCTCCTGATAAGTTAACTCAGAGCCATCGGTGTAGTAGGTTCTGTCTACCATCTTCCGCACATTGTTTGAAGAATGAAAATAAGCTGTCAATGAAAATAAGCTGTCAAATATTTTGAAATAAACAAATTAAATTAGTTAATAACTATGTTTGAGAACTCACATAGCAGTAGAATTGGAAGCGTATCAATAAGGACCCAAATGTCCATATTGTCTTGCTCGATGTCAGGATCACTAAGATCCATGGTGACAATCATATCCTCATAAAAACCATAAGTCTTGCAAAGTGCTTCCCAATTTGTGCAACCAAAATGGGTTACGCTCTGAGAATTGTACAGATTTACTTCAAAATCCATACCATGATGGGTCCTTAGGTGAATTTTCTTTGTTTCGAAACTTTCATGGTCTTCAAAACCCATCCTCTCCAAGACATAGCGTCTTGCATCGCATGGGATAATCTAGTTGAATTGTAAAAGATGAAAATTACACGTTGAAATAGTTGAAGTCATGCTTAATAACGAAAAAAACACTTGTCGTCGTTGTGTACCATTTCAACATCAAAGGTCTCCTGGAGCTTAATGCTGAAGCACCGATCTTCGTCCAGGTGAGGCATGTCGTACTGACCTCGGTCGTCGTTGCACCAGTCGCACTCCCCCAGGAGACTTTTGTCGTCCGAGTACGACATTTCCTATGTTCATAATTCAAAGATTAAACTTGTACAATTAAATATATGTACTACAAAAACTAAATTAGATCATTCTTATTAATCACGGGTTGACTATCGGTCTGCCGAGTCTTTTCTTGAAAACTCTCAGCTCACGTGGTGTATACATTCGACCGTTGGTGATGATCACTCCTCCTTTCGTCCCCGAGTGCATTACACCAAAATGTCTAGCACACAGGAACGAAGGAGAAGCGACCCCCACGACAACAGTCGGGATTCTTCGTCCTCTCATACATGGTGGAGACTCCTCCTCCCCCTAGTGCATAACAATGGTCTAGCACATGGAGAAGAAGGAGAAACGACCCCCACGACAACAGTCGGGATTCTTCCTCCTCTCATATATGGTGGAGCCTCGACAGACTAAAAGTCAACCCGAAATATCATTTAATTATCTTTCAAGAAAATCCAGGCCACTCGATATTTCCTCCATATTCTAGCAGAAGTCATGCCAAAATTTATGGAAAAATCCGCATGACCTTTGCTAAAAAAGGACATATCGAGCACCTGAAATTTGTCGGAACGGAAATTAATCAACACTCCGGCAAAACATAGGCCACTCATATTGACATGGTTGAAAATATGAGCATTCAAACTTGATGGTCATTGCATTTCAATGGTTGAAAATATGAGCAAAAACAGTTCAAAATATCTTATAGGACTCATATTGACATCGAGATTTGGCTGGTCTCACCTCGAGGTCGGAGTGGGTCGGTGACGGGGACAACGGCGGGGATGATGGAGGGGATCCTAGATTTGTGCAAAAACAAAAACGCTATAAGCTATCAACTAATCAACTTTATACGCCTTGCATAGTGGGGTCCAATTTGAGCATTCAAAATAGGAGTACTTCTCCAATTTATGCATTCAATAAGCAGAACCAAATCGTAAAATAAATAAGTATTCAAATTAGCATGCATTCAATAAGCAAAAGTAAATCATCTCTTGCGTTCGTACATCATCGAATATTATCACTAATACATCCCGAATAGTATCATACATATAACATCACTAATACAACTAAAACCCTAGCGCACGACAGGTATCAGCGTGGGCGTGGACACCCAAACAGAAGGAACCATCACAGGATCATAGCTCCAGTGAGATCCCTGGAGAACCTGCCAGGTATTGGAGAACCTGCCAGGTATTGGAGAACATGTGCTCCAATGCAAACAAGTAGCGACGGACGTGCGCATCCTCCTCGCTGACACGGTGACGTGCCACCTCCGCGGGGTCCTCAAGCCTCTGCACCGTCACTGGCCCACGTGACCGTCACCAAAGAAGGTTCGGGTCAACGACGGGCTGGCTCCTCACCAAGCTGCGCCGCCCGGTAGGTAGCGCCTCCCAGTACCAGCCCGGCGGAGCCTAGTCCTGGACATGGCCCATCTGGTCAAGCAGATGTCCTCCGCCGAGTCGACGACAAGGATGCGGGATAGGCATCGTCGACGTCGATGCGGGAATAATTTCTTTAACTAAAAAAATAACAACAAATGTGACATGTTCAACTAGTTCTATTAATTCAACTAGTTCTTACTAAAAATAAACTTACTATAAATAAAAATAAACTAGTTCTTACTAAAAATAAACTAGTTCAACTAGTTATATTAATTTTCTTACTAAAAATACACTTGTTCTATTAATTCAACTAGTTATTACTAAAAAAACTAGTTCAACTAGTTCTATTAAATTTCTTACTAATTCTATTAAACACTACTGCCCTAGTTCTTACTAACGAATTAGTACCTAGAAACTACTGCCCTAATTACCATCTAATTTGATGAAGCCTAACTAATTTGATGCAATCTAAAATTTGAAGAACCATAGGAAATTTAGCTAGGTAGAGGTAGGGAAGGGGGAGGAGGAGGCATGCTCACCTCGGGTGCCTGCGGCGAGGGAGGGGCAGGCGGCTTCAAGGTCGGGGTCGGGGCTCGGGCGCGCAGCGGAGGGCGTCGAGGTCAGGGTCGGGGGCGGCGTCGAGGTCGGGGTCGGGGGCGACATCGAGGTCGGCACCAGGGGCGGCATCGAGGGTGTGCGGAGAGTGATGGGAGAGCGCGCGGCGGCCGAATGTGACGCCCCCGATTCAATCGTACACTAATCATGCACGCAAATGTGTACGATCAAGATCAGGGACTCACGGGAAGATATCACAACACAACTCTACAAATAAAATAAGTCATACAAGCATCATAATACAAGCCGGGAGCCTCGAGGGCTCGAATACAAGTGCTCGATCATAGACGAGTCAGCGGAAGCAACAATATCTGAGTACGCATATAATTTTAAACAAGATGCCATAAGATGGCTAGCACAAACCGGGATACAGATCGAAGAGGCGCAGGCCTCCCGCCTGTGATCCTCCTAAGCTACTCCTGAGTCGCCGCCGGGCTGCACGTAGTAGTAGGCACCTCCGGCGTAGTAGTCGCCATCGACGGTGGCGTCGCTCTGGGCTCCATCGTCTGTTGCGTAATCGAGTAGAGATAGGGGAAAAGGGGAAACAATGCAACCGTGAGTACTCATCCAAAGTACTGCAAGCAAGGAGCTACACTACATATGCATGGATATATGTGTAAGGGCCATATCGATGGACTGAACTGCAGAAAGCCGTAATAAGAGGGGATAGCTAGTCTTATCGAAGACTACGCTTCTGGTCACCTTCGTCTTGCAACAGGTAGAAGAGGGTAGGTTGAAGTCCTCCAATGTAACATCACATAGCAATAATCCTACCCGGCGATCCCCTCCTCGTGTCCCTGAGAGAGAGAGCGGCCACCGGTTGTATCTGGCACTTGGAAGGGTGTGTTTTATTAAGTATCCGGTTCTAGTTGTCATAAGGTCAAGGTACAACTCCAAGTCGTCCTATTACTGAAGATCACGGCTATTCGAATAGATTAACTTCCCTGCAGGGGTGCACCAACTTACCCAAAGACGCTTGATCCCATTTGGCGGACACACTTTGTCGGGTCATGCCCGGCCGGAAGATCAACACGTCGCAGCCCCACCTAGGCACAACTGTGAGAGGCCAGCACGCCGGTTCTAAACCTAAGCCGCAGGGTCGGGGCCCATCGCCTCGAGCACACCAAGACGCTATGCGTGGCCGGAAGCAGACCTAGCCTAGCAGGCGTTCCAGTCCAATCCGGCGCGCGCCGCTCCGTCGCTGACGTCTGAAGTGCTTCAGCTGATACCACGACGTTGGGATACCCATAACTACTCCCACGTAGATGGTTAGTGCGTATAGGCTCAGTGGCGGCTCAGATCAAATACCAAGAACTCGTTAAGCGTGTTAAGTATCCGCGAACGCCGACCAGGGCCAGGCCCACCTCTCTCCTAGGTGGTCTCAACCTGCCCTGTCGCTCCGCCTCTAAGTAACAGTCGGGGGCCATCGGGAACCCAGGCCAACCTCTACCGGGATGGAGCCACCTGTCCTTTCAGCCCCCATCTCCGAACAGTATCACCGGTAATGTAATAGTGTAAAGTATATAGTATATGCTCGTGATCACCTCCCGAAGTGATCACAACCCAGTAGTATAGCATGGCAGACGGACAAGAGTGTAGGGTCACTGATGGAACACTAGCATCCTATACTAAGCAGTAGGATAGCAGGTAAAGGTAACAACAATAGTAGCAAGGACAGGCTATGCAGCAGTATAGGAGTAACTGAAAGCAGTAACATGCTACACTACTCTAATGCAAGCATTATAGAGAAGAGTAGGCGATATCTAGTGATCAAAGTGGGGGCTTGCCTGGTTGCTCTGGCAAGAGAGAGGGGTCGTCAACGCCGTAGTCGATCACAGGGGTATCGGCAGCGGTCTCGGGGTCTCTAGGAAAAATGAGGGGGAACATAATAAATAACAGAGCAATCAAAGCATAACATGACAAATGCGGTGCTAGAGGTGATCTAACGCAATAGGAGGTGATACCGGCGAAGGGGGGAAACATCCGAGAAAGTATCCCCGATGTTTCGCGCTTTCGGACAGGTGACCCGGAGGGGGAAAGTTGCGTGTTTTCTATGCTAGGGATGTGTGGCGAACGAACGGGTTGTGTAACCGGATTCGTCTCGTCATTCTGAGCAACTTTCATGTACAAAGTTTTTCCATCCGAGTTACGGATTATTTTATATTAAATTTTAAAGTTTATAAAACAAATTGGAATTAACAGAATTTATTTAATTAAAAATTCAGTTTATGACGTCATCATGATATCAAGATGACGTCAGCCGTCAATGATTAGTTGACTTGGTCAAACCGACGTGGGTCCTATATGTCATAGGCTTGGTTAACTAAAATGGTTTAGTTAATTAAATAGGTGATTAGGTTAACTAATTATGCTTAAATTAAGTTAATTAATTAAGTAATTAATTAATTTATTATTTTTTTAATTATGTTTTTTTATCTTTTTTTATGTTCTAGGGGCTGGGCCCCACATGTCATTGGGCCAAAGGGGCCATAGTGGGTTCGGTGTTAGCGAGCGCTGAAGTGGGCGCTGGGCACCCGCCTGTGTCGACAGGAGGGAACGGCTGGCGCCGATACAACAAATGACAGCAACCTGAGGCCAAGGCTGCACGTCGGCGGGCCGCGGCAAGGCCGCCATGATGGATAAACGGAAGCGGCGCGGCGTGTACAAGACACGGCGGGAGCAGTGGCCGCAGAGCATCGCCGCAGTGCACGGCCGTGGAGTGCGTTTGAGGCGTCAGGCGCACGCTTCGTGAGCGCTGGTGCGGGAGCGCGTCGGCGGCGCGCTATGGGCGCGCCCGCGTAGGGTAACGGCGACGCAGTCGGGCGCAATCGTGGTCGCGTGACCGAGCCCACCGCCGGAGACCGGACGACGCGTATGGCGGCCTACGGTGAATCGAGGAGGAGGAGAGGGGAGTAGCCACGAGAGCTCACCCCGAGTCATGGCGTGCTCAGACGCGTCGGAGGCGACCGGAGTGTGTAGATCGAGCGGCGACGCAGGCGACGTGGTCGGAGGGGATGGATCGAGGGCGACGGCTCCGGAGTGCTCCGGCTTGACCTGGTTCACGTCGACGACGTAGACGAGGTGGGGTGGCGCCTGGACTTGAGGGGCGGCGGAGGGCGGCGCCTTTCGGGGGAGGTGCCGACGTCGGGTCGGCGACTCCAGCGCCCAGCGATCCGACGGGAAGAGGACGAGAGGTGCTCGGCGACGGGTGGCTCCGCAAAGCAGGCGGACGAGGCAGCGGCGGTGTCGGGCGGCGGCGTCGGCAGCGGCAATGAGGTCGTCCAGGTTGGCGAGCGGCATGGTGGGGGGGGTCGGGGGCGTCGGCTGCCCCGACCGGATCCTGGCGGGGTGGTGGGTGGAGGGGGCGGGCACCGGCGACGGCGCTAGGTGGCGGCGGGGTCAGCGCGGCGACGGGCGACGCAGTCGGCCCCGATCCAGATGGGATCGTGGGGAAGCGAGAGGGAGGCGAGGGGAGAGGTGGGGATCGATCCCGATCCAGGGAATCGGGGGAGGGAGTGGGGCGCGGGGGGGAGGTGGTTAGGGTTTAAATCGCCGGGGTTAAGGGAGTGAGTTAGGTGGGCTTGGCCAGTTGGGCTGTGGCTTTGGCTAATGGGCGAATTGTCAAGGGGGTTCTGTTTCTTTTTTTGTATTTGCTTGTTTTCCTTCTATTAGTTTTATATTTTATTTTCTATATATTTTTGTTTTATAGAATATACAAGTAGTACCTAAATTAGTGTTACAAAATACCCCAATGCCACAAAAATTTGGTGAAAAATAAAATGGTTTAGTAATTTATTAATTGTAAAAGGCATTTAATTGATTGTTTTTGCTACTGTTTAAATCCTTATAGCTCATTTAAGCATTTTATAAAAGCTTGGTTTCCCCACCATAATTGCTTACGATTTATTTGAAACAACCCGGACATTTTAGTTTTAATTTTTTGAAAACTTTTGTTGTTTGCTTTTCTTTTGAATTTGAATTTGAATCGGTTCCGAACTAACGCGAGATTAGCAAAGAACATGTGGTGACGTGGCATCATTAACGGAGGTTTACTGTAGCCTAATTATCCGGGCGTCACAATTCTCCTCCACTACAAGAAATCTCGTCCCGAGATTTAAGAGGTAGAGAAGGGGGGGGGGGAGGTCTAGTTACTAAACTCTAACGGATCTTCTCGGCCTTGGTTGCTCTTCTTGGAGAGGTCGATCCATTACATGGACATCTTCATTTCTCTGCTTCAGGTCATCATGGTGATGTCACCCTTTCCTCGGGAACTCCAACGTACTTACGAATAGGTCACGGGGTAGATCGGAAACGACAAAATGCTATAAGGGTAATAACCTGGGATTACCCATGAATGAGCATAAGAGTACCTCTCGAGTTGAACAAATAGAACACGTCGAGAGTAAAGTTGGAAGGTCCAACAAGAAGTACCAGGCAGCCAGGCAATCGTTCAATGCCTAGTCAGAAGGTGAAAGGGGTTTCAAGCAACGGAATAATTATTGTTTCCGATGCCAGACTTGATGATCTCATCGGAAGGTGGCTCATGAATTACATACGAGTCCACGCGGGAGGAATAACTTTGGGAACAGGGGGTGTACAGGAGAGTCAGGTTTCGATCCTGTGGAAATGTGGGTTATGGGCCCACCATGTGGTTGAAAGTAGGAAGGGGGCCGACATCTTGCAAGGTCATGATAGTAAGGCATGTCAGACGGTAGCCTGTCAGTTATATCGGCAACAACATCGATACCAAGGGCGAGGGACGAAGAGAACCATTTTCCGCTCGTTGAACGAGGCGGACCAATAGGCAAAGTTCTCATCCATCAGTGGTTACCGGAATGTCATCAACAATAGAAACAGGGTCTTACTGACACGGTTTGTACACCAAGGGGTTTTACATATAGATCACAAGAAGGGTTAAGCAAACCAATGGAAAGGAAAATGATATTCTCGGATTAAATAGAACAAGGAAAGGAAAATGTGTTTAAACACATATTTCAGGGTTATATCCTTCCCAAGGATAAGCGAGCATGATATCCATGACGGGTTAAGTGCGTAAAACTCTTTAGGTAGGGGAGAGAATTTTCATGACATTACCCATACAACGGTGTTTGGATAATCGAAGCGAGATACATTTAGTATTGGGCTTCAAATGTTCTGGTTGAAAATCAGATTACCACCGACATGCTTCGAGATAGCATTGACATGGTCTTCAAGCAAAGGTCAGTCTTTGGATATAGGAAGGATCCATTAGGAACAACTTGTAGGATAAGTCTTACAATTTCCTCCAGGAAGAATGGTTATTTTGCAAAAGAATTTATAATGATAGGTCCTCCAGCCGGGGGGGGGGGGTGGTAGGCATGACATCATGTTACCGGGTCATCAAAGGATCAACATCATAACTCTTGGAAAGTTGTCCCAACCATCATATCTGACCGAGATTCATATCCAAATGGGTGTCATGATACCTCAAACTCAGGGGGTCCGAGAGGAAAAGGTGCAACACAAACCGACGAAATGACATTGCAAGATTCTCGAGAAATGAACTATGGGAGCGGGTTTACGAAGCAATAGTTCATCATTAAACCAAGGAGGGATGAGAAGGTGGCTGATGGGCTCAATGACAATTCATCGAGAATTCCAAACGGATGGATTTTCACGATAATGTGAACAAGAAGATGACATTTGTTAGATCAAATGATATAATGGGATATGCTCGAGGAAAACATACATAATTAAACATTGGTTGAACGGTGCACCCGAAATATGGGTTGGTTTGCACGGCCAATGTTAGAATGGTGATTCAATTATCGAAAGACTTAGAATGAACTATCGCCCATTCACTTCAAAGCAGTAGGGTTGCTAGAAGTTTTGAATTCACACGTCATAGCTCAATTGTCGGTATTCCGGTTGAAAACAATATGGGGACCAAGGAATGAACGAAGATGGCAAGAACTATTATGATATCAAGAATTCTTAAGAGGTGGTGAAATTCTCACCACATTCTTGACATCAAAGATGGTAATACTCCATGATAGATCATAACATAAGTTGGATAGCACGGAACTCAAGGTACAACACAAAACAAGAACAAGTTTTGTGTTGGAGGGAGTGCAATAAAGTGGTCGATGAGAACAGGAATCATCGAGGGGCAAGGATGGTATTACCCATCATGAATTCAATTGAATTCCTGGAAAAGCTCATAAGGTTGATGATGATCACGACACAATTGTCGAGAGATTTCATGCAGTTGTAATCAATCAGCGACGACATCAAGTCAAAGGAATGATGAAGCAAGAGGTTATTGGAACCACAGTTATGACACAAACTCGAACTCAAGCTTGTTGTTTAAGGTGAAAGGGTATGACGAGGAAAATCGACGTAAGATTAGCTATCGTCGCAAATTGGTGCTCCGAGAATTAAGGACCAGGTAGCACAGTTAGAATCATCACGACAATGATATAGCCAAACAGGCTAGGAATGGCGTGATCGGGTACAAACTCGTACTTATAGAAGCTTACTGAAGAGTTGTTGAACCGTAGTGCGGACTTGGTTCGGTTATCGGTGTCCTTGAGTGTTTAATAACTCAGAGCCCGTGAAAAATTGGAATCAGTGGGAAGGTAGCACTTGATGAAGAACTCATAAGAAGTTATGCAGTTCCATGATAATCTCGAGATACCGTGGGGGTAATACCGACACAAGATCAAAGTAAAGGTTGGACTGGGGTATTGCTCTACCGAAGACAAGTGCTTAAACTTGCACGAGAAATGGTATTTAAAAGAGAATATGGTCGGAACCACGATTGCAAAAGGCCAGATCCCAGATATAAGATGAACTTATACCAAAGGAATAGTTAATTTAAGAGAAGCTTTAATGATAAGATCTACATCGTGTCCATGGGCATGAACACAAAGTTCAAGGTCGACTCCACTTCTCCAATGCATAACCTTTCATTCACTTCTCACCTTCGAGGAAGTTGTAGTGTTGAAATTTTATCCGCACAATACCGTAAGTGTATGACTCATGAAAACCGCCGAGTTCACACATATTAAGGAAGGCATAGGTTCAACCCATCGTGGTATCGTGGAAATATATACCACAAGCTTCAATAGAAATACCACCAGCTCGAAAGCTGAGCAGGGCTGAGAAAGCGGATACAATTTACCAAAGGCAATATGTATCGGAGAAAGAACTCACAAAGTGATTAATTATGAAGGACACCATGGGATAACGATCCAACAAAGGACTTGATGGTCCACAAAGGATCTGATATGAGTATCGATACTCAACCAGAAGAGGAAGGCATGCAAATGCAACAGGTTATGGAAGCATCTGAATAATTCGTAGCTTAAATGCAAAGGAATTATGATTTCCAAAACAAAGGATCAGAAGCAGATGTTCTGATCAAGGATGGATCAATTGAATATACCAGAGGCACAATCGACGACAGATAGTTTGGTCGAGAACCAGCTCATGTTCAAAATGATGTCTGAGCCGGAAAGATATTTTAGAAGGGTTGATAGATGATTGTGTGCATTCGCACACATGTTGAACCAATAGGATCAAAATGACGGTGTCAAAAGATACTAGTGAATATTGCCAGATATATGGGAAGCATCCATAATGCAAGTAGACAAGTAGTTGCAGAGCAATAAAGCGGCTAAGGATTTTCGGAGGATTGAATAGTATTTCAAAGACTTTTGTGAAACACACGAACAAGCTGGGATGAGCGGATACTCGGAAAGTGCGAGAAATTATTCTTAGGGGTATTCAGTGGCAAAAGAACTGCAAGGCAGTAGGTGCAAAGTATTCGGGAACATTAGAGGGAATTTCGTGGTATCTTGTAATAACAAGATTAACTGAATAAAAGTAAGAACGACAGCGTAAGTATTTATCCATAGGTATGTTTTAGTGGTAGGGAATTGCAAAAGCGACATGCACAAGGTCTCGAGAGAATATCGGAGAGTATCTTCAAATTCTTCTGGTTCACGGAGCAATCACCTGTAGTGAGGGGTTCTCCGGGAGGAAGTAGTAACGAGATCCTAAAGTTAGATTTTAGTAAAAATCGTTTAACCCGAATAGAAGAGAGTTCAGAATCCCAGAGTAAAGATCGAGGAGTAAAAGATCCTAATACCACCCGATGGCGACGTGGGCCCGTAAGGCACACAGCCAAGTTAGTAAAAGTTTTTTGCAATGTCTAGACTCGACTTCGGCCAAGGAGTTGGAAGGGGATTCCCTACGGTCGATCGGCTCGATACCAACTTGTGGCGCTTCGATTCAATCGTACACTAATCATGCACGCAAATGTGTACGATCAAGATCGAGGACTCACGGAAGATATCACAACACAACTCTACAAATAAAATAAGTCATACAAGCATCATAATACAAGCCGGGGGCCTCGAGGGCTCGAATACAAGTGCTCGATCATAGACGAGTCACGGAAGCAACAATATCTGAGTACGTATATAATTTTAAACAAGATGCCATAATATGGCTAGCACAAAGCGGGATACATGATCGAAAGAGGCGCAGGCCTCCTGCACAGGATCCTCCTAAGCTACTCCCGTCGTCGGCCGGGCTGCCTGCGTAGTAGTAGGCACCTCCGGCGTAGTAGTCGTCATCGACGGTGGCGTCTGGCTCCTAGGCTCCATCGTGTGGTTGCAGCAATCGAGTAGAGATAGGGGAAAATGGGGGAAACAATGCAACCGTGAGTACTCATCCAAAGTACTCGCAAGCAAGGAGCTACACTACATATGCATGGATATATGTGTAAAGGGCCATATCAGTGGACTGAATCGCAGAAAGCCGAGAATAAGAGGGGATAGCTAGTCTTATCGAAGACTACGCTCCTGGTCACCTTCGCCTTGCAACAGGTAGAAGAGGGTAGGTTGAAGTCCTCCAATGTAACATCACATAGAAATAATCCTACCCGGCGATCCCTCCTCGTGTCCACCCGAGAGAGAGAGCGACCACCGGTTGTATCAGCACTTGGAAGGGTGTGTTTTATTAAGTATCCGGTTACGGTTGTCATAAGGTCAAGGTACAACTCCAAGTCGTCCTGTTATCAAGATCACGGCTATTCGAATAGATTAACTTCCTGCAGGGTGCACCAACTTACCCAAAGACGCTTGATCCCATTTGGCGGACACACTTTGCTGGGTCATGCCCGGCCGCGGAAGATCAACACGCCGCAGCCCCACCTAGGCACAACAGAGAGGCCAAGACGGTCTAAACCTAAGCGCCGCAGGGTGCAGGCCCATCGCCTCGAGCACACCTGCGTTGCGTGGGCGGCGAGCAGACTCTAGCCTAGCGAGCGTTCGGTCCAATCCGGCGCGCGCCGCTCCGTCGCTGACGTCTGAAGTGCTTCAGCTGATACCACGACGTCGGGATACCCATAACTACTCCCACGTAGATGGTTATGTTGGGAAACGTAGTAATTTCAAAAAAAAATCCTACGATCACGCAAGATCATGGTGATGCATAGCAACGAGATGAGAGTGTTGTCTACGTACCCTCGTAGACCAGCAACGGAAGCGTTGACGCAACGTAGAGGAAGTAGTCGTACTTCTTCACGATCCAACCGATCCAAGTACCGAACGTCACGGCACCTCCGAGTTCTGCACACGTTCAGCTCGATGGCGCCCCTCGAACTCCGATCCAGCCGAAAGTGTTGAGGGAGAGTTTCAAATCGACCTGACGGCGTGGTGACGATGATGATGTTCCACCGACGCAGAAGCTTCGCCTAAGCTCCAAATAGCGGTATAATCGAGGTGTAATTTGGTGGAAGGGGCACCGCACACGGCTAAGGAAGATCTCAAGGATCAACTTGTGTGTCATGGGGTGCCCTCTGCCCTGTATATAAAGGAGGGAAGGGAGGGGCTGGCCGGCCGGAGAGGAGGCGCACGGGGTTTCCTACTCCTACTAGAGTAGGATTCCCCCAATCCTAGTCCAACTAGGTTTCCCCAAGTGGGAAGGGAGAGAGAGGGGCGCCTTCTCCTAGTCCTAATAGGACTAGGGAAGGGGAAAGGTGCGACCAGCACTTGGGCCCCCTTTTCTCCTTTCCACTAAGGCCCATGTTGGCCCATTAGCATTACAGGGGGTTCGGTAACCTCCCGGTGCTTGGTAAAATTCCCAATTTCACCGGAACACTTCCGATGTCCAAACATAGACTTCCAATATATGAATCTTTATGTCTCGACCATTTCGAGACTCCTCGTCACGTCCGTGATCTCATCCGGACTCGAACAACCTTCGGTACAGAAACATCATAAAACTCATAGTAAGCTATCGCCGAAGCGTTAAGCGTCACGGACCCTACGGGTTCGAGAACTATGTAGACATGACCGAGACACCTCTCCGGTCAATAACCAATAGCGGGACCTGGATGCCCATATTGGCTCCTACATATTCTACGAAGATCTTTATCGGTCGACCGCATAACAACATACGTTGTTCCCTTTGTCATCGGTATGTTACTTGCCCGAGATTCGATCGTCGGTATCCAATACCTAGTTCAATCTCAAGCACGGCAAGTCTCTTTACTCGTTTCGTAATACATCATCTCACAACTAACACATTAGTTGCAATGCTTGCAAGGCTTATGTGATGTGCATTACCGAGAGGGCCCAGAGATACCTCTCCGACAATCGGAGTGACAAATCCTAATCTCGAAATATGCCAACCCAACATGTACCTTCGGAGACACCTGTAATGTACCTTTATAATCACCCGATTCACGTTGTGACGTTTGGTAGCACCCAAAGTGTTCCTCAGGCAAACGGGAGTTGCATAATCTCATAGTTATAGGAACATGTATGGGTCATGAAGAAAGCAATAGCAACATACTAAACGATCAAGTGCTAGGCTAACGGAATGGGTCATGTCAATCAGATCATTCAACCAATGATGTGATCCCGTTAATCAAATAACAACTCCTTGTTCATGGTTAGGAAACATAACCATCTTTTGATTAACGAGCTAGTCAAGTAGAGGCATACTAGTGACACTCTGTAGGTTTATGTTTTCACACATGTATTATGTTTCCGGTTAATACAATTCTAGCATGAATAATAAACATTTATCATGATATAAGGAAATAAATAATAACATTATTATTGCCTCTAGGGCATATTTCCTTCAGTCTCCCACTTGCACTAGAGTCAATAATCTAGATTATACAAGAATGATTCTAACACCCATGGAGTCTTGGTGCTGATCATGTTTTGCTCGTGGAAGAGGCTTAGTCAACGGGTTCGCAACATTCAGATCCGTATGTATCTTGCATATCTCTATGTCTCCCACCTGGACCAAATCCGGATGGAGTTGAAGCGTCTTTTGATGTGCTTGGTTCTCTTGTGAAATCTGGATTCCTTTGCCAAGGCAATTGCACCAAAGATTGTCACGTAAGATTTTCATTGGACCCGATATACTAGGTACAACACCTAGATCGATTATGAACTCCTTCATCCGCACTCCTTCATTAGCTGCTTCCAAGCAGCTATGTACTCAACTTCACATGTAGATCCCGCCACGACGCTTTGTTTGGAACTGCACCAACCGACAGCTCCACCGTTTAATGTAAATACGTATCCGGTTTTGCGATTTAGAATCGTCCGGATCAGTGTCAAAGCTTCGTCGGCGTAACCGTTCTGACGAGTTCTTTGTCACCGCCATAAATGAGAAACATATCCTTAGTCCTTCTCAAGTACTTAAGGATGTTCTTGACCGCTGTCCGATGATCCACTCTGGATTACTTTGGTACCGCCGCCAAACTTATAGCAAGGCACACATCAGGTCTGGTACACAGCATTGCATACATGATAGAGCCTATGGCTGAAGCATAGGAACATCTTTCATTTTCTCTCTATCTTCTGCGGTGGTCGGGCATTGAGTCTTACTCAACTTCACACCTTGTAACACCGGCAAGAACCCTTTCTTTACACGATCCATTTTGAACTTTTTCAAAACTTTATCAAGGTATGTGCTTTGTGAAAGTCCTATTAAGCGTCTTGATCTATCTCTATAGATCTTAATGCCCAATATGTAAGCAGCTTCACCGAGGTCTTTCATCGAAAAACTCTTATTCAAGTATCCCTTTATGCTATCCAGAAATTCTATATCATTTCCGATCAGTAATATGTCATCCACATATAATATCGTAAATGCTACAGAGCTCCCACTCACTTTCTTGTAAATACAGGCTTCTCCAAAAGTCTCAGATAAAACCAAATGCTTTGATCACACTATCAAAACGTTTATTCCAACTCCGAGAGGCTTGCACCAGTCCATAAATGGATCATTGGAGCTTGCACACTTTGTTAGCTCCCTTTGGATCGACAAAACCTTCTGGTTGCATCATATACAACTCTTCTTCCGTAAATCCATTCAGGAATGCAGTTTTAACATCCATTTGCCAAATTTCATAATCATAAAATGCGGCAATTGCTAACATGATTCGGACGGACTTAAGCATCGCCACGGGTGAGAAGGTCTCATCGTAGTCAATCCCTTGAACTTGTCGAAAACCTTTTGCAACAAGTCGAGCTTTATAGACGATAACATTACCATCGGCGTCAGTCTTCTTCTTGAAGATCCATTTATTCTCAATTGCTTGCCGATCATCGGGCAAGTCAACCAAAGTCCACACTTTGTTCTCATACATGGATCCCATCTCAGATTTCATGGCCTCAAGCCATTTTGTGGAATCTGGGCTCACCATCGCTTCTTCATAGTTCGTAGGTTCATCATGTTCCAGTAACATGACTTCCAGAATAGGATTACCGTACCACTCACAGTGCGGATCTTGCTCTGGTTGATCTCTGATTCAGAGAAACTTCGATCTGAAGTTTCATGATCATCATCATTAGCTTCCTCCCTATTTGGTGTAGGTGTCACGGAAACTGATTTCTGTGATGTACTACTTCTCAATAAGGGAGTAGATACAGATTATCTCATCAAGTTCTACTTTCCTCCCACTCACTTCTTTCGAGAGAAACTCCTTCTCCAAAAGTTTCCGAATTTAGCAACAAAAATCTTGCCTTCGGATCTGTGATAGAAGGTGTACCTGATCTCCTTTGGGTATCCTATGAAGACACATTTCTCCGATTTGGGTTCGAGCTTATCAGGTTGAAGCTTTTTCACATAAGCATCGCAGCCCCAAACTTTCGTAAAGCGACAACTTTGGTTTCTTGCCAAACCACAGTTCATAAGGCGTCGTCTCAGCAGTTTAGATGGTGCCCTATTTAAAGTGAATGTAGCCGTCTCTAAAGCATAACCCCAAAACGATAGCGGTAAATCAGTAAGAGACATCATAGATCGCACCATATCTAATAAAGTACGATTACGACGTTCGGACACACCATTACGTTGTGGTGTTCCAGGTGGCGTAAGTCGCGAAACTATTCCGCATTGTTTCAAATGTAGACCAAACTCGTAACTCAAATATTCTCCTCCACGATCAGATCGTAGAAACTTTATTTTCTTGTTACGATGATTTTCCACTTCACTCTGAAATTCTTTGAACTTTTCAAATGTTTCAGACTTGTGTTTCATTAAGTAGATATACCCATATCTGCTCAAATCATCTGTGAAGGTGAGAAAATAACGATATCCGCCACGAGCCTCAACATTCATTGGACCACATACATCAAGATGTATGATTTCCAATAAATCTGTTGCTCTCTCCATAGTTCCGGAGAAGCGGTGTTTTAGTCATCTTGCCCATAAGGCACGGTTCGCAAGTGCCAAGTGATTCATAATCAAGTGACTCCAAAGTCCATCAAGATGGAGTTTCTTCATGCGCTTTACACCGATATGACCTAAACGGCAGTGCCACAAATAAGTTGCACCATCATTATCAACTCTGCATCTTTTGGTTTCAACATTATGAATATGTGTATCACTACTATCAAGATTAAGTAAAAACAAACCATTCTTCAATGGTGCATGACCATAAAAGATATTATTCATATAAATAGAACAACCATTATTCTCTGATTTAAATGAATAACCGTCTCGCATCAAACAAGATCCAGATATAATGTTCATGCTCAACGCTGGTACTAAATAACAATTATTTAGGTCTAATACTAATCCCGAAGGTAGATGTAGAGGTAGCGTGCAATGCGATCACATCGACTTTGGAACCATTTCCCACGCGCATCGTCACCTCGTCCTTAGCCAATCTTCGCAATCCGTAGCCCCTGCTTTGAGTTGCAAATATTAGCAATGTAACCAGTATCAAATACCAGTGCTATGCGAGTATTAGTAAGGTACACATCAATAACATGTATATCACATATACCTTTGTTAACCTTGCCATCCTTCTTATCCGCCAAATACTTGGGGCAGTTCCGCTTCCGATGACCAGCACTGCTTGCAATAGAAGCACTCGGTTTGAGCTTAGGACCAGACTTGGGTTTCTTCTCTTGATTAGCAACTTGCTTGCCGTTCTTTTGAAGTTTCCTTTTCTTTCCTTTGCCCTTTTTCTTGAAACTAGTGGTTTTGTTAACCATCAACACTTGATGCTCCTTTTGATTTCTACCTCCGCTGACTTTCAAAGATCGCCAAGAGCTCGGGCATTGTTTTGGTCATCCCTTGCATATTATAGTTCATCACGAAGCTCTTGTAGCTTGATGGCGATGATTGGAGAATTCTGTCAATGACGCAATCATCCGGAAGATTAACTCCCGGTTGAATCAAGTGATTGTTATATCCGGACATTACGAGTATATGCTCACCGATGTAACCGTTCTCCTCCATCTTACAGCTATAGAACTTATTGGAGACTTCATATCTCTCAATCCGCATTCGCTTGGAATATTAACTTCAACTCTGGAACATCTCATATGCTCCATGGTGTTCAAAACGACGTTGAAGTCCCGGTTCTAAGCCGTAAAGCATGGCACACCGAACTATAGAGTAGTCATCGGCTTTGCTTTGCCAGACGTTCACAACTTCGGGCGCAGCCCTTGCACCAGGCCTGGCACCTAACGGTGCTTCCAGACGTAATTCTTCCGTGCAGCAATAAGGATAATCCTCAAATTACGGACCCGGTCCGTGTAATTGCTGCCATCATCTTTCAACTTTGCTTTCTCAAGGAACGCATTAAAATTCAACGGAACAACAAAGACGAGCCATCTATCTACACATCATAGACAAGCAAGATACTATCGGTACTAAGTTCATGATAAATTTAAGTTCAATTAATCATATTACTTAAGAACTCCCACTTAGAAAAATATCCTCCAATTCTCTAAGTGATTGCGTGATCCATATCAACTACACCATGACCGATCATCACGTGTGATGGAGTAGTTTCAATGGTGAACATCAATATGTTGATCATATCTACTATATGATTCACGCCGACCTTTCGGTCTCCGTGTTCGAGGTCATATCTTATATGCATAGCTCGTCAAGTATAACCTGAGTATTCTGCGTGTGCAACTGTTTTGCACCCGTTGTATTTGAACGTAGAGCCTATCACACCCGATCATCACGTGGTGTCTCAAAGACGAAGAACTTTCGCAATGGTGCATACTCAGGAGAACACTTCTTGATAATTTAGTAAGGGATCATCTTATAATGCTACCGTCAATCAAAGCAAGATAAGATGCATAAAGGATTAACATCACATGCAATCAATATAAGTGATATGATATGGCCATCATCATCTTGTGCTTGTGATCTCCATCTCCGAAGCACCGTCATGATCACCATCGCCACCGGGCGCGACACCTTGATCTCCGTCGTAGCATCGTTGTCGTCTCGCCAAACTTATGCTTCTCGACTATCGCTACCGCTTAGTGATAAAGTAAAGCATTACAGGCGATTGCATTGCATACAATAAAGCGACAACCATATGGCTCCTGCCGATTGCCGATAACTTCGGTTACAAAACATGATCATCTCATACAATAAAATTCAGCATCATGTCTAGACCATATCACATCACAACATGCCCTGCAAAAACAAGTTAGGCGTCCTCTACTTTGTTGTTGCAAATTTTACGTGGCTGCTACGGGCTTAAGCAAGAACCAATCTCACCTACGCATCAAAACCACAACGATACTTCGTCAAATAGACTCCGTTTTAACCTTCTCAAGGACCGGCGTAGCTACACTTGCAGTTCAACTAAAGTTGGAGAGACAGTCTTCCACAAGCCATCTATGTGCAAAGCACGTCGAGGAACCGGTCTCGCGTGGAAATGCACGCGTAAGGTTGGTCTGGATCGTCATTCAACAATACCGCTGAACCAAAGTATGACATGCCGGTAGGCAGTATGACTTGTATCGTCCACAACTCACTTGTGTTCTACTCGTGCATATCATCAAACCATAAAAACCTAGGCTCGGATGCCATGTTGGGAAACGTAGTAATTTCAAAAAATTCCTCACGATCACGCAAGATCATGGTGATGCATAGCAACGAGATGAGAGTGTTGTCTACGTACCCTCGTAGACCAACAGCGGAAGCGTTGACTCAACGTAGAGGAAGTATTCGTACTTCTTCACGATCCAACCGATCAAAGTACAGAACGTACGTCACCTCCGAGTTCTGCACACATTCAGCTCGATGACGTCCCACTAACTCCGATCCAGCAGAGTGTTGAGGGAGAGTTTCGTCAGCACGACGGCGTGGTGACGATGATGATGTTCCACCGACGCAGAGCTTCGCCTAAGCTCCGTAACGGTATAATCGAGGTGTAATTTGGTGGAAGGGGGCACCGCACACGGCTAAGGAAGATCTCAAGGATCAACTTGTGTGTCATGGGGTGCCCTCTGCCCCTGTATATAAAGGAGGGAAGGGGAGGGGCTGGCCGGCCAGAGAGAGGAGGCGCACGGGGTTTCCTACTCCTACTAGGAGTAGGATTCCCCAATCCTAGTCCAACTAGGTTTCCCCAAGTGGGAAGGGAGAGAGAGGCGCCTTCTCCTAGTCCTAATAGGACTAGGGAAGGGGAAAGGTGCGACCAACACTTGGGCCCCTTTTCTCCTTTCCACTAAGGCCCATGTTGGCCCATTAGCATTACAGGGGTTCGGTAACCTCCCTGCATTTGGTAAAATTCCCAATTTCACCCGGAACACTTCGATGTCCAAACATAGACTTCCAATATATGAATCTTTATGTCTCGACCATTTCGAGACTCCTCGTCACGTCCGTGATCTCATCCGGGACTCCGAACAACCTTCGGTACAGAAACATCATAAAACTCATAGTAACTGTCATCGAAACGTTAAGCGTGCGGACCCTACGGGTTCGAGAACTATGTAGACATGACCGAGACACCTCTCCGGTCAATAACCAATAAGCGGGACCTGGATGCCCATATTGGCTCCTACATATTCTACGAAGATCTTTATCGGTCAGGACCGCATAACAACATACGTTGTTCCCTTTGTCATCGGTATGTTACTTGCCCGAGATTCGATCGTCGGTATCCAATACCTAGTTCAATCTCGTTACGGCAAGTCTCTTTACTCGTTTAAGTAATACATCATCTCACAACTAACACATTAGTTGCAATGCTTGCAAGGCTTATGTGATGTGCATTACCGAGAGGGCCCAGAGATACCTCTCCGAGCAATCGGAGTGACAAATCCTAATCTCGAAATATGCCAACCCAACATGTACCTTCGGAGACACCTGTAATGTACCTTTATAATCACCCGATTCACGTTGTGACGTTTGGTAGCACCCAAAGTGTTCCTCGTGCAAACGGGAGTTGCATAATCTCATAGTTATAGGAACATGTATGGGTCATGAAGAAAGCAATAGCAACATACTAAGCGATCAAGTGCTAGGCTAACGGAATGGGTCATGTCAATCAGATCATTCAACCAATGATGTGATCCCGTTAATCAAATAACAACTCCTTGTTCATGGTTAGGAAACATAACCATCTTTTGATTAACGAGCTAGTCAAGTAGAGGCATACTAGTGACACTCAGTGGGTTTATGTTTTCACACATGTATTATGTTTCCGGTTAATACAATTCTAGCATGAATAATAAACATTTATCATGATATAAGGAAATAAATAATAACATTATTATTGCCTCTAGGGCATATTTCCTTCAGGTTAGTGCGTATAGGCTCGTAGCCGGCTCAGATCAAATACCAAGAACTCGTTAAGCGTGTTAAGTATCCGCGAACGCCGACCAGGGCCAGGCCCACCTCTCTCCTAGGTGGTCTCAACCTGCCCTGTCGCTCCGCCACAAAGTAACAGTCGGGGCCGTGGAACCCAGACCCACCTCTACCAGGATGGAGCCACCTGTCCTTTCGGCCCCATCTCCTAACGGTATCACCGTAATGTAATAGTGTAAAGTATATAGTATATGCCCGTGATCACCTCCGAAGTGATCACAGCCCAAAGAGTATAGCATGGCGACGGACAAGAGTGTAGGGTCACCGATGGAACACTAGCATCCTATACTAAGCGATGGGATAGCGGTAAAGGTAACAACAAGAGTAGCAAGGACAAAGCTATGCAAGAAAGATAGGAGTAACTGAAAGCAGTAACATGCTACACTACTCTAATGCAAGCATTATAGAGAAGAGTAGGCGATATCTGGTGATCAAAGGGGGGGCTTGCCTGGTTGCTCTGGCAAGAGAGAGGGGTCGTCAACGCCGTAGTCGATCACAGGGGTACCGGCAGCGGTCTCGGGGTCTACCGGAAAAGTAACGGAGGGGGAACATAATAAATAACAGAGCAATCAAAGCATAACATGACAAATGCGGTGCTAGAGGTGATCTAACGCAATAGGAGGTGATACCGGCGAAGGGGGGAAACATCCGGGAAAGTATCCCCGATGTTTCGCGCTTTGAACAGTGACCGGAGGAAAGTTGCGTGTTTGCTATGCTAGGGATGTGTGGCGAAACGAGCGGGTTGTGTAACCGGATTCGTCTCGTCATTACGAGCAACTTTCATGTACAAAGTTTTTCCATCCGAGTTACGGATTATTTTATATTAAATTTTAAAGTTTATAAAACAAATTGGAATTAACAGAATTTATTTAATTAAAAATTCAGTTTATGACGTCATCATGATATCAGCATAACGTTAATTAATTATGCTTAAATTAAGTTAATTAATTAAGTAATTAATTAATTTATTATTATTTTTAATTATGTATTTTTTATATCTTTTTTTTAATGTTCTAGGGGCTGGGCCCCACATGTCATTGGGCCAAAGGGGCCATAGTGGGTTCGGTGTTAGCGGCGCTGAAGTGGCTGGCACCCGCCAGTCGAGAGGAGGAACGGCTGGCGCCGACAGCCACAATGACAGCGACAAAGAAGGCACTGAGGGCCAAGGCTGCACGTCGGCGTCAGCGGCAAGGCCGCCAGGATGGAAACGGGTAGGCGGCGTCTGTACAAGACACGGTGAGCAAGCAGCCGGCGAGCATCGCCAGCGGGCACGGTCGTGGGTGCGTTGAAGCGTCAGAGCGCCACGCTCTTCGTGAGCGCTGAGTGCGAGGAGCGCGTCGAAGCGTGACGCGGCGCTTGGGCGTCGGGGCGCCGCATGTAGGGTAACGGCGACGCAGGCTGGGCGCAGTCGTGGTCGCGGTGACCGAGCCCACTGGCCGGAGACCGGACGGCGCGTATGGCGGCCAACGGCGGTGAATCGAGGAGGGGGAGTACCCACAGGAGCTCACCCCAGAGCTGTTGGCGTGCTCAGACGCGTCGGAGGCGACCGGAGTGTGTAGATCGAGCGGCGACGCAGGCGACATGGTCGGAGGGGATGGATCGAGGGGGACGGCTCCGGAGTGCTCCGGCTGACTGGTTCACGTCGGCGACGTAAACGAGGTGGGGTGGCGCCTGGACTTGAGGGGCGGCGAGGGCGGCGCCGTTCGGGAGGTGCCGACGTCGGTCGAGCGACTCGCCCGAAGCGATCCGACGGGAAGAGGGCGAGAGGTGCTCGGCGACGGGTGGCTCCGGCGAAGCGTAGGCGGGACGAATGGCGGCGGTGTCAGGCGGCGGCGAGCGGCGACGGCGGGTCGCCCACGTAAGCGGCGGCAAGGTGCGGGCGTCGGGCGTCGGCTGCCCGACCGGATCCATGCAGGGGTGGAGGGAGGAGGGGGGCACACCGGCGGTGCTAGGTGGCGGCGGGGTCAGCAGCGACGGGCGACGGGTCGGCCCGATCGAGATGGGATCGTGGGGAAGCGAGAGGGAGGCGAGGGGAGAGATGGGGATCGATCTCGATCCAGGGAATCGGGGGAGGGAGTGGGGCGAGTGGGGGAGGGTGGTTAGGGTTTCGTCGCCCGGGGGGTTAAGGGAGTGGGTTAGGTGGGCTTGGCCCGATTGGGCTGTGGCGGCCTGGCTAATGGGCGAATGGTCGAGGGGGGTTCTGTTTCTTTTTTTTTTTTATTTGCTTTTTTTCCTTGTATTAGTTTTATATTTTATTTTATATATATTTTTTTTTTATAAAATATAAAAATAGTACCTAAATTATTGTTACAAAATAACCCAATACCACAAAAGTTTGGTGAAAAATAAAATGGTTTAGTAATTTATTAATTGTAAAAGGCATTTAATTGATTGTTTTTGCTCTGTTTAAATCCTTATAGCTCATTTAAGCATTTTATAAAAGCTTGGTTTCCCCACCATAATTGCTTCCGATTTATTTGAAACAACCCGGACATTTTAGTTTTAATTTTTTGAAAACTTTTGTTGTTTGCTTTTCTTTTGAATTTGAATTTGAATCGGTTCCGAACTAACGCGAGATTAGCAACAGTAACATGTGGTGATGTGGCATCATTAACGGAGGTTTACTGTAGCCTAATTATCCGGGCGTCACACCGAAGGTGATGCAGGGCGGCGACAGCGGAGGAGTTGGGATTTGGGGAAAGTGGTCGTGGGGAAGAACGAACCGCGCGTTTAAGTCAAAACTAGCCGTAGCGCTTTCCAGGAAGTGCGCTACTGCTATGTTAGCTATAGCGCGTTTCCGAACATGCGCTACTGCTATTCCTTTCTCTTTTTTATTTGCTTTCCATTTAATTTTAGTTTCGACGTCGACTACATGACACTTCACCATTGTTTGGGCCTAGAGGAAGGCATTGGGAAGTAATAAGTAGATGATGGGTTGCTAGAGTGACAGAAGCTTAAACCCTAGTTTATGCGTTGTTTCGTAAGGGTTTTGGATCCACATGTTTCATGCTATGGTTAGATTACCTTAATTCTTCTTTCGTAGTTGCGGATGCTTGTGAGAGGGGTTAATCATAAGTGGGATGCTTGTCCAAGGAATGGCAGTGCCCAAGCACCGGTCCACCCACATATCAAATTATCAAAGTAACGAACACGAATCACATGAGCATGATGAAAACTAGCTTGACGATAATTCCCATGTGTCCTCGGGAGCGTTTTCCTTTATATAAGAGTTTGTCCAGGCTTGTCCTTTTCTACAAAAAGGATTGGGCCACCTTGCTGCACCTTGTTTACTTTTATTACTTGTTACTCGTTAAATTACCACATCACAAAACTATCTGTTACCGATAATTTCAGTGCTTGTAGAGAATACCTTACTGAAAACTGCTTATCATTTCCTTCTGCTCCTCTTTGGGTTGACACTCGTACTTATCGAAAGGGCTACGATAGATCCCCTATATTTGTGGGTCATCAGTGTTACAGTGTCGGTGATGTTTGCTCAACGGGGTTTGGAACCAATGTCGCCGATGCGTTCGGTGCACCAACCGATGATTTCGGTGCCGGAGGTGGACTTGGTGGTTGCGATGACCTCGATGGACTCGGTGGCACGGAGTGAAGATCGACCAAGATGATGCCGGGCGTGGTCTTCACTTTTGCAATACCCCCTTTTGCGTTTGTCCTACAAAACTAAGCTTTTATTTGCGTGTGAACTGTGTTCTATTGTTTGAATTTGAACTCATTTGTCGGAAACGATGTCAAATTCGATAATTGGGCGTCTTCGGTTTGCGGGTTGACGCGGCGGCGCCCGAGCAGACCCCGCGTAGCCGACCCGTAAAAGAGCATATTCAATGAATATCCTTTTTTACGGGTCCGTTTTGCAGGGTCTGAGTGTGACCTCACCCGCGCTGGCCCGCATATATCCTTTTCCACGAATTGCAAAATCCTTATGTGGGTCGGTGTTTTAAGGGGTCTGCTAGAGATGCTCCTAGTCTTTTCTAGTTCATTTTTTACCTTTTCATTCTTAGTTCAGATAAACCCCTCTTTTTTTGTTTTCCCTAGCAACCAATAAAAGTAAACTATTTTTAAACTCCGGTTTGGATGTTTGTGTAGTTGCGTCCATAACAGCGCAACTGTGGGGTTGATAGTGTCATATTTTTTGCTCTCTGTGAGTCCGGCACTTACTTATCACAAATTATGCTAACAAGTCATCTGCACTTTCAGGACATATCAACACGTAAGCAATGTATTTCCCTTCATACATCCTTTTTATTTCAATTAATAATCGAACTTCGCATTTATTACAATGATGCCGTGCGTTTTTCTAGTCCTCCCACGCACGCGTGCATGCATGTAGACCGTCGTCCTGTAGGCCTATACAATTAGGGTTCTACTTTTATTAGATCATGGATCATTTTCTTTTTCTTTTTGGCGCTGCACTTCTGGCAAGACATCCATGTCTATTTCTAAAAATAAGATCACAACTTGTATTATTGCCTCTCAATTTTTTAGGTTTACCTAGTGTTACATAATATTTTGTTAAAACTACTATATGACTACTATTCAAATAATTAAGGGTTTTTATGTGCAGTAAGAAGTTATAGTGGAATTATATGAGTACTACCGAAATATCCGTATGTACACCTAACTATAAAATCAGCTACTATTGTCGATGAACTGAAATAAAAAAAGTAGTATCATGAATGCAACACAATAAGGCCATATACAATGGTGGCATATGGATACATATGTCCCATAACAAAAAGTAGTTTAAGACATCTACGTTGACCTTTTCTCTTCAACGCAATCTACCACTACTGGGCCTCATCAAAGAGGAGAAAATGAAGACTCCCAATACACATGCATCTCTACGTTTCACTTCAACCTTTTCAGATTTATGCACCGAATAACATCTTTTCTCTCTAAGCACCCAACCGAACCTATTTTTCTTGACATCCTTTCCTACGTGGCCTATGAAGTATCACCCTGAAGCTATGCATTGGCCGTGCCCTAAACTAAACCAATCATGCATGCCAAGCGGTTCACAGAGGCTTGTACTGGTATTTGAAGCAAACTGGCTGACACTGCCTTACCTATCTGGCCTAAACATCCATCGACCAATATACATGAGACGAAGATGTATACCTGCCTTTTGGACGCAAGAGTTATCGCATGTGAAGACCAGTTCTGCCGTGTCAGCTGGTCTCCTAAGAGCTTGCATATATGTAGGGTTTATCTCTCTCAAACATGCATATGCGCACCTGTTCTCTAGCGCTTTGTCCAACTGCTGCATGCATAACTGTAGTTTGTCTGGTTTCAGGTTCAGAGCGAAGAAACTCGGTTGCAAAGAGACAAGCGCTAGCCAGCCGGTGGATGTGTGCCAGAGATCTCAAAGGAAGGAGAAGAACAGGAGAAAGGCGACAAGCGCTGCTAGCTTGGCTACTGTAGCTGCATATCAATGCGTGTTGCTTGAGAATTTATTGGCCTGGAGCGCCATACTACCAGCAGCCATCCACCTCCTGGTTGGTGCCCCCAACGTATCATATGGAGAAGGCAAGATTTGGTGCCCCCAACAAATTCAGATAATAGTATTGTGATAAATAAAATCCATATTAGGACTACAAAATGTAAAGTACTACTCCCTTGCTTTCACTATTATAACATGTATTGAATATTTCAATGTTGACTACATACGGATTGAAATCAATGAACAAACACACTAAATTGGGTTTATATACATTCGATCCAGAAAAAAAGTCAGAACATGTTATAATAATGAAAGGAGAAATTCAAGATGTTTTACAATCGCAAAATATCTGCCAAAAAAAAACATCTACATCCATAGTACCAAATAAATATGCTATAAAACATATTTACGTGGATCTAATCATATAGATTTGATATCACACTTTGGCAATATTCTTCTGTAAATTTGATCTGAATTTAAATGTTCAACTTAACAAAGGTACCCCCCCCCCCCCCCCCAAATGCCAAATTTTGTCATGTAACATGTAGTGGTCTATGTTGAGTGTATAAAATGTTTCAAGGTCAAACGATGAAGCAACTGCCACTTCAACTTCCAACCTTACCTGTTACCTCTCGAAACCACAATTCTTCCAAGGAAATTGTTCGACTTTTAAGCAGTGTACATTACAGATTTTGCAAAACCTTCTCAAATTTTTACCACACATTCTAGGGATTATATAATGACACCATGTCAGGTTTCATGTTTTTTGGAGTTCGTTTGAATTTTTTGAAATTTAAAAGCCAATAAACTCCATGTTTGGGATCATGAATTTGCGTCTTGATGTTTGGAATTCTTTTCCTTTCCTTGGATAAGTGCTATACATAGACTCAAGAACACAAATATGAGTTTTAACCCGTAACAAAGCAAAAATATGTTAAATCTACTCAATTTCTAGTGTGTTAATTTCTACTGCCATTTATAACTTAAAATGTTGGTCACACCATCTTTGGTTAGTCATACGTAAGAAGTTAAATACTCTATACAACTCATCAATTAGATGCGTTTTCTGCAAAAATAATAATAATACATGCACAATAACAAAACTATATTGGTGTATACTTACTATCTCTGTTTCTAAATGTGAGACGTTTTGGCAGTTTAAATTAAACTGCCAAAAAATCTTATATTTAGAAATAGAGGGAATACTACCTAGCTAGAGACCATGAGTAAACTTGCAGCATCCCAAAATCATCCCAAATTTTTGTAGAATGGTACATACTATTACAATATACTTATAACCCACAAAGTTTTGTAAAATGTTGGTACATACTATTACACTGTACTTGTAACTATGCATGGGCTACCAATTCACCCCGGCGTGCCTGTCCACATATGCACGGGAGAGAGAGAGAGAGAGAGCCGAGCAAGCGAGAGAGGGAGGGGGAGAGAGCAAACAGTTCCAATGTATGGAGCCATGGAGGGGATTGCGCCCAGAAAAGGAGGAGATGAAACATGGAAAAAGAAAAGGCATCTTGTGAACACAGAGAGTGAGAGATAGAGAGGCGCTGTGTTATGTGTGTGTGTCATGCGTGACCGTGGTCTGCGGCCGGGGTGTACGTCCTCGAGAGTCGCGCCACCCTATGCATGCGTACGCAGGCTAGGCCCTGGGCGACGCAGCAGCTAGCTACAAGCATGCATGGTCCCAATCCCGGGTCGCCTAGTGCCTATGCCGGTCCCTTGTCCCCTCCCTGCCCTAATACCTCCAACGCTCTGCCCCCTGCAAGAACCGTAGCAACAGCACCGTACCACTCCCCTCCCACTCTATGAGTAGGAGACATGTATACACGACCGGATACGTCCACATCCTGATCATGTACATACATACATGCACATGCATGCCTTGCTGGTTGTCCAGTCTACTCGCTACAAAAAGCAAGCTAGATAGAGATTCTTTGGGCTTGAACAAAAATCATCCTCTGCATTTCTTCTTCTTTGTTCCTAGCTTTTGGTTTTTCCTTACCCTTCTTAGGCCTTGTACAATGCAAAATGCTTGAGGAGGTGTTTATATAGAAATAAATCAGGTTTTTCTTAAGCATCGATACTTATTTGTAGATGGTAGACGCTTAATTAAGCACTCTTCCTGTAGAAATAAGCACATGTATTTAAAGAACATGATTTATTTTATTAAACACTACTCTTAGCACCTTGCACTGTACAATGCCGATACATTTTAATAGTTTTTCGGCTGAAGTGACAGCATGGCAAAATTGCTTCGAAAAGAGATGTCACAATCTGTATCAGAAGTTTAGAAGTTCAATGCTTTACTGGTCCTTTCTGTATCAAAACAACTCAAATATGCAGTAATAAAGAATCTCAACAAAAAACTGCAATGTAGTGAAACTGATGTCTTCCTGGAAAAGAAATCACAGGAACAAGATGCCGCGGTAGGGATTCATAAAGGTTCTCAAAATAGAGGATTTCTTGAGTTATGTCTTCTGAACTACTAATAGTTCATGATAAAAAAACCACATTTTTTTGCCACGGTGCACAGCTTTTGGGGGAACGAATAAATAGTGATAGACAAAGACATGATGCATGGGTGCTATGAAGACAAAAGACATTATCAGAACCAAATTTGTATTGAATTTGGGCCAAGGAGATGCATTCGTAGGCAAGTTAACAAGTCAAACCCTGATCCTACGATCTAAAGGGACTTTAGGGAATTTTCATGCCACTATCAAATTTTTGTATTTGAAACATGCTAGTGCAAAAGATAAAAGTTGAAAAAATACACTAACAATTATTTTTTGACGGGGAAGAAAAATACGATAACGGAACACTCGGATATTTCAAGTGTTATCATGGTAGTGGGTCAGTGGCATAACATCAAAATAACCTTTTCCTGTATATACAGTGGTATTTTCAGTAATTTATGGGTTTTGAAGTGGCATTTTGTGAGCACTCAAAGTTATACCGCCGATTACCCTAATGTTTTTTTTTGCGAGGATAACTTCCGATCTATTCATCAACTGTCAAGGTGGCAAAAGAACACCAGAAATAAAAAATATATCTAGGTCTCTAGACCACCTAGCGACTACTACTAGCAATGGAGCGAGCCGAAGGCGTGCCGCCGTCTTCGCCCCTACCTCATCGGAGCGGGCAAAACTTGTTATAGTAGACAGTCGGGAAGTCTTCGTGCTAAGGCCCCATAGGACCAGCGCACTAGAACAACAACCGCCGCAGATGAAGAGAAGTAGATCAGAAGGATCCAACCTGTAGACACACGAACACAGACGAATGAAGACAAGATCCACATGGATCCATCGAAGACAAAAGTCGACCGAATCCCACGAAATCCGTCGGAGAAAAAGCTGCACATGCCCTCCAACGATGCTAGAAGCACCACCGAGACGGGGGACAAGAATGGGAGAACCTCATTCCATCTTCAGAGAGCCGCCGCCACCTCGCCTCTCTAAGCAAAACACAAATCCTAACAGAACTCAAAAAAACATGAAAAAGCAAAGCACTCCCGCCGGCATGGGTCGGGATCCACCACGCCTCCATGGTCCTAAGACCAGAGGAGACGAGGTTGACCGGCGATGGCGGGAGGCACAGGAAACCCTAGCCAAAAGGGTCCTCTTTCTTCCCATAATTACCCTAATGTTGAAGGCAGTGGCGGCGCCACGGTAGGGGCCAGTACGGTCGGCCGCCCGGTAGACTGGAAAACGATATCTGAGAAAATACGATTCGTTGTACATGGGCTAACATAGATATGACAGAACAACCGCACCAGCCCAATTGCAGCACAAAGCCCGAACGCTAGCAGGGCCACACCCATTCACCCACGCCCCAAACTAGTCCTAGGAAGGAAATCGTCGGTCGGCCAATCGGGCGAGGAAGCGAGTATAACTGAGTAACCTAGCCACCGATTCGCCGCCACAGCCCATAGAGCTCGGCAGACGCCATCCTCCTCACTGGCTGCCGCCGCCGCCAGCACCTGACCCAGATCGGCCAACGGGCGAACCAGCACCAGCACGGCATCGAGCTAGTGCAAAAGCAAGCGCAGCCAGCAGGTGCAAGTCCATTTTCTTCTAAATATGACCTTCAATTCAGTAATCAGCACTGCTTCAATTTCTAGCAAATTATTGAACTGATGGTCATAGAGGCAAAGCATCAGTACTAGTATACTCCCTCCAAGGAATGAATGATTTAAGCAGCGGGAGTTCATGTTTTCTTGTGACGTTTATGTTGTGTTTTGTGATTTTTGGTGGTTACATCTACTTGCCAAGAATCTTGAAGAGTTTTAAATCATTAGTTATGTTAATTTTCGAGTGCATCTAGCTTCATATTTGAACTTTATGAGTATTGTTGGTTCAGCGGACTTGCATTTATCCATCAAAAAATTTAGACCTTAAATGTTTCGCCCCGGCTAAGTTTAATTCCTGGATCCGCCACTGGTTGAAGGATAAAAATCCTCCAAAATTCATAAGGACCTACATTCAAGTACCTTAATCTGCGGCATGCATCTGTGTTAAGGGTAATATAGGTACGTACCTAGGGTACCTATGTTGCACGTGCAAGTATATACCCCCCTACTAGTCGCTACGACCAATCATTCACTATACTTAGCCGAGCCCCCTGTCTCTCTCCAGCTATATATAGCGCCCGGCCGGCCGCCTCCTCCCCCACCCACAGACCAGCAATCAGACGAGCTAGCTAGCCTCAGGCGCAGCTAGTCATAGCTTTCTTTCTTTCTAGGCAGCACACCTCTCTTCCTCTCCAACGCTTGTTGCTCCCCTCGCTTCTAATCCAGCCTACACTCAAACTTCCACACGCCGGGAGAGAAAGAGAGCCATGCACAGCTACAGAGCCATGCACCCCCACCCCCACCCGTACCACACCACCCCTGCCCCTCCGCCCAAGATGGGCAGTGGTGGCCATGGCGGCGGCACCGAGGATGACGACCAGTCCATGCTCCTCCTCTCCCTCTGGCCGCCCGGCCACCACCATGACGCGGCGGCCTCCTCCTCGGCGTGCTCCTCCCACTCCGTGGCCACGGCCGCGCACTCCACCGCGTCTTCGCCCTGGTTCAACCCAAGCCATGTCTACCATGGCTGTGGCGTCGGAGGAGGCGGCGGCAGCAGCGGCAGCTTCTTGTTCCACGAGCAGGACCCTAACGTGAGCGTGTCGCTCTCCATCGCCCCTCCGTCACCGTGCGGTGCCAATCTGGCTCCCTGCGGCGGGAGCTTCGCCGCGCCGGTCGCGCCGCCCTCGGCCGTCACGGCGGGCGGGAACCAGGTGCCCAGCCAGTACTGGATCCCCTCCGCCGCCGAGATCCTCGTCGGCTCCACCCAGTTCTCCTGCGCAGTCTGCAACAAGACCTTCAACCGCTTCAACAACATGCAGGTAACACGATGATCTTTGTCTTGTCGTACATCATTTAATGCAGCGGTGGTGCAGATCAACGTGTGTGTGTGTTCTCAAAGTACATGTGTTCTTTCTTCCCTGCAGATGCATATGTGGGGGCACGGGTCGCAGTACCGCAAGGGGTCGGAGTCGCTGCGGGGGGCCGTGACAGTGGGCACGGCGGCGCCGCCGCCGTCGCTGATGCGGCTGCCGTGCTACTGCTGCGCGGAGGGGTGCCGGAACAACATCGACCACCCGCGGGCGCGGCCGCTCAAGGACTTCCGCACGCTGCAGACGCACTACCGCCGCAAGCACGGCGCGCGGCCCTACGCGTGCCGCCGGTGTGGCAAGCGGTTCGCCGTGCGCGGCGACTGGCGCACCCACGAGAAGAACTGCGGCAAGCTGTGGTTCTGTGTCTGCGGCTCCGACTTCAAGCACAAGCGCTCCCTCAAGGACCACGTCCGCTCCTTCGGAGGCGGCCACGCGCCGCACATCATCGAGTCCGTGGCCGTCGACGAGGACGAGGACGAGGACGACGAGCACGACGACGGCGACCTGCACCTGTACGACGAGAACGGCAACGCCGGCGACGGCAGCGACATGGTCTTTCTCTAGACAGCTACTCCTCTTTAGCTTTATTGCCTATACCATGTCTTTAGTTATTACTAGTCGATCCACTACGTGGTACGTAGCTTCTAGGTTTAGTTCGCATTGCTTCCCAACTGCATCATCATTAGTTCGTCCAGAGTGCTTGCATGGCGAGGTGTTACAGCCCTAGTGCAAGCTTAATTAACTACAAGTGTGCGTCTGTGTGTCTGTCCCATGGAAGAAGTGTCGTAGTACGTACGGTCAGAGTCATGCCGATCGACCGGGATGTGTAGTGTACTGTGTCATGGTCACTTCATGTATTTGTCGTCTGGTCTTTATCTGCGTCTAAAGCTCTACCACTGTTTCATGGTGTCCCGTGCATGCGTCAAGATCGAGTACTACAAAAGGGCTAGAGGGGGAGAGAGGGTGCCATTTCTATCTTACTGGGTTTATTTTTGGCGCAGAAAAGAGTTTTTACCACTGTGGTTTCTTTCCCCGATCGGCGACTCGTCAATCTCTCGGATGCTTCTCTTTTGTGCTTTCCCTCATGGGCGACTTGTCATGTCCCCCCCGCAGAGACTGATGGGAAGGCGTTTCTCATCTTTTCCTCGATCGGCTCCTAGACACCACGCCCTTTCTCCTGCTTGTCTTTTCACATATATGTGCAAACTCAACTACTCATCATCAACTGGGGTAACAAAGAATCATTTCCAATCCGCCACTCCAGATAGAAACTCAAGGACCTCCAAGTTTTTTTGGCTTTCAAAAGCAATAGCATGTGATCCATCTATTTATTTTAAAATTTAGTAGATAGACATACATAAAGAAAATAAATCTGAACGGGCATTTCAGCGGGGGCACATTATAACGATATATGTGCATATTAGTTCTCGTTAGGACAAGCCTTTGGCCAACAATTACACTATTAATATGTATATTCTGTAACATGAACCCGTTATCATAAATAAGTACTTTGGAATATGAATTTAATGACACCAACTTTATGTCACATAGAGTATATACTAGTAGAGAAATTGTTGGACAACGGTTTATGCAGAGTAAAAAAATGGAGAGGGTGCAAAATTAGGACCTAATCACTATGGTTGGTCAGATTGGCTTGACACTAATAGAAAATAGGACTTTGGTTCTGACCAGATTAGAGCAACAGTCCCGGTCGTGTTACGAACCGGGACAAATATGAACATCAATCCCGGTTCGAGCGGCTAGGACGCCAGCCGGGTCTCGGCAGGCATCAGTCCCGGTTCGGCTGGGACCTTTATGAGGACCCTATTGATTTTCTCCTTCGAAATTATGGTGCATTAGTTTAACTATTATCTGATAATAAAGTTTGGAAGAAGTTTTTCATTTAACAATCACGGGTAGGGGGGTCCTCTCTTGAATGCATTTCTCAAAGGGTGTGGCTAATTCTTCGTCGACTGAGATTTAAGCAAGTCTTAGTCAAGTGACACAATATATAAGAAGAAGAAAGGAAAAAGTGAAAAGAAAAAATTTATACAAATCTTCATGCAAGATCAAAGGAATATAGCACCAACTGGGACATAACAAAGTCGAATGAGACTTAGCAACATTGTTACTCAAAAAGGGTCACGAGTGACCAGGTTTACAGAGGTGCACTGGTGCAGGAGGAGAGTCTTCCTTTTAATTAGGAAGACATGCAAATTAGGAAGACATGCAAATTTATTTCATTTTTGGAAACACTATGCGTAGTCATAGAACCCCTACTCAACACCTGAGTTTCAAGATTGAGAAATTCATCATAGATGCCTAACCATCGAGGGGAATGTCCCTTCCCACTGAAGAATAATCACCATTAATGAGACAATACAGTGTGAAACACGATGTTTGTTTGCTGGTGGGATGGTGGTATAACCAACCTCCTAACCATCAAACAATTTGTGTGTCTCTGTGTGAGGTGCGTGTGTGGTGGTATATATGTTTGTGAGCGTGTGCATCTTTGTACCTTCTAGTCGAGAAAAACATATCATGATGACAAACAGAAAAAGTTGTGCTGATAGGAGTTTTTTCATTCATTGATCTATCCAGTTTCCTTGTAGAATATATGTATTTCCTTGTAGAACATGTATTAGTCGTTAAATCAAACCAAAAAAAAATGTTGAGTGTGGAGAAAGATCATAGCTACATACTCCCTCCGTTTCATAATGTAGTGCACATAGATTTTCTTTAAAGTCAAACCTGACAAACTTTGACCAAATTTATAGGGAAAAACGTTTACATCTAGAATGTCAAACCTATATAATTAGATTCATTATTAGATGTAGTTTCATATTTTATATAATTGATATTGTTGATATACATAGTTTTCTCTATAAACTCAGTCAAAATTTGCAAAGTTTGATTTTGCAAAAAACCTAAGACACTACAGTATGGAACCGAGGGAGTAGCTTATTTTGGATGAGCGAGAATTAACGGCGATAGATTTATTCCGGACAAGCATTATAGTCCCAAATGGTTTATTCAGGTGAGATCAGACGATAACACTACACAGATTTTCAATATTTGCGCAACCTCTGGCAAGAATACAAATATATTTGAGCAAGCTGGGAGGATCACTCGGTTAGTTTGCTCAAATATACTTGTTACATATATTTGAGCAATGCATGTACCACATACATAAAGCTACGTACCAATCATGCATGCAAGTACCCATTTGTAGCCTTTATAATAATTCAGGGTTTTGGTCAAAAGTGAGCGATGTGCATGTATGCTTCTACGGCCCAACGTACACCATACAACTTTTCATACATCTATATATCTCTGCTCTGTTTAGTAGAGTGGGGTACGTTGTAGATATACGCTTTTCTGCACATACGAGCCAGCATATGGAAAGGCAGTGGAAGGAGCCAAAGTCTTGAGTTAAGGCTAGCCAAGCCATGCCGTGCCATGTCATGCATGGGGGCAGGACCGGGGAGGGTGCAGCTTTTGGCTGCGGCACTCACTTGGCGCCCAAATGAATGAAAGAGAGGGAGAGGGAGAGCGAGAGCGAGAGAGCTGGAAATGGCCTTCATCACGGCCTCCCATCCCTCCTCACCTTTCTTTAGCCCTTTTCCTTTTGCAGTACGTACTGCATGGTGCATGGCATGCCCCCCCTCCCTCCTCTGCCAAAGCTACACGCACCACCCGGCAGGCCTCTCTCTCTGGAGTCTGGAGACGGGGAGTGCATGCACATGGAGATGCAGATCAAAGCGATTGCTTTGCTAGGGTTAAGGTGAGAGAGAGGAGGCATGCATTGCTGTTGGTGCTGCCGAGCGAGAGAGAAGACTGCGGCCAGCCATGGCCATGCATGCATGCGATCGGCGGTCGTCGTGGCCTGTGCACGTACCAGACAGGCGGGCAGGAGGACAGGAGGGGACTGCGTCTGCGTGCATGCATGGGAATGAGGGGTGTGGCGCCACGGGATTGGCGCTGCGCCCGTCGATCGGTTCGTCGTCTGATGATCGAGCCCGGCGACCGACCGACCATGGCGCCGCCTCAAAGTGAGTGCCGGCGCCTTGCACGCTTCGCCCAAAATCATGCATCTCCCTGCTGCGTGAAGCGTGATGGCATGCATGCATTCTCTCTTCAATGCTACAATGATTTCTTCTTGTGTACTGCAGATTACGCATCCAACCTGGGCTGCATGCGCTGCGTGGCGTGCGCACCCTCTAATCACCTTACCTTTAGTATGAAACGTATTTTACTTCAACTAAATGAAGCACGCAACTTCGTTGTATAAACTGCAGCTCCAGCGGTTTTCTCCCGTGCGTACTGCAGTGCATGTGTACATATATTGATATATACGTAGAAAGGAGAAACGTGCACGGTGGCATGCACTCCTGTCGACACGTACTGTGCTGGCAGTAGGCCCTCACGGGACGACACAGTGCGACCAACCTATCAGAAAAGCATGCATGGAGCTGTACATGCACGCATACGTGTACGCACGCACGCACGTACCTACGTACTTACACATGCATGGCATACTGGTTTGCTTGCTTTCTTTTATCAAAGGAACAGACATCCCGCCTGCGTTGCGCAGACAGCACAGTGCACACTGCGCATGCATACATATGCATGAAATGAAAGCATGTGCATGTGTGTGTGTTTGCATGGCGCTAGCTAGCTCTGCAGTTTTGCGTTCCTCTCATCGATCAGTTCATCAGGCTCTGCATGCAACGTACGCTGTGCTCCACAGTCGCTTTACGCAGAGAGAGAGAGAGAGAGAGAGAGAGAGAGAGAGAGAGAGGCCTAGCTTAGCTTAGCTAGCCACCCAGCGTGCAGCGGCAGCTGCTCGACCGATCGATCACCACGTACAGAAAATTACTAGCATCCATGCATGCATGCATGGACCACAGTGCAACTATATTTGTCCCTCTGTCTCTATCTGCGCCCCGAGCCTGAACCTAGTGAGACACCGAGGAGGAGAGAGAGGGCTGCTATCAGAGTAACGTGCGCAGCGTAGTCACGTCGCTACGGTGCCCTTGTACGATGCATGGACCCACGCGGCATGCATCTGGCAGGGAAGCTGATCATCCCGGGGCATCGTCCACTTGCTTGCATTTCAACGGTTGGATCCGGAATCAGATGGTAGAGCCACTGAGCCAGCCAAATGATTGATGTTAGATACTACTTACTATACAAAGCTTACCCCGATTAGAGCATCCGCGCCCTTGTATATTACGGAGTAGACGCTAATATCAACGGAACAGCAGATATCTCCCTCATCAACCCATCTACACTTCTTTTACCATTTCCCAGCTTAGCACCAGATAGCTACTAAGAGCTTCAATTTTGATTAAAATATATACATGAGATAATTAAAAATGAAAATATATTGCATAGAATCATATGCTCACCCTAGTGCTGGTCGTAAAGTATTTTCGATCTTAGACGATTTCTCGCACTATAGTGTTGCTTGGCATCCAGGGATATGAACGCTCTTAGAGCATCTCCAGTCGCGCCCCCAACAGGCTCCAACACCCCCTCTCCCCGACGATTTTTCAAAACCGACGCTCAAAAATTGGCCCAGTCGCGCCCCCAGGAGCCTGTTTTTCGCGTGTTTGGGCCGAAATAGGCGCCGGCGGACCCATGCCGAACCCGGCGCACTGGGGGGAGGGGGAGCCCGAGGGCGCCGGTTCAAGTGTTTTGGCGCGATAGAACGGTGGGCCCGCCGTGTCAGCGACCCCCGAGCCTCGTCGTCCTCATCGCCTGGGTTTTCCACGGGGAATCAATGCGAAGGCTGCCGCCGGTCAGCCTTCCATTGATTCCTCATGGACGACGCGCCGCCACCGGTCCGCCAGGGAGACACCGGGCAGGGGTCCAGCAGGGGCGGCCGCATGAAGGAGGAGAAGGACGATAACGATGGCGGTGACGGCGGCGACTTCGCCGCTCTCAGCGCGTTTTTCGGACTGTAGTTGTGGCCTTTGTTTTTTTTAAGTATTTCAGTTTCCTATGTAAAAAACTATTTAAGTCGCCTAAGTAATGTCATGTTCGCCGAATTTTAGCCAAAACTTTGTCCCATTTTATCGAATTTCAGCTGAATTCCTTTTCAAAAAAATATTAAAGACACCTTCTGGGGGTGACCCTGGGCCGGCAGCTGGGAACCGAAAGCCCCCAGACTGATTTTAGCGCCGGTTCACCCCAGTGGCGATTTCTGAAACGCTGGGGGCTAAGCAACTGGAGATGCTCTTAGAATCTAGTCTCATGCTTGTGGTTTGGCAAACCCTGAAGGAACTATTGTGGACATATGTTTTGAAAATAGGGGATGGGTCATTTTCATAATTAAAAATCACGTGGGCCCATTTATATCCAACATACATAGGAAACACAAAGTGCACGAGAAAAATTAAAGTAGAAACCGATTTCAGTGTCATACCAGTCAATATCTACTACAATCGGAAGAAATGGTGGATGTGATCAGGTTGTTACATGCCATCATATAACGTTTTTCTCACAATTAACGCCTTTTGCCTTTAAACTAATGAAATTTGTCGACATATTGTATACTCTCTGTGTAGAGTATGTTCTGAAAATTTATTAGTGTTTTGTGCAGTACTTCAATTCTAAACTGAAGTTCTGTAATTGTCTACTTGATTAATTACACCTAAACGATGGTACATGTGAGAACACTGTTGTCTATCTGCCTAAAAAGGGACACTGTAGTATGTGGCTCGTGGTTTTGTCTTTCGAGCGTGTTGGGCCCAGGAGTAAACTGACATGGGTTGCGCCCAGGGCACCATTTCTGGTGAAAGAACAAGCACAAGAGTCTCCACGCATGGATGCTAGCTCCAAGCTATGGAGATGGGCAGACCCGCAGAGACTTGCATATGCATGCATGCACAGTACATCTTCTTCGCAAACTCCGGCCTGGTCCCTACCCGATCTTCTCCACAAGTACCGTGGCCTTTAAAAACGCAATAGTCTAAACACAGGCCGGGTTTCTTCCTCTTTACTCCCTAGCTAGTTTGTCTCTTTTCCTCCTACTATCTTCCTACTTATATATATCTACAACTACAATGATTGATCAATGAGTTTTGCGGTGCCTTTTCTTTCATCAACAATGGTTGTGGGTTTCTGTATATAGTATAATGTCCAGATATTACCGGGCTGGCAAAAGCATTGTTCGGGAGGTTTGTCATTTTGAACTTAAATTCTACTTTGTGCTAAGTGTCCTAAAGTGGTAGAAAATAGAGTCAATTACACCACAAGTGTCTGAACTTGGCAAGAAAAGTCAATTTGGTACTAAAACTTGCGGCATACATTGAACCAGTGGCAGAACTTGGATTGGGTCGAACCAGCGACCTGAACGTAACAAGACGACAATGCTGGCTATCATGCCGAATATTATTTGCTGTTTATATTTGATAGCCGTATATAATGGCCATAAGCAAACACACGCATGGGGCTTATATGGGCTGCACCGATTATAATTCATATTTAATATTTTATTTTAATTTTAAAAATACACAATAATAATGTTTAGAACTAATTAAACATTATTTCAACTAATAATATTTCTCTTAAAGTGAATACATGAATATAGCCTGAAAATACATGAATCTTTTCTAAATACATTATGAATAACATTATAATTCATGAATATTATTATAATTAATCAATATTATTATCATTAAAAATTATTATTATAATAAAAAAATTAGTTTGGTTAATAAATGTTAGTTTGGTTATGTAATTTTTTATATAATCGTGTGTAGTTTTGAATTACATGAAATTTCTATCAAATAAGAACATTTTTAGAATTATATGAAAATATTGTATATAAGAATATTCTTTATGATTATGTGAACATTGTTTTAAATAATTTATTTCATTATATTATTTGTTATTTAAATATTTCTACATAATTGTAAGAAAGGAAAAAAGCTAACATGTGAAAAATGGTCCGTGGTGACAGCTGCCCATTTAACACTTATGTGTGTGATCAGCTATAGGTCATTACGTCTAGCTATCCAAAATGAATATCATATCGTAATTGGTCTGATGGATAGTACGGCTGGCCAGATTACCACAGGTTTGGTTTGTTCGACCCTGGGCGCCGCAAATATTTTGCATATTAATATCCTCCTTGTAATGTATACTGACGAGCGGGGCCCAATGGTGACTTTTCATTTTTAAGAAAAATAATTCAAGGGGCTATTTCTTGAAAGAAAAAATCAGCCAAGTTTTCGCAAAAAAACGAGGTCACACCTCTGTCTCCCAATCACTGATGGGTGGGCCCTGCGCCATGCTGGCGCACCCCATCAGCACCATGTACATATACAAGCGTGGTTACCACCGTAGATGCATGCCCAAGCCAAGTTCTGTCATCATTTTAATGTATGCCGCAAGTTTTAGCATCAAACTGACTTTTCTCGTCAAGTTGAAGCACTTATGGTGTAATTGACTCTAGAAAATACCCTGTTTTAAAAAGTGCACCACTCTGTATCCCATTTAAAAAGTGCACCACTCTAGTTTCCATATATCCAGTTTTGCCAATTTGTGTTGAATCTATGTGCGTGTCATTCTCGCCGGGGCGATGTGGCAAGTTAGTGCGGCCTGAAGGGATCACATCAATGAAGAAAACGATGAATCCCTCGACGATGCCGCCCACATCTTCATGGAGCAAGGTTTCTCATCTTCATGGACCAATGTTTCTACTTCGACTTTAACCCCACACCATAAATGGCTTCAGAATGGCTCGCCACATTGGATTGTAGTTGGATGTATGACGGCAATCAAAACACACATAGTTTCCATGTATTAATGAATGACTCCTTTGAGTGAGGAGTGAAAGGGTACCATGAGGATATGATGTCCATTGATGTGGGACATCCTACAAACATCACCATGACAAAAGTTCGTTTGGTAAGTGGCACGTGCGACATCTATTTCACATATATAAAGGTGAATCATCTCCTTTACAGGTGTTTACTTGACCCTTCGAGGATGGTATATTACTTGACATCTGTCTCATGTGCATGCATAGGTATTGTCGGAACTTCACGGATGACGAGGAGGAGTGCAAGCACCAAGGAACGCTTACACCATCCGTGAGGGAAGCGTGGAGGCGAAGACGGAAGAAAACAGAGCTGCAACAAGCTACAACCACCGGACGTTTGATCGCCACTGAACATCTGATACATGATGCTGCCGAGCGCACAAGCCCCGCGAGGAATCGGCCGAAGACAAATGCTATAGCGGTCGGGTGATCCACGACCACCGGCCATCCAATGAGTCCAGCTACTGGACGTCCGAGATCGACCAGAAATCCGATGCCAAGGGACCCAGGAGGAATTGCCGGAAATTCGGTGCGTACCAGAGGTCTGCTGGCTCGCGAGCCATCGGACGTCCGATGAGTGCATGTGCGCATGTGCAGGCTTTTGACCTTGTATCTCTCTCCCACCTACCATTCTGTGACTAGGACTATAAATAGATCTCCCCTTACTCATTTCTATGGTTAGATAAGAATAGATCTCATATCATAGAGCTTAGCTCATGTACCTCCTCTTTTGGGATTCCTCTTGACAGAGGGACACTTCATTGAAGCTCAAGACCTCCATTAGAGAAGATCCTTAGGGATTCAAGACCCCTTTTAGGGAAGATCCACCCATGGATTCAAGACCCCATCTCTCCATGATATTTGGATAAACTACCTTGTATCTTTATTTCTCTTGTTGTTCTTGGGTCTTGATGCACCTCTTGTATTGCTTGTGATTTGAGGAGTACTTGGAGTGAATCTTGGCCAATAGAGTGTTTCCCCTTTTGATTTCTTCATGTTTCCCACTCATGTTCTTCATGTTCTTCGCGTTCCTCCTTGAATCCACCTCCAATTCGTGAACATCAGGACAAATTACACTTATTAGGGTTTTGCCCTACATCATCTTGGTATCATGAGCCACGTTGGCACGAATTTGGAGCCCTACCCCCACTTTCTACCCCTTAGATCAATTTTTTCTTGCCCACTTATCAAAATTTCCCAAAAAATAGCCCAAAAAAAATTCTTGTGATTTGTTGTTCTTGTGAGTTTTTGTTGATTTTGATCTGTGGATCTAGTGTTTGGTAAGTGGATCTACTTCCTTTGGCGCTCTCTAGCCTCAATTTTCCTTTTCCACCATCAACTTCAAGCCCAAAATCGCGTCTTGGATCTGAAATCTCGCATTGACCATCGACGCACCGGATGACCGACACTTTACCGGACGTCCAACCCCCGCGAGCCACCGGATGTCTGAAACTTACCGGAAATCCGGAATCCCAAAACAGAGCCAAATTACTGGAAGTCCGACACTTCATTGGACGCCTGGTACTACAAAAAACTGATTTCGATGAAATCGCATCCTGGACGTCCAGTAATTTGGCCCTGTTTTGGGATTCCATAGTGATACGATATCATAGTGTTGCATCATTTGGTATATCATTTGATAGATTACTCCCATGCATATCTTGTGATACTTGTCTCATGTATTTGGTTGAGACTCGAAAAGAATAGTGGAGAGGAAGAAAATGGAGCAAAAAAAGACCAAAAAAGCTTTTAAGCAAGAAAAAGATCAAAGCTTATAGGCAAACAGTGTAGCATAAAAGATATACTTGTGCATGAGGATACATGGAATAGGAAATGTTTTGCTTGCATGAATATGAATGGTGCCAAGTGCTGGATCGTGCCAAAACGTGCGATCAAGCATCTCTCCTTGTGTTTGTGCAACACAAATGTAGTCTTCGTTAGGAAATTTGTATTGTTCATCCCTATAGTTACACAATCCCCATTATCCCATCGCATGCGTTTCCTTTTGCCCTCTTCTATATTTGTGATCACTTGCTTTGAATTTTTTGGATTGATTTCCACATTTACATATCTTGGACTTCAATTTGCTTGATTTTTTGTGCCACTAACCCCACCGAGCTACACTATAAGCTATTTGTGTAGGTTGTGGGGATTGGACAAGGTTTTTTACCAAGTGCACTCTTTTCCTTGTAGACATTCTGGTCTTTTGAGGTCCAACTAGAACTTCAGAAAGAGGTAACTTTGCTATGCTCATTTCATCTCTTTCTAACACTTTCTTGAGTGCTTCTATGTGTAGGGACGACACATCTTCTTCGGTCTACGACAACGACGACGAGTTCGATGCCATGGAGGACCATATCGACACCAAGATAGACAAGCACTTGGAGGAGCTCAAAGCCCTCATTAATACCGGCAAGATGTCTTCCTCATTTTCTAGAAGATTCTCAAGTGCACATGCTCCAGAGCAACCATCTATGTCAAGATCACATTGGCATCGACACCATTGCTGGCCTGAAAAAATAATGGCTCCAACATCAAGGCGTGCACCCACGAACAAGCATGAAGGTCAAGAGCTCAACACCAACCACCGCTCCATGATCTCACCATCTACCTTGGCATCTTCACCAAGCGACATGAAGGCATCTTTGCCTTCGGATATGCGGCAACTTCGTCCACAAGCACCTCAAGAGAAGCTTCCCAATCTCAAGTCTGCGACTTCCTTGAGCTACTACGACTTCGACACCAACTATGAGATTCCTTTCTATGGGAGTCACGACCCCGAAGAGTAACTCGAGTGGGAACACGGGATGGACGACTACCTCAAGCTACATCAAATTCCCTCCAAGATCAAGTAAAGTGCACCACTAATAACTTCCAAGACTACGCATTGACATGGTGGCTTCACACACCTTCGAAGAGGTTCGACGCGATTTGGCCCAAGACGAAGAATGCTATGTAGCGAGAGTTTGTGCCTTCCACTGAAGGAAATATGCCCTAGAGGCAATAATAAAGTTGTTATTTTTATATTTCCTTATTCGTGATAAAGGTTTATTGTTCATGCTATAATTGTATTGATTGGAAACCTTAATACATGTGTGAATACATAAACAAACACCGTGTCCCTAGTGAGCCTCTACTAGACTAGCTCATTGATCAAAGATGGTTAAGGTTTCCTAACCATTGACATGAGTTGTCATTTGATAATGTGATCACATCATTAGGAGGATGAACTGATGGATGATGACCCACAAGTATATGGGATCAATTTTAGCTCTTTTCGATAAGTAAGAGTGTCGAACCCAACGAGGATCAGAAGGAAATGACAAGTAGTTTTCAGTAAGGTAATGTCTACAAGTGCTGAAATTGTAAGTAGCAGAGTAGTTTGATAGCAAGATAATTTGTAACGAGCAAGTAACGGTAGTAGTAAAAAAAGTGCAGCAAGGTAGCCCAGTCCTTTTGAGGAAAAGGACAGGCCAAAACGTTCTCTTATGATAAGCAAAGCGTTCTTGAGGGTACACGGGAATTTCATCTAGTCACTTTCATCATGTCGGTTTGATTTGTGTTCGCTACTTTGATAACTTGATATGTGGGTGGACCGGTGCTTAGGTGCTTTTATTACTTGAACGAACCTCCTACTTATGATTAACCCTCCCGCAAACATCCGCAACTACGAGAAAAGTATTAAGAAGAAATTCTAACCATAGCATTAAACTTTTGGATCCAATCGGTCCCTTCCGAAATAGCGCATAAACTGGGGTTTAAGCTTCTGTCACTTTCGCAACCCACCATCTAATTGCTACTCGACAATGCATTCCCTTAGGCCCAAATATGGTGAAGTGTCATGTAGTTGATGTTCACATGACACCACCAAGGGAATAACAACATACATACTATCAAACTATCAAACACATATCAAGTTCACATGATTACTTGCAACATGATTTCTCCGGTGACCTCAAGAACAAAAGTAACTACTCACAAATGATAAACATGTTCATGATCAGAGGAGTATTAAATATCATAATGGATCTGAACATATAGTCTTCCACCAAATAAACCATATAGTAATCAACTACAAGACGTAATCAACACTATACTAGTCACCCACAAGCACCAATCTATAGTTCCGGTAACAAGATTGAACACAAGAGATGAACTAGGGTTTGAGAGGAGATGGTGTTGTTGAAGATGTTGATAAAGATTGCCCTCCCCAAGATGGGAGAGCTATTGGTGATGATGATGATGATGATTTCCTCCTCCGGGAGGGAAGTTCCCCCGGCGGAATCGCTCCGCCGGAGGGCAAAGGTGCTCCTGCCCAAGTTCCGCCTCGAGGTGGCGGCGCTTCGTCCCGAAAGTCTCCTCCTTATTTTTAGGTCAAAATCACTTATGTACTAGAAGATGGGCACCGGAGGTGGGCCGAGGAGGCCACAACCCACCAGGGTGCGCCTAGGGGGCCTGGCGCACCCAGGTGGGTTGTGCCCACCTAGTGGCCCCCCCTCTGGTGTTTACTGGCTCCAGTATTTCTTAAATAATCCATAAAAAATCTCCGTGAAGTTTCAGCTCATTTGGAGTTTTGCAGAATAGGTGGCCTGACGTAGCTTTTCCAGGTCTAGATTTCCAGGTGCTGGAATTCTCCGTCTTGGTGTGTTCCTTGCAAATTATGAGAGAAAAGGCATTAGAATTACTCCAAAAGGAATTATTATGGATAAAAACATTGTAAATAACAGTAAGAAAACATGATGCAAAATGGATAAAAGGCTTAGACATCGCTTGTCCTCAAGCGAAAACTGAAATCGAAAAACATGTCCACATGCTTTGAGAGAGAGGTGTCGATAAAAACAAAACACGGACATAGAAGCATCATGTTGATTATTATAACAGCAACAAAATTAAACATAGGACTTTTATCATATACTTCTCATGAATAAGTAATAGTTCATCACACAATCGAAGTAGAAAGCAAAACTCTATTAGAAACCAACAAACTATGTTCTCAGTCAACTTTGCAACTGCAATTCATCATCTTTTCAGGAAGGGTCACGTGTTGGAGCCTTTAGGAAAGTCCACATACTCAACCATCATATAGTCTTCTATGATTTCTAACACTCACCTCGTACCCATGATTAAAACGTTTCAACCGGACACATAGAAAGATAGGGGCTTATAGTTTCGCCTCCCAACATACTCACCTCAAGGGTGATGTCAACAATAATAACTCATGTTTCTATATTCAGCTCGACATATGTGCGTAGATCTTTCCTCACCAGATGAGACAAAGGAGAAAAATAAAAGGAATAGAAGGAAAACTTTGACCCTTTGCATAAAAGTAAGTGCATAAAAATAAATAATAGGCCCTTCGCAGAGAGAAGCAGAGGTTGCCATGCACTTATTTGTTTGTATGCTCAATCCCTTAGTGCAAGAGAATGTCATGTTGTATTGCCCCTTAAGATGACAACCTTTTTTATGCAGTCTGTCGCTTTTATTCTTTGTCATCCAAGTTTATACAACGCTCAATTTTCTCTTACACTAAATGATCTCACACTTTTAGAAGCAATTTTTACTACCTTTTTGCACCGATGACAACTTACTTGAGGGATCTTGCTCAATTCCTAGGTAGGTATGGTGGACACTTGAAAATAAGATTTGGGTTTAAGGGTTTTTGGATGCACAAGTAGTATCTCTACTTAGTGCAGAATTTTTGGCTAGCAAAGATAGGGGGAAAGCATCACATGTTAAAGGATCTATGACAGTATGAATTCTACGTGAATATAAACAAACATAAACCATTAAGTTGTCTTCCTTGTCCAACGTCAACAACTTTGGCATATAATATTTTAATGAGGGCTCACAATCACAAAAGATTTCTAGGATACTATATCTATATGTGAATCTTCTCTTCCCTTATTAATTCTTTCATGAGTTGCATCATTGACTAATGTTATGTTTCTCAATCCCTAATAAAATTTTCTACTTATACTTTTCCTTATGTGGTGCCATCTCCTACCATAGGATTAGTATATAATCTTATTGATTTATTTCCTTTCTTCTATTTATTTCCTTTCTCTTTTTCTTTCCGATTTATTTTCTTTATCTGCAACATGAGAGTAAAGAAAGCAAAAACTCAAACTAACTTTATTATATAACTTGCACACGATTACAAGGATAGATCACTAAGCAATCTCTCAAAGAAGAAAGGATCAACTAAACTTTATTACATCTAAAAGTTAATGATCGAACTAAAATAAGTAAATGCAAAAAAGATAGTGGGATGATACGATACCAAGGCATCTCCCCCAAGCTTGGCGGAAGCCAAGGGGAGTGCCCATACCCGATACTCAATTCTCTTTTGGTGGTGGATAAGATGATGGTGATGAAGGAGAGAATTTGTCCTCGGATTTCCATGGCAGTGGTCCACCATCATAAGAGGAGGAGTGAGTCTCGCGGGTCCTGCAACTAGGAGCCAAACTCATACCGTTGAACCTTGCCTCATATTTAAAGACTTGGTTTTGGAGGTCATAGTGCTGGCTTTGGAGGAAGATGATTTTCTCGTTGAGGGTGAAGATGATGTCCTTCATGGTCTTGCCATCCACCTTGAGATCACGGGACAGGCCGCAATCATGAGGTGATTGGCATTGAGCCCACGCTCCACCATCCCCTTGCACCGGAAGACTTCCTGCTCCATGGCTTCAAGCCTGTCCTCCACGGTTTCCGTGCCCTAAGGACCTTGCTCATCACGGATGTACAACACCCCTCATGCATCTGGATGGTTTGAGGGTGCTGCACCACCTCCCGCAGATAAGGGTTGATGACGTTCTTGAATAACTTGTCCTTGGAGGAGCTTGAAGAGGCCATGGTAGATGGGATCTGGCAGAAAACAGCAAGGAAAAAGAGAATAGAGGTTTGTTTTTCGCGATACGGTGATCAACAGGTTCGGGAAGTATATATAGACTTCTTTTATCTTGGAGGACAAGCATACGGAAGTAAAACGGAGTACGGAAGGTGTCCCAGCTGGGCACAACCCACCTGGGCACGCCAGGCAAACCTGGCGCGCCCTGGTGTCTTGTACCCACCAGGGGACGCTTCCTCGAAGTTTCTTTATTTCGAAAATTCTAAAATATTCCAAAACTAATAAAAAATATTTTTGCGGATTTTTCAGAGTCCGTTTACTTAACGTATCACGTACCTCTTTATTTTAAGGATTCTGGAGTGTTCCGGAATGACTCTTTTATGTGTTCTTCCGGTGTCAAAGTTTGGATAATATTACTTTCAACATTGATAGGCGTACCTGAGATATAATGCTTTATTCGTTGCCCATTGACAACCTTCGGGTTAGTACCTTCGGAGTTATTTATTTTGATGGCTCCAAACCAGTAAACCTCCTCGATGATGTATGGGCCTTCCCATTTTGAGAGGAGCTTTCCTGCAAAAAATCTAAAACGAGAGTTGTACAAAAGAACATATTCTCCAACTTTAAACTCACGCTTTTGAATTCTTTTGTCATGCCATCTTTTGACTATTTCTTTGAATAACTTTGCATTTTCATAAGCTTGGGTTCTCCATTCATCTAAAGAATTTATATCAAATAACCTCTTCTCACCAGCAAGTTTGAAATCATAGTTGAGTTCTTTAACTGCCCAATATGCTTTATGTTCTAACTCAAGAGGCAAATGACAAGCTTTTCCATAAACCATTTTATAAGGAGACATACCCATAGGATTTTTATATGCTGTTCTATAAGCCCAAAGTGCATCATTTAATTTCTTAGACCAATTATTCCTGGACCTATTAACAATCTTTTGCAAAATTAATTTTATTTCTCTATTGCTAAGTTTAACTGGACCACTAGACTGAGGATGATAGGGTGATGCAATTCTATGGTTAACATCATACTTAGCAAGCATCTTACGGAAAGCACCATGAATAAAGTGTGAACCACCATCAGTCATTAAATATCTAGGGACTTCAAACCTTGGGAAAACAACTTCCTTAAGCATTTTAATAGAGGTGTTGTGATCAGCACTACTGGTTGGAATGGCTTCTACCCATTTAGTAACATAATCAACAACAACCAAAATATGTGTATACCCATTAAAGGAAGGAAAAGGTCCCATGTAATCAAATCCCCAAACATCGAATGGTTCAACAACAAGTGAATAATTCATAGGCATTTCTTGACCCTTACCGATATTACCTATTCTTTGACATTCATCACAAGAAGAGACAAACTTACGGGCATCCTTGAAGAGAGTAGGCCAATAAAATCTAGATTGCAATACCTTGTGGGCAGTTCTATCTCCAGCATGATGCCCTCCATAAGCCTCGGAGTGACATTTCCATAGGATTTGTCCCTATTCATGCTCAGGTACACAACGTCTAAAAATACCATATACTCCTTCTTTATAAAGATGTGGGTCATCCCAAAAGTAATGTCTTAAATCATAGAAGAATATTTTGTTTTGCTGGTATGTAAAGTTATGTGGTATATATTTAGCAACAATGTAATTAGCATAGCCAGCATACTGATAACCCACAAGTATAGGGGATCGCAACAGTTTTCGAGGGTAAAGTATTTAACCCAAATTTATAGATTCGACACAATTGGAGCCAAAGAATATTTGAAGGTATTAGCAGCTGATTTGTCAATTCAACCACACCTTGAGATTAATTATCTGCAGCAAAGTGATCAGTAACACAATAATATGATAGTTTTGATAGTAGTGATAGCATCAATGGCAACAGTAATAGTGATAACGGTAATTTTGTAGAAAGTGTAACAGTGATGATAGCAGTAGTAACGCGACAGAAACAATATAATATAAATTCATAGGCATTGGATCGACGACTTGTTGGATGATATTCATCATGTGACAGTTATAACCTAGGGCGATACAACACTAGCTCCAGTTCATCGATATAATGTAGGCATGTGTTCCGTAAACAGTCATACGTGCTTTATTAAAAGAACTTGCATGAAATATTTTTTCCTACTCTCTCGTGGCAGCGGGGTCCATATTGGAAACTAAGGGATATTAAGGCCTCCTTTTATTAGAGAACCGGAACAAAGCATTAACACATAGTGAATACATGAACTCCTCAAACTACGGTCATCACCGAGAGTGGGCCCGGTTGTTGTCACTCCGGCGTTGTCGGATCATAACCGTAGTATGTGACTATAACTTGCAAGATCGGATCTAAAGCATGGCTATAATGATGAATTCATAAACGGTTCAGATCTGAGTTCATGGCACCCGGGCCCAAAGTGACAAGCGTTAAGCATAGCAAAGTCATAGCAACATCAATCTAAGAACATAGTGGATACTAGGGATCATGCCCTAACAAAACTAACTTGATTACATGATGAATCTCATCCAACTCCTCACTGACCAGCGAGCCTACGAAGGAATTACTCACTCCCGGGGGGAGCATCATGGAATTGGCGATGGAGAAGGGTTGGTGATGACGAAGAACGAAGATCCCCCTCTCTGGAGCCCCAGATGGACTCCAGATCTGCCCTCCTGAGGAAGAACAGGGCTTGGCGGCGGCTCCGTCTCGTGTATCGCAATAATTCTTTCTCCCTTATTTTTTTGGAAATATGTGATTTTATAGTATCGAGGTGCGTCGGTGAGGCCACCGGTGGGTACAACCCACACAGGCGCGCCAGAGAGAGGCGCTACAGTGGGTTGTGCCCACCCTGGGGCCCCTCTAAGGTGGGTCTTGGCTCCAATAATTCTCTTTTATTCCATAAAAAATCCTCGCAAAGTCTTTTATTTCTGCACAAAAACAACACCATGGTAGTTCTGCTGAAAACAACGTCAGTCCAAGGTTAGTTTCATTCAAATGATGTAAATTAGAGTCCCAAACAAGAGGAAAAGCGTGCGAAAAAGTAGATACGTTGGAGACGTATCAACTCCCCCAAGCTTAAACCTTTGCTTGTCCTCAAGCAATTCAGTTGATAAACTAAAAGTGAGAAAGAAAAATTTTACGAACTCTTTTGCTCCTGTTTGCATAAATAAGCTTAAACAGCACCCAGGTTTTTAGCCAAAATTATAACTAACCATGTCAATAATAACTCTGAAAGATTATAATGACTCATATCAATGACATAATCAGCTAGCGAGCAATAATAAGAAATCTCAAATGGCAACACATTGTCAAAACAACCATGATATAATATGACAATAGTGGTATCTCTCTAGCCCTTTCTGAGACCGCAAAGCATAAATGCAGAGCACCTCCAAAGTTCATGGAACGACCAAACATTGTAATTCATGGTAGAAAAGATCCAGTCATGATGCACCCAACATTAGCTACACACAATGCATAAATCATGACAATTGTTCTCTACTCGGTTTCTGGCGCTTGTGTTTAGAAGGTGGTGACACAACATAAAAGTAAATAGATAGTCCCCTCACAGAGGGAAGCAGTGATTTGCAGAGGTGCCAGAGCTCAATTTTTAAAACAGAGATAAATGATATTTTGGGACATGCACCCTTCTTATTCACTTCACGACTATCAGCTATCAACATCTTCCATGCTAAGCACACTAGTGGCAGTTCCCAAGCGATAAAAGTAAAGGTTTTGACTCCGTTGGGAGTTTTTGTTTGATTATTTGAGAGATGAGCTCTTTTTCATGTTTGCAGTTTGGGACTGGGCATCCCTAATAACGCCCATTTCCTCGTGCGACGGCGAGTGAATAAACACTCGACCTGAGGATAACTTGCTTAGCACGAAAAATATCGACCACCTCCTCTCGTTCCATGAACGATCGTGTAACATCCCAAATTTTCAAGTTGGAATGTTATACATAGAGCATCACTTGCATATCATATTTTATTGTATGTTGGCTCGATCCTAGAAATTTCACGCAACTCAAGGACCCACGGAGAGAGTTGGAGATTTCGTTATTTTCATATTTGAGTTTTCTTAAATTTTGGAAATAGGATCATTTGATTTTATTTATTTTATCTTCAATTATTTCTACTGTCAAAATATGAGAGAGGGAATAAAATGACTTTCCCAAAATAAAGAAACAATGAAGATTTAATAAAAAAATCAAATAAGAATTTCATTTGCAGTTTTTTGCCATTTTATTTGAATTTAGGAAAAATGTGCGTTTTTCAAAATTGCATTTAGGCCCCAAATAAATGTTCATCTTCTCCGGCCTGATTTTAGAAGCCGGGGAAAATATATTTCGGGATTTTTGGAGTCCGTTTAGTATTTCTTTCGTTAGTTTTACGCGGAATTATTTAAAAAGCAGGAACCGCCTTTGGTAAATGTAAGCGGGACTCCACGGCAGGGGTCTTTGCTCATGGCCGGGCCGACCCCATTGCCCGCCAGCCAAAGCCGATGCCCGAACCCTAACCCTAGCCGCCCGCCGCCCGATCGCCGCCGCCTCGGCCTTGAGCAAACCGCGCCGCCATCGCCGCCCGCCAGCCGGACCCCATCGCCGTCGCCGCCGACCGTCGCCGCCTCACGGACCAAGCCGCCCGTCGCCGCCGCCCTCGCCGGAGCCGCCGCCTCGCCGGACCCGCACCCCGAGGTTGACCCGAGCCGCCGCCGGTTTTCCTTGAAAAACCGTTCGGTTTTTCGTTGGTTTTTTTAGCTTCGTTTTTTATTAGATCGGGTTTTTCCGGTTTAGGTAAAATAGCGAGCGTCCGCTCGTTCGTTCGTTCGTTTTAACGAACGCGTTCGTCGTTTAGATTCAGTTAACGAACGTTCGTTCATTAAGCTGTTCGTCGTTTTTCTTTTTCTCGGATTTATTCCGTGATTTTTCTGATCGCGATTTCTGATCCGATTTTCGATCTAGTATTACTTTTCGCTCGTTTATCAGAATCAGGCGATTCAAGAGCCTGGAGTTTCGGCCCGAAACCCTCTTTCCGAATAATCTACTCAACCAAGTTTTTGCCTCTGTAAAATTTGACTTAAGTCCAGATTAGTAAAACGAAGCGTGTTTCTTTCGCCGTTTGATTTTCGTTGCTTCGTTCAAGTTGTTTCTTTTTGCAAACCGGAGTTTTTAAGTTGAACTTTCTGGTTAGATCTTCTATTTGAGTTTTACCTGTGCATTAGATGAGTACTTATTGTGTGCTTGTTTGTTTGCGATAGAGTACCCGGAGTCCGGCGCTTGCTACTTTGAGTCTCTAGGTTTCACGGATCATCAGCAAGGCAAGTAACACTTTGATCATACCCTTTTCATACCCAGTTTTTATGCATTAGATCAATCCTCAAACATTGCATGATTAGGATCTAATTAAATTGTGGGTTTTGGGAAAGTAGATGAGGTAGTACCTATTACCTGTTTATTATGAAACCCTTGGGAGTTACTTCTATGTTTGCTTATTATGCCATGCCATGCTAGTAGACGTGGATTGGGTGAGTGTATCCATGACAGATGTGAGATTGTTATTAATGGTTTATTTAAGGTGGCAACTTAAACACACATCTGGGTGGATTGAGGTACCTGGGTATTCCAGGATTTCCTGTTTCTTTTTGGACCGCCACCCAGGCTCAAAGGGATCATGAGATTATTCATGCTAGAAACTTCCGTGTGCAGCCACAAGCTACTATGGGCTCTAGCATAGTTGACTAAGTTGTGCGAACTCTTACAGTGGTAGACTAGCAGATGTAGAGGGATGTAGGTGTAACTGTCTACCCGTTCGTAAGGTGCTAGCGCTTCTGAAAGACTGTGTCTCGGTCATCCGTTTCTCAAACACCATGTAGTGCGAGAATCCCAACGGAGGAGATCGAGTCTTGTGGGGAAAAGTGCACAAACCTCTGCAGAGTCTATCAAACTAATCATGGTTAGCCGTGTCCCCGGTTATGGACATCTTGAGTATCTAGTACTTGGATTATCATGTGAATATCATCATGTTACTTTAATTAATATTGTTGGGGTTTTAATGATGATGTTTAATTGGGATTGAGAATGTTGTCAACCATGCTCAATGTTTAACAACCACCATGATAGTTAAATAAAATTTATTCCTTTGCAGTAGGGAAAAATTGGCTTTACGCAAAGCTGTAACCATACTGACTTTCCACCAGCCATATATGCAGGTAGTATAGCATTACTCTTTCATATTGCTCTCTATGTGTTACATTGCCAGCATATTCCATGTGCTGACCCGTTTTCGGGCTGCAACGTTCATGTTGTAGACTTTTCAGACGACGAGTAAGGTGCTTTAGGTCGAGGTTCTATACTCAGTGATGCCGTTGGAGTTGATGGACTCGCTTATCTTCCAAGCCTTCCGCTGTTATCGTTATTAGATGGCCTTAAGCCATATTTATTGTAAGAAGTTCTCTTTTGAGACATTCGATGTAATAAGTGTGTGATTGCTACTCTGTTATAAATCCTTCAAGTACTGTGTGTGTTAGCATTACTGATCTTGGGATGACACTGATGCACAGAGGTCGATCGCTTGTGTCCGAGTCGCTACAAGATGGTATCAGAGCACACGCTGACTGTAGGACACGACCACTAAGCTAAAGCCCTAGATCACTACTCTTTCTTCTCATTTCTGACTCCTCATCTTTTATATTCTTTTAGGATGGCGGATGCAAGGAACAAGTTCACACAACCGGATGAAGATACACCCTTTGGATGTCACTTGAAGGAAGTCACTAGATACCTAAACATCGGAGTACCAAGCTTCACCAGGACCTACAACGCCACTTTACCCGAAGAGGAGCGCTGGACGATTCAAGTTCAAATTCCAGGAAGGACATTTGCACCAGTCACGGAGCCCATAGAGTTTTCCTTTGATGCACCAACATGGAGTCTAGGAAAGAGCATGGCAGCCCACATCGCCATGGGACGTATTGGAGATGTTTATCGCAATGATCTCAAGAATACTATCTACCAGATTTGTGGGCACCGAGATGAGCAATGGGAGATGATCAGCACCAGGAGGGACAGATCAATCGTAGCTTATATCCAGGAGTTAAACCAGCACATCCGACGCCAGGAGAACCAGATGTGCGCAGGCATGGAGGATCTGCAGAAGGCTATGACCAAGATCAAGGAGCTAGAGGAAGAACTCAAGGCTACACGTGAAGATTACATGGAAGAAATTGAAGTGCTAGTGGAGAAGAATGACCGATTAACTGTGAAGCTCAGAGTTTTCATGGGAGACCCCGCACCAGGAGGAAATGATGATGATTCCACTTGCCCGGATAACTATATCATCATCGACGACACCGACTCGGATCCCGACGATAGTGATGATGACTATGTTGATGAAGCTGGAGCAGATATCATGGAGTCTTCATCGGAGCAGTTTTTCTAGTTGACCACCATAACAGTAGTAGAAATCCCCCATTGTATTTAGATTTAGACCAAGCACTTTTGTAACGATAGTTAGACCGTTGTATGCCATTGTTTGAATTTGATTGGAGTGATATGATTGATTTGTTTCATGTGCATATGGGTAGTGTTTTCTCACTAGACCTCATTCTATTCGATTTTCTCTTCTTTTCTAAACCCTCAGATGCCTCCGAGATGCGACACCGGATTTGTTTTCCCACCGGAGATCACTCAGTTGATTCAATGAGAATGCCTTGATTCAAACATTGGTACAGTAACCAAGGCAACAACAACAACAACAACAACAACAACAACAACAACAACAACAACAACAACAACAACAACAACAACAACAACAACAACAACAACAACAACAACAACAACAACAACAACAACAACAACAACAACAACAACAACAACAACAACAACAACAACAACAACAACAACAACAACAACAACAACAACAACAACAACAACAACAACAACAACAACAACAACAACAACAACAACAACAACAACAACAACAACAACAACAACAACAACAACAACAACAACAACAACAACAACAACAACAACAACAACAACAACAACAACAACAACAACAACAACAACAACAACAACAACAACAACAACAACAACAACAACAACAACAACAACAACAACAACAACAACAACAACAACAACAACAACAACAACAACAACAACAACAACAACAACAACAACAACAACAACAACAACAACAACAACAACAACAACAACAACAACAACAACAACAACAACAACAACAACAACAACAACAACAACAACAACAACAACAACAACAACAACAACAACAACAACAACAACAACAACAACAACAACAACAACAACAACAACAACAACAACAACAACAACAACAACAACAATAACAACAACAACAACAACAACAACAACAACAACAACAACAACAACAACAACAACAACAACAACAACAACAACAACAACAACAATAACAACAACAACAACAACAACAACAACAACAACAACAACAACAACCCACCACCACCACCACCTGTTGACCATTTGACTCGTTTCTTGAGGCTAAATCCGCCGGTGTTTTCCAGTAGCACCGAGCCGATTGTTGCAGATGATTGGCTCCGCAAGGTTGGAAGGGAGCTGACCACTGCAGGATGCACTGATGCGGAGAGAGTGCGTTTTGCCGCACATCAGCTTGATGGACCCGCTGCATCATGGTGGGAGAATTACACAGCCACACACCCTATTGACACAGTCACGTGGGATCAGTTTTAGCAAGCTTTCCGTACTGCCCACGTCTCAGCAGGAGCTATGTCCATGAAGAAGCGTGATTTCCGCAACTTACGCCAAGGAGGACGTACTATAAGCCAGTATGTGGAGGACTTTAGTAAGTTAGCACGTTATGCCCCAGATGACGCGTTACTGATGCGACCAAGCGGAGAAGTTTACGGAAGGACTTAATGATGAGTTGAGCATGCAGTTGATGGTAGCCACTTTCAATAACTACCAGGAGTTGGTAGATCATGCTCTTATGATTGAAGGGAAGCAGCAACACATTGATAACCGCAAAAGTAAGTATGGACAGGGGAAGTACAATTTTGGAGCTCAGCAGAAGCTACGCTTTACCCCGAAACCGGGAGGACAATTTCAACATAACCATGGAGGAGGTAGCTCACACAATCATAATGGTTCCAAGAATGGGAACGGGAATGGAGGAAGCAATGGACAAACCCGCACCAACCCGTCAACCCCAGCCAAGAGAGACCTGAGCCAAGTCACTTGCTTTAAGTGTCTGAAAACTGGACATTATGCCAATGAATGTCCCAAAGCCCAAAATGGAAATGGCAATGGAAGCTCAGGAAAGAAGCCGAACCCTTTCAACAGGGGACAGGTGAACCACGTTAACGTGGAGGAGGTTGAAGCTTCGGCCGGATGCGATAATAGGTAAGTTTTTGGTTAAGGCATTTCTTTGCCAATTGTTCTTTTTATCTTTGGTGCATCGCATTCATACATATCACGGGGATTTGTGGATAAGTAGAAACTGCCCACCAAGGTTCTTAGAACACCTATGCTAGTAAGCTCACCAGGAGCGGAGTATATGGCCAGCCGTTGATGTTTTCAAGTACTTTGAGCATAGGTAGGCATGTTTTCCCCACGGATTTAATCATTCTGGAATCGCAAGGTTTGGACGTGATTCTAGGTATGGATTGGCTATCGATGTATGGAGGGAACATCGATTGCGCCAAGAAGTCGATTTTTCTTACCACCCGGAAGGAAGAAGAATCAGAAATGCATGTCACGGCATGAGCCGAGGAGGACGCAAGTAAATTCCTTATCGAGTTGTGCAGAGGAAGTACCGTGGTAAAGGATTACCCAGACGTGTTCCCGGAGGAGTTGCCGGGCATGCCACCGGATAGAGACATTGAGTTTTGATTGAACTCTTGCCGAACGCAGGCCGACATCTAAGAGACCGTACCGGATGCCCGCACGAGATTTGGAAGAAATTAAGAAGCCGCTTAAGGAGTTACTGGATAAAGGTTTTATTCGCCCAAGTTCTTCGCCTTGGGGATCGCCAGTACTTCTAGTGGAGAAGAAGGATGGATCATTGAGAAAGGTTGTTGATTATCGAGGATTGAATGAAGTAACTATCAAGAACAAGTACCCATTGCCGATGATCAACGACTTGTTTGACCAATTGCAAGGAGCTAAGGTATTTTCCAAGATCGATTTGCGATCAGGAAACCATCAGTTGAAGATTCGAGAGCAGGATATACCTAAGACGACTTTTACCACCAGGTATGGGCTGTATGAATATACCCTTATGTCATTCGGGCTGACTAACGCACCTGCCTATTTCATGAACATGATGAACAAGGTGTTTATGGAGTTTTTGGATAAGTTCGTCGTGGTGTTCATTGATGATATTTTGGTCTACTCAAAGAATGAAGAAGAACATAAGGAGCATTTGCGTTTGGCACTCGAGAAGCTCAGAGAACATCGGTTATATGCCAAGTTCAGCAAATGGGAGTTTTGGTTGAAGGAAGTAGGATTTCTCGGACATGTTATATCCGAAGAAGGTATAGTAGTGGACCCCACTAAAGTTGCCACTGTGATCAACTGGGAAGCACCAATGACAGTTGGAGAGATTCGGAGTTTTCTTGGACTGGCAGGATACTACCGGAGATTCATTGAGAATTTCTCGAAGACTGCGAAGCCTATGCCGGAGTTGTTGAAGAAGGACACTAAGTTCAATTGGACTGGGGAATGTGAGGCTAGTTTCCAAGAGTTGAAGAAACGTTTGGTTACCTCACCAATGTTGATTCTGCCAGATCAAAGCAAGGATTACGAGGTATATTGCGACGCTTCACGTCGAGGACTTGGAGCAGTGCTTATGCAGGAGGGAAGAGTTGTTTCAGTATGCTTCCACGACAGCTTAAGCCTCATGAGTTAAATTATGCTACTCATGATTTGGAGTTAGCAACCGTAGTACACACTCAAGACTTGGAGACATTTTCTTATTGGAAACCAACGTGAGGTGTACACGGATCACAAGAGTTTGAGGTACATCTTCACGCAGTGAAGGAGTTAAATCTCGAGCGGAGGAGATGGTTGGAGCTCATTAAGGATTACGATATGAGATTGCATTATCACCCTGGAAAGGCTAACGTAGTGGCAGACGCGTTGAGCCGTAAGAGTCATGTCAACACCCTAATGACCGGAGGTTTACCAAAAGAATTAGCTGAGGAGTTTCGAGAGCTATGTTTGGAGGTAGTTCCGAGAGGCTATGTAGCAGCATTGGAGATAAGTCTACTTTGATGGATAAGATCAGAGAAGCTCAGAAGACGGATAAGGAGATTGCCACTATTAAGGAGAAAATGAGCAAGGGAAAAGCTAAGGGATTTCGTGAGGATGAGCACGATACCTTATGGTTTGAGGACCGCGTTTATGTGCCCAGCAATCCGGAGATCAGGAAGTTGATTCTGCAAGAGGCCCATGATTCGCCGTATTCGATTCACCCAGGAAATACCAAGATGTATTTGGATTAGAAGGATACTTTCTGGTGGAACGGAATGAAGAAGGATATTGCTGAGTATGTAGCAGTTTGTGATGTATGTCAGAGTGAAGGCGAACATCGTAAACCAAGCTGGATTATTACAGCCATTGCCTATACCCGAATGGAAGTGGGAAAAGTTAGGCATGGATTTTATCACGGGATTGCCCAGGACTCGTTCAGGCTATGACTCGATTTGGGTTGTAGTCGATCGTTTGATGAAGGTAGCTCATTTCATCCCCGTGAAGACTACCTACAGCAGTGCCAAATTGGCTAAGATATACATGACCAGGATCATATGTCTGCATGGAGTTCCGAGGAATATCTTATCAGATAGAGGAACCCAATTCACCTCAAAGTTTTGGAATCAGTTGCACAAAGCTTTGGGAACCAGACTAGAGTTTAGTACAACTTTTCATCCACAGACAAATGGACAGACCAAGAGAGTCAATCAGATTCTGGAGGATATGCTTAGAGCATGTGCATTGGATTATGGATCAAGTTGGGATGACAACTTGCCGTATGCGGAGTTTTCTTATAACAATAGCTATCAAACCAGTTTAAAGATGGCCCCTTTTGAAGCCTTGTACGGAAGGAGGTGCATAACCCCGTTGTTGTGGGATGAAGTTGGAGACCGCCAGTTGTTTGGACCTGATTTGATTAAGGAGTCTGAACAGAAGGTGAAGTTGATTCACGACAGGCTAAAGGTAGCCCAGTCTAGGCAGAAGAGCTATGCGGATTTTAAACGCAAGGAGGCAGTTTTCGAAGTCGGAGATAGAGTCTATCTTCGAGTATCACCGCTTCGAAGAGTTAAGCGTTTTGGTGTTAAAGGAAAGTTAGCGCCACGTTTTGTGGGACCGTACAAAGTTTTGGAGCGCATGGGAGAATTTGCGTATAAGTTGGAATTGCCTGAGGGATTGTCAGGAGTTCACGACGTGTTCCACCTTTCTTAGTTGAAGAAGTGCCACACAGAGATGGCTGATATACCGCTGAGAGATACGGTGCCGCTTGAAGCAATTCAGTTGGGTAACGATTTGACCTATGAGGAGAAACCAGTCAAAATTCTCGAGTATGCCAACCGAGTTACCCGCAGCAAGGTTATCAAGTTTTGCAAAGTTCAGTGGAGCCACCACACCGAGGATGAAGCCACCTGGGAGCGAGAGGAAGATCTGCTAAAGGCCCACCCTCACCTATTTCACGCACCTCAAGGACCCACGGAGAGAGTTGGAGATTTCGTTATTTTCATATTTGAGTTTTCTCAAATTTTGAAAATAGGATCATTTGATTTTATTTATTTTATCTTCAGTTATTTCTACTATCAAAATATGAGAGAGCGAATAAAATGACTTTCCCAAAATAAAGAAACAATGAAGATTTAATAAAAAAATCAAATAAGAATTTTATTTGGAGTTTTTCGCCATTTTATTTGAATTTAGGAAAAATGTGCGTTCTTCAAAATTGCATTTAGGCCCCAAATAAATGTTCATCTTGTCCGGCTTGATTTTAGAAGCCGGGGAAAATTTATTTCGGGATTTTTGGAGTCCGTTTAGTATTTCTTTCGTTAGTTTTTCTGCGCGGAATTATTTAAAAAAAACGCGAACCGCCTTTGGGCCGTAACCGGCCAGGACTCCGCCTGGCCGGGGTCTTTATAAAGCGCACCCGGGCCGACCCCCAGCCCAAGCCGCCGCCCCACTTAACCCTAACCCTAGCTGCGCCCCGCCGCCCGATCCGCCGTCTCGCCGGAGTCTGGACGCCTCCCTCGCCGCCCACTTGCCGGACCCGCCGCCCGCCGTCGCCGCCGACCGCCGCCGCCCTCGCCGGACCACGCCGCCGTCGCCGCCGACCACCGCCGCCCTCGCCGGACCCGCACCCCGAGGTTGACCCGAGCCGCCGTTGGTTTTCCTCCAAAAACCGTTCAGTTTTTCGCCGGTTTTTCATTGTTTTTTTTTAAGTTTCATTTTTTTATTAGATCGGTTCTTTTCCGGTTTAGGTAAAAATAGCGAGCGTTCGCTCGTTTGTTCGTTTTAACAAACGCGTTCGTCGTTTAAATTCAGTTAACGAACATTCGTTCGTTAAGCTGTTCGTCGTTTTTCTTTTTCTCGGATTTATTCCGCGATTTTTTTGATCGCGATTTCTGATCCGATGTTTGATCTAGTATAACTTTTCGCTCGTTTACCGGAATCAGGCGATTCAAGCGCCTGGAGTTTTGTCTCGAAACCCTCTTTCCTAATAATCTACTCAGACAAGTTTTTGCCTCTATAAAATTTGACTTAGGTCCAGATTAGTAAAACGAAGCCTGTTTCTTTCGCCGTTTGATTTTCGTTGCTTCGTTCAAGTTGTTTCTTTTTGCAAACCGGAGTTCTTAAGTTGAACTTTCTGGTTAGATCTTCTATTTGAGTTTTACCTGTGCATTAGATGAGTACTTATTGTGTGCTTGTTTGTTTGCGATAGAGTACCCGGAGTGCGTCGCTCTACTTTGAGTCTCTAGGTTTCACGGATCATCAGCAAGGCAAGTAACACTTTGATCATACCCTTTTCATACCCAGTTTTTATGCATTAGATCAATCCTCAAACATTGCATGATTAGGACCTAATTAAATTGTGGGTTTTGGGAAAGTAGATGAGGTAGTACCTATTACCTGTTTATTATCAAACCCTTGGGAGTTACTTCTACGTTTTCTTATTATGCCATGCTATGCTAGTAGACGTGGATTGGGTGAGTGTATCCATGACAGATGTGAGATTGTTATTAATGGTTTATTTAAGGTGGCAACTTAAACACACATCTGGGTGGATTGAGTTACCTGGGTATTCCAGGATTGCCTGTTTTTTTTGGACCGCCACCCAGGCTCAAAGGGATCATGAGATTATTCATGCTAAAAACTTCCGTGTGCAGCCACAAGCTACTATGGGCTCTAGCATAGTTGACTAAGTTGTGCGAACTCTTACAGTGGTAGACTAGTAGATGTAGAGGGATGTCGGTGTAACTGTCTACCCGTTCGTAAGGTGCTAGCGCTTCTAAAAGACTGTGTCTCGGTGTCGGTGTAATAAAGTAGGGGTACCCTAGTATCCCGAACTTGTGCACGGGCAGTTGCAGCCCTCCGCGGCAAGGCTTACCAGGTGACCGCCAAGGTCCTCCGTGGTTCCTTAGGAGACAAGGCCCCGGCAAGAGGAGCTTGCCGGGAAGGCCACCCAAGGCACCTAGGAGACAAGGCCCCAGCAAGAGGAGCTTGCCGAAGGCCGGTGAGCGACAAGCTTCCGGACGCGACAAGACAACAACGCGGCAAAGGCGCTTGCTGCGGCGGACCACCACTGCATGCTGCGCTCCGGCACATCCACTAACGTGTCGCCTCGACCTTTCAGCGCTGCGTGGCAGAGGCCGTGCCGCCCGGAGCACGGTGGCAAGCGGCGGCGCCGACAAGATTGCCATCGTGGCAGCGGTGGCGCCCGACAGTATGCGGCGAGACGGGCATTTAATGCCTTTGTCCCCTGCCGTCGGGGTTAGGTATGATACACTGTACAAGTAGCTGTACCAACCACTCCTTTTCCATTTTTACCCTTGTCTACGTTGCCACCTGTCGGAGACCCCTTTAGCATATAAAAGGAGGCCCATGCGCAACGTAGAGAGGGGAGGAGAGAGGGGAGGAGAGAGGGGAGGAGAGAGGGTTCGAGAGGTTCGAAGCCAGAGAACACTCACGCTCGGTCTCGTTAGCAGCTTGTGTGTACTGTAGCACTCAAGCGCTCCTGAGCAAGAACTCAATACACTCAGACATGCAGCAGTAGGAGTGTTATCTCTCCGGAGAGCTCCGAAGCTGGGTAAAACTGCTCGTGTGCTTCGCCTCAATCTGCTCTTCGGCGACCTCCGCCCCGCCAAACGAAAGGGGCTCGGTCCGCCGGTCCCATAGGTGTTCGTGGGCGGATCAGCCATCCCCGACATCTTTGGCGCGCCAGGTAGGGGGCGTCGAGATTGTGTGAACCTGATCCGGCGTCCACACGAGCTAGATATTCATCATCTTCATCGACATGCCACCGAAGAAGAAGGCTTTGGCGGCAGATGTTCCGTCCGCATCGAACCCACCACCGGAGCAAAAGGGTGGTGGGGTAGACGTCGGCGGAAGAATAGACGTCGACGGGGGAGCCCACGGTGCTGCCAAGTCCAAGGACAAGGCTGCGCAGACCTCGGCGTCCGTACATACACCGCGCCCGTCTCAGGAGGCGCGGGACCGACAGCGTCATGGTATTCACAACGCCATACGCTCGTTGGACCAAGATCGAGCTGGTGGATCTCGGGATGCTCAAGACCAGCATGCACGCCAACATCTTTGGCGCGAAGCGACGCGATCGCACTGGACGGGATACTGCTCCTTCTAACATAGTTAGAAGTCCGAGCATATCCCGCTCCTCGCACCATTCGCCACTGCCACCCACCACTCCAGCAGAAGCTTTGGCGAGAGCTCAACTTCTCCTGGATTACCCTCCAACAGCCGACAAGGTCGATGAATGGAGGGCCACCATTCAGAGTCTCATCGGCTTTTCCAACGGCGATGCTCCGCGGCAGCCGAGTGCATCGCTGCCGCGGCAGGACTGCCAAACACGAGCCGGTGGCGGCAGAACCGGTGGGGTGCAACCACCATGCACTCTCCGCCCGAAGGCCAAGATCGCCGACTCGCCGGATCCACCTCGACAGCGACCCCACCGCATCGCCGGATCCACGAGCTCGTCGCGATCGGCGCCAAGTTCTTCATGAACGACAGCAAGAAGACGCCGAACTCGCATCAAGCACCAAGAGAAGCGCGGCATCAATTCGACCAGCCTTACCGGGCCCTCTGTCGACATGCATGCGCCAAGGGAACCAGCGACTTGCCGTGACGCTGTAGGTTGCCCTGCGTTCACTCGTGAGCTGCGGCAAGTCCAGGGCCCGGAAGAAGAATTTCAAGCCGACGTGCAGAAGTACGACGGCAAGACTCATCCGTCGGAGTTCCTCAGCATCTATACCATCGCGGTGCAAGCTACCGGGGGGCGGGACAACAAGATCCTTGCCAACTACTTCCGGCGGTGCTCAAGCCCAATGTCGATCCTGGCTCATGCACTTGCCGGACAACTCCATATCCTCTTGGGCAGATCTATGCCATCGGTTGTCGGCGCGCCTTTATAGGCGGCCACAAGCCCCATGGCCAAGAAAGCGACCTTCATCTCGCCGCCCGAGAAGGAAGGAGAGCCCTCGCGCAAGTACATTCAGTAGATTCAGCCACAGACGGCACAACATCCCAGATGTGCACCCTGCCACGGTAATCAGCGCGTTCCATCGTAACATGCGAAACGCAGGATGCGGAGGAGATGGCGATGTGCAAGATCGTAGACGTCGATTAGCTATATGCCCCGCCGACAAGTGCACGTCTTTGAGGAAGGAGGAGACTCCCGGAGAGAATCTTGAAGAAGACCAAGTCCGGCAAGAGCTCGATGCCCACTCCGGCAAGCGCACCTCTTCGGAGTGCTTCGCGCTACCGCCGAGGACGCACCATCGAGCTCCACCGCAAGTCTTGAGGAGCGATCTGCTCGGCAAGCCCTAGGGTTTGTTCCGTTGAAGCAGACGCTCCAAGTTCGGCAGAGCTCTCGATGCCCACTCCGGCAAGCGCACCTCTTGAGTGCTGCGCTACCGTCGAGGACGCACCATCGAAGCTCCACCGGCAAGTGCCGAGGAGCGATCTGCTCCGGCAAGCCCTAGAGTTTGTTCCGTTGAAGCGGGCGGCTCCAAGTTCGGCAGAGCTCGATGCCCACTCCGCAAGCGCACCTCTTCGGAGTGCTGCGCTACCGTCTAGGACGCACCATCGAGCTCCACCGGCAAGTGCCGAGGAGCGATCTGCTCCCGGCAAGCCCTAGGGTTTGTTCCGTTGAAGCGACGCTCCAAGTCCGGCAAGAGCTCGATGCCCACTCCGCAAGCGCACCTCTTGAGTGCCGCGCTACCGTCAAGGACGCACCGTCGAGCTCCACCCGGCAAGTCTTTGAGGAGCGATCTGCTCCGGCAAGCCCTAGGGTATGTTCCGTTGAAGCGTACGCTCCCGACAAGTTTTGCTCGGCAAGCTTGCTGAACGCCAAGCTCCGGCTGAGCCGCAGGTTCTCGCCGTGGAAGCAGATGTTCGCAGCAGCGAGATGTCTTTGGTGGTTCTTTGGTCGATCAGGACGACGCCAAATCGAGCCACTGGCCAGACACCTTTCGCTCTAGTCTATGGAGCAGAGGCAGTTCTCCCCACGGAACTCGTATACGGATCACCTCGAGTGCCCGCTTATGATGAGCTTGAGCAAGAGCAATTGCGACAAGATGACGCGCTGCTCCTTGAGGAGGATCGTCTTGAGCTCTTTGTCCCGAAGCTGCTCGATACCGGCAAGCTTTCTTGCGCCGCTACCATAGCCGCAGTTAATGCTAGAAGTCTCGAGGAAGGCGACCTTGTTCTTCGGCGCGTTCAGTCCGCCAAGAATTCCAACAAGTTGGCCTTGAAGTGGGAAGGCCCTTACCGGGTGAAACGAGTCACTAGGCCTGGCGCTGTCCGCCTTGAGACCGAAGATGGCATTCCGGTGAGCAACTCCTGGAACATTGAGAATCTTCGTAAGTTTTACCCGTAAGGCGCGGTTGCCGGAACCTGTTCCGGCAACCACCTTTTGTACAAGTCTTGCCGATGTTGCATGTAATCCTTTGTACAAAGCCGGGCGCAGACCCCATGCATAGGCTAATGTGCTTCGCACATCTTGTCAATTTCATGCTTTCTACTTCTATTTTGCATGCGTTATCTGACACTTTGTGCATCACCTACCCCCGGTAAGCAATAACGAGCCATAAGGCTCCATATCTTTATTTTCTCTTCTTTCTCTTTCTCAAAGAAAGGAAGGTTCCCTCGCCCACAAGTTTGCCGGGGGAAAGGAGAAGATAATGGTGTGGACCAAGCGTCGCTCAAGGAAGTCTAGCCTTCACGGGAAGCAAAGCAGCGGAAAAGCTAAGTTGCTAAAGTTTGAGCAATCGGTTTTCAAAATTTAAGTTATCTTCCTCGAACGACCGTACTTTGTATGGAAAACCTGTGCGCGGAGGAACCAACTCGTAGCTAGTTGCGCCTTTACTTTGTTTCGAGTCCGCTCAACAACTTAAGTGAGCTGCGATTGCGCCCTTACTTTGTTTCGAGTCCGCTCAACAACTTAAGTGAGCTGCGATTGCGCCCTTACTTTGTTTCGAGTCCGCTCAACAACTTAAGTGAGCTGCGACTAGTTGCGACAAGGTTTCTTGTCGGTAGCAAGACCGCCAAAGAAGCTTGACGTCCGCACTCGGCGCCATGACCTGGTGCTCATACGACAAGTTCCCTAAAAGCATAGGGAAAAAACATACAAAGGAAGGAATCAAGTAAAGGAAATAACATAGCAATTGCTATCCGAAATAGAGTAATATTACAAGATAGCTTGTCGCATCTCTAATAGATTGTTCTCATAACATGACCAGCAGCGGCAAGAAAAAGAGAAAGCGGGCGGCCTAATCTACGTCGACCGCCGGGGGCTCTCAAGGAAGCAAAGGATGCTGCCGCAGCTGCCGAGGGATCGGCGGTCGGCGTAGCGCCTGGCGCTCCTGCGGCCTCAGGGCCGTCAGTGCGATCGTCGGACCCTCGCCCGGCTCTGCGGCGGCTTTGGCGGCCTCTTCGCGGCGGGCTCGTCGGCGCCAACTTCTTCTCCGATGGCGTGGCGTCGTCGGTATTGTGGCGTCCTCCTCGCCGGTGGCCTCGGTCTCCATTGGCTCTGTGGCGGATGGATCGGCGACCGGAAAATGAAGAAAAGTCAAGCAAATATTCAAAAAGAAAATCAGAAGAAGAACACAAGGAAAGTTTTCAAGCAAGAGGATTACATGCTAGGGTCTGCGGTCATGGTCTCCGCCACCGTGAGATCGCTGGTGCTGTCCCTTGCCGGAGAGCTGTCCTTGCCGGAGAACTGCCCTTGCCGGAGAAGTCTCCCTTGCGGAGAACGCTCCCTTGCCGGGAATCCTCCCTTGGCGGTGTAGTCGGCGGAAGGCATGTCGGTAGCGGCTTCAAGGTACTCTGGTAAGGCTGCTCTGCTCCTACACAAATCAGCGATCGAGATATCGCAAAGAAAGGGCACCCATGCACGCCCTAACAGCAGGAAGTAAACCATATACTTACTTACGCTGGGGCTGCTACTGGGGCTGCTTTGGAGAAGAGTTGCCACGTCCGGCAAGGTGGTCTCAGACGCGCCTCTTCTTGTCATGGTGGGTTCGTCCTCGATGACAATCACCGGGCCTTGGCTCTCTTCGCCTCTACGGGCCAGCGTCACGAAAGGAATGGGTTCAGAGTGAAGCAAATCATATACAAGACAAAGCAACAAGCTGAAGAACTACAAATGCCCGTGCCCTGTTTTGGGCCTAGCCCAATAGCGCTCGGCACCGTGTGTGGCCCAGGCCCGGGGGCTCCTGTCGGTGTACTAGAGTAGGGGTACCCTAGTATCCCGAACTTGTGCACGGGTAGTTGCAGCCCTCCGTGGCAAGGCTTACCGGGTGACCGCCAAGGTCCTCCGTGGTTCCTTAGGAGACAAGGCCCCGGCAAGAGGAGCTTGCCGGGAAGGCCACCCAAGGCACCTAGGAGACAAGGCCCCGGCAAGAGGAGCTTGCCGGGAAGGCCCAGTGAGCGACAAGCTTCCGGACGCGACAAGACAACAACCGCGGCAAGGCGCTTGCCGCGGCAGACCACCACTACACTGCGCTCCAAAGACATCCACTAACGTGTCGCCTCAGGACCTTTCCGAGCATCGCGTGGCAAGAGGCCGTCTTGCCAGCGGAGCGCCGGTGGCAAGCGGCGCCGACAAGATTGCCATCGTGGTGGCGGTGGCACCTGACAGCGGCGTGAGCGGGCATTTAATGCCTTTGTCCCCTGCCATCAGGGTTAGGTATGATACACTGTACAAGTAGCTGTACCAACCACTCCTTTTCCATTTTTACCCTTGTCTACGTTGCCACCTGTCGGAGACCCCTTTAGCATATAAAAGGAGGCCCATGCGCAACGTAGAGAGGGGAGGAGAGAGGGGAGGAGAGAGGGTTCGAGAGGTTCGAAGCCAGAGAACACTCATGCTCGGTCTCGTTAGCAGCTTGTGTGTACTGTAGCACTCAAGCGCTCCTGATCAAGAACTCAATACACTCAGACATGCAGCAGTAGGAGTGTTATCTCTCCGGAGAGCTCCGAAGCTGGGTAAAACTGCTCGTGTGCTTCGCCTCGATCTGCTCTTCGTGCGACCTCCGCCCCCCGCCGAACCGAAAGGGGCTCGGTCTGCCGGTCCCATAGGTGTTCGTGGGCCAGATCAGCCATCCCCGACACTCGGTCATCCGTTTCTCAAACACCATGTAGTGCGAGAATCCCAACGGAGGAGATCGAGTCTTGTGGGGAAAAGTGCACAAACCTCTGTAGAGTGTATCAAACTAATCATGGTTAGCCGTGTCCTCGGTTATGGACATCTTGAGTATCTAGTACTTGGATTATCATGGGAATCTCATCATGTTACTTTAATTAATATTGTTGGGGTTTTATTGATGATGTTTAATTGGGATTGAGAATGCTGTCAACCATTCTCAACGTTTAACAACCACCATGATAGTTAAATAAAACTTATTCCTTTGCAGTAGGGAAAAATTGGCTTTACGCAAAACTGTAACCATAGAGCTTTCCACCAGCCATATATGCATGTAGTATAGCATTACTCTTTCATATTGCTCTCTATGTGTTACATTGCCAGCATATTCCATGTGCTGACCCATTTTCGGGCTGCAACGTTCATGTTGCAGACTTTTCAGACGACGAGTAAGGTGCTTTAGGTTGAGGTTCTATACTTAGTGATGCTGTTGGAGTTGATGGACTCACTTATCTTCCAAGCCTTCCGTTGTTATCGTTATTAGATGGCCTTAAGCCATATTTATTGTAAGAAGTTCTCTTTTGAGACATTCGATGTAATAAGTGTGTGATTGCTACTCTGTTATAAATCCTTCAAGTACTGTGCGTGTCAGCATTACTGATCCAGGGATGACACTGATGCACAGAGGTCAGACTGTTTGAGGTCTGGTCGCTACAGATCCAGACACACAAAACGGATATTTTTTTAGAAGTTTTTAGAGGTGGCTCATGCAAATTTACTTAGGACGGCAGGGTAATATCGTATATAGGTAGGTATGGTGGACTCGTTTGGAATAACATTGGGTTCAAGGTTTTTGATGTACAAGCAGAATTCCCACTTAGTACAGGCGAAGGCTAGCAATTAAGATTGGGAAGCGGCTAGCTAGAGAGCAACAACTATCATAACCATGCATTATGCGTAAGTAACATTGGACACTAGCATGAGTAGGATATGAACACCATGAACATAAGTATTATAGAGGCTATGTTGGTTTTGATTCAACTACATGCATGAACATGTACCAAGTCAAGCCACTCGAACATTCGTAGGAGGATACCATATCATCATACTACATCACAATCATTTTAACGCTATGTTGATATCCAACATAAATCATTATCAGCTCCCAGCTACTTATGCATGGCATGAGAAACTATAATCTCTAATTTCCATTGCAAACATGTTTAATCATAATGGGCCGAAGCCTCGATACTAGGTTAAACATATTTACACAGACAGAACAAGTCGAGTTCATACTAGTTTCTCTTTGCCACGGCCAGCTCATCGAATGTCGTCATTATTGCCTTTCACTTGCATGACCGAATGATGTGAAAATAATAATAGTGCAAGAGTGCCATGGACTAAGCTGGAATCTGCAAACATTTTATTCAACAGGAGAAGACAAGGTAAAATGAGCTCTTTATTAGTTCAACAGTAATTCATATGAGAGCCCCTCAACATTTTCAGCGTGGTCTTCTCCTCGGTACAACTCGAATAAAAGGAAAAGAAATTCAGAGAAACACACTGAAATATTTTTGGAGTTTTTGGTTTTCTTGAACAAGCAAAATAAAAAGCAAAAACGAGAAAAACTATTTACACGGGAAAGCTCCCAACAAGCAAAAAGGAGAACAAGGAAATCTTTTTGGATTTTCTTTTTAGTGCTACTACTAAGCATGCATAGAAAGTAAATTACCACAACTATTTTTTTTTGGTTTTTCTAAAGTTTTTCGAACACACAAGAAGAAAACAAGAAAATAAATGTAAGCATGGATGATACAATGAAAAAGTGTGAACACCGACAAATAGAATGATAAGTAGACATGAATGTAATGTCAGTGGGAAGCACGTACTCCCCCAAGCTTAGGCTTTTGGCCTAAGTTGGTAATCGATCAGTAGCCTGGAGGGTAGTAGGGATCCTGAGGAGCGGGCATCCACTCATCCCACTGTTGGGGTGCTTGTGCAGCCTCTCTCTGACAGCGTGAGCGTTCCAATAGGCGATGATATCTGCAGGCATAATCCTATATCCACCCTTGGCAACAGAATCAAACAAAGCAGGTGCAGGCAAGGGGATAACATCACGAGTTCTAACGCTATAGACCAGGTTATAAGGAATGGCAATATCATGACGATCATGTGCAAGAAAGTGATGGTGATCCATGGCTGCTCGGTCTAGGTAAACCTTAGTTAGAGGGTAATAATAAGGGCGTATTTCAACCTCGAAGTGAGCCGCCAACCGAGTAGTAAAAATCCCACCATGTATTTTACCCTGGGATTTATTAAGGTGCAGGCGACGAGCCACGATAGCTCCCAAGCTATATGTGTTGTCGCCTCAAGTGCACGACGTAAAACAACAAGGTTCGGGAACTAAGTGCACCCACCTTCTCCCTAGAAAGCAAGCATTTGGTAATAAAAAGTGCAAAGTAACGAACAGCAGGAAAATGTAAGCCAGCGGCAGTGATGGTCGACACTCTTCTCTCATCACCCACGGTGAAAGTGCGACAGAAATCCTCAAACTCGACCGGCCTAGGCTCAGCCAAGCTCCCGTCAAAAGGGATCAAGCATGTGTCACAAAATTCAGTAAGTGGTATCTGATGGTTTTCAGCATATAAATCAAAGCTCACTTCAGGAGAATTATTTCTAGGCAAGAAAGTAAAGCTTTGAACAAAGATGTTCATGAGGATTTGGTGCTGGTCACACTCATCTGCGATGAAGTCGGTGAGGCCGGCATTGGCAATGAATTGCATGAACTCCTCATGAATTCCAGCCTCTTGCAGGAACGGGGTGTGCGGCCATTACGCGGCCATTCTCCGCCAACCTCCGAGAGTGGAGATCATTGTCAGAAGACTCCCTAAGAACACCCTTGGAGCCAAACTTCCTGAAGATATTCATGTCCGCGTACAATTTTTCCTATGAACAAAAATCTGAATTTTTAGTTCACAAAATTTTCTGAACAAAACTTCACAAAATTGATAGCAACTACTCATAGGGATACATAGAGGCCATAGCAAGCATTCAAACTACTTAGAACATTAAGAATTTAACATGCAAGCACATCTACAACATCACCAAGAGCAGCTAATTATTCAAAGTATAAACCATTAAAACAAAAACTAATTGGACAAATGGTGGAGTCACATACCAAGCAACAATCCCCCGAAACTGTCTCGGAAACGGAGCTTCGAGCAAAGAGATCGAAATCTGCGGGTTTGAGCTCAAGAACATGGGAGAGAGAGCAATGGGGATTTTTTTATGGAGGTAAGTTATGATGTGTGCTAAAGAGATAAGTGAGGGGACCCACGTGGGGACCACAACCCACCAGGGCGCGCCTAGGGGTCCTGGCACGCCCAGGTGGCTTGTGCCCACCTGGTGCACCTCCCTCTGGTATTATTTGCACCAAAAATTATTAAATATTCAGAAAAAATCATATAAAATTTTCAGGGCATTTTGAGAACTTTTATTTTTGGGTCATTTTTTATTGCACTGCAAATTCAGAAAACAGAGAAAACATGGCATTTTATTTAATTTAACTAATAAAAACAGAAAACAAAAGGTAAGGACAGAAGGTAGTGCTTACTAAATTCATCAACTTCATACCGTTCAAAAATGATTCATTAATAAGGTTGATCAAGTCTTATTGACAACCACTTTCGATTAGCATGAAACCGAAGAACTTTTGTAAATCACTAAGTTACCTCAATGGGGATATGCATTTCCCCAACAATAAGCATTTCATATTTCTTTTTGACAGTAGGTAGGGGTATTTGAAAACTTCCAATAGTGATTGTCCGAGATTTTTCAATAACATTAATACCATTCACTTGGAATTGTCTCTTCGAAAAGTGCACCGTATGCTCATTACCATTAATATGAAAAGTGATCTTGCTTTTATTGCAATCAATAACAGCCCCTGCAGTATTCAAGAATGGTCTACCAAGGATAATCAACATGTTGTCGTCCTCGGGCATCTCAAGTATAACAAAGTCAGTCAAAATAGTAACAACATTAGCAACAACAACGGGCACATCCTCACAGATACCGATAGGTATGGCAGTTCATTTGTCAGCATTTGCAAAGATATTTCAGTAGGTGTGAGTTTATTCAAGTCAAGTATTTTATATAAAGAGAAAGGCATAACACTAACACCAGCTCCTAAATCACACAAAGCAGTTTTCACATAATTATTTTTGATAGAGTAAGGTATAGTTGGTATTCCCGGATCTCCAAGTTTTTTAGGTACTCCATCTTTAAAAGTATAATCAGCAAGCATAGTGGAGATTTCAGCTTCCGGTATTTCTCTCTTATTTGTGATGATGCCTTTCATATACTTTGCATAAGGAGGAATTTTCAAGATGTCAGTCAAGCGAGTACACAAAAAGACTGGCCTCAGCATTTCAGCAAAGCGTTCAAATTCTTCATCATCTTTATTTTTGGTTGACTTGGGTGGAAAAGGCATAGGTTTTTGAACCCATGGTTCTCTTTCTTTACCGTGTATTCTAGCAAAGTATTCTCTTTTGTCATATCTTTTATTTTTAGTTTGTGGGTTATCAAGATCAACAGGTGGTTCTATCTCAACATCATTATCTGGTTCTTTATCATTGTTTGGTTGAGAGTCTTCATGAACCTCATCATTGTCTTTTTCACTAGATGAGTGTTCATTACCAGATTGAGTTTCAGCATCAGAGATAGAAATTTCATTATCATTATCAGGAGGTTTTTCTATTTCAGGTTCACTAGAAGTGTGCAAAGTCCTATCATTTTCTTCTTAAAAGGACTAGGTGCACTAGTGTTAGCTCTTTGTGAATCTTGTTCAATTCTTTTTGGGTGTCCCTCAGGATAAAGTGGTTCCTGAGTCATTTTACCTCCTCTAGTTGCAACTCTAACAGCAAAGTCATGCATATTATGATTCATTTCATCAAGCAATTCTCTTTGTGATTTAGCAACTTGTTCTAACTGAGTTTGAACCATAGAAGCATGTTTTCCCACACCTCTAACTTCGTTGGATATTCTAAATAACAAGTCACTCAAGTGAGCAATCATATCAGAATTATATTTCAATTGTTTCATAACATTTGCATTGAAGTGATCTTGTTTTCTAATATAGTTTTCAAACTCATAAAGGCATTGACTAGGATGCATATTGTGAGGATTATCATTATCATTGAACTTCATAAGAGAATTTACCTATACCACCATAGGCAGTGGTGGTGTATTAAGCCCATGTATTTCATCAATAGGAGGTAAATTTTCAACATCCTCAGCTTTAATACCTTTTTCCTTCATAGATTTCTTTGCCTCTTGCATATCTTCAGGACTGAGATATAATATACCCCTCTTCTTCAGAGTGGGTTTAGGCGGTGGTTCAGGAAGGGCCCAATCATTATAATTTTTCAATATGTTATTCAATAATTCTTCATCTTGAGCAATAGTTCGTTCCCTGAAAACACAACTAGCACAACTATCTAGGAAGTCCCTAGAAGCATCGGTTAGTCCATTATAGAAGATATCAAGTATTTCATTTTTCTTAAGAGGATGATCATGCAAAGCATTAAGTAGCTGACAAAGCCTCCCCCAAGCTTGTGGGAGACTCTTTTCTTTAATTTGCACAAATTTAAATATTTCCTGTAAGGCAGCTTGTTTCTTATGAGCAGGAAAATATTTTGCAGAGAAGTAATAAATCATATCCTGGGGACTACGCACACAACCAGGAGCAAGAGTATTGTACCAAGTTTTAGCATCACCCTTTAATGAGAAAGGGAATAATTTGAGAATAAAGTAGTAGCGAGTTTTCTCATCATGAGTAAAAAGGGTGGCTATATCATTCAACTTAGTAAGATGTACCACAACAGTTTCAGTTTCATAACCACGGAAAGGATCAGATTCAACCAAAGTAATTAACTCTGGGTCAACAGAGAATTCATAATCCCTATCATTAATAAAGATAGGTGAAGTAGCAAACTTGTGATCACATTTCATTCTAGCATTCAGAGATTTTTCTTTATACTTTTGTAGTAATTTCTCTAGATCATCTCTATCATTGCAAGCAAGAATATCTCTAGTTGCTTCTTCACTGAAACATAACCTTCCGGTACCTTAGGAAATTCATATCTATGGAGGCTAGTTCTAGCAGGTGTTTCAGGAGATTCAGTTTCAAGCTCATCATCAGATTCGACAACATCATGTTGTATAACTCTAGCAATTTGTTTATCAAGAAAATCACCAAGTGGCACATCATTATTATCAAGCAAGGTACTAGCATCATCATAAGCATCATTCATAGTAGAAGTAGCATCATCAATAACTTGTGACATATCAGAGTTGATAGCATGTGGTGGTGTTGCAAGTTTACTAATAAACAGAAGGTGAATCTAAAGCAGAACTGGATGGCAGTTTCTTACCTCCCCTCATGCTTGAGGGAAATATCTTAGTCTTTGGATCCTTCAGATTCTTCATAGTGAAAATATGATAATAATCCCAAGTGACTCAACAAATATAGCTATGCTCCCCGGCAATGGCGCCACAAAAAGGTCTTGATAACCCACAAGTATAGGGGATCGCAATAATTTTCGAGGGTAAAGTATTAAACCAAATTTATAGATTCGACACAAGGGGAGCCAAAGAATATTTGAAGGTATTAGCAGCTGAGTTGTCAATTCAACCACACCTGGAGATTAATTATCTGCAGCAAAGTGATCAGTAGCACAGTAATATGATAGTTTTGATAGTAGTGACAGCAGCAACGGTAACAGTAACAGTGATAGCAGTAATTTTGTAGCAAGTGTAACAGTGATGATAGCAGTAGTAACGCAGCAAAGACAATTAATATAAATTCGTAGGCATTGGATCTCTGACTTGTTGGATGATATTCATCGTGTGACAGTTATAACCTAGGGCGATACGGCACTAGCTCCAGTTCATCGATATAATGTAGGCATGTATTCCGTAAATAGCCATACGTGCTTTATTAAAAGAACTTGCATGACATCTTTTGTCCTACCCTCCCGTGGCAGTGGGGTCCATATTGGAAACTAAGGGATATCAAGGCCTCCTTTTAATAGAGAACCGGAATAAAGCATTAACACATAGTGAATACATGAACTCCTCAAACTACGGTCATCACCGAGAGTGGGCCCGGTTGTTGTCACTCCGGGGTTGTCGGATCATAACGGTAGTAGGTGACTATAACTTGCAAGATCGGATCTAAAACATGGATATAATGATGAATTCATAAACGGTTCAGATCTGAGTTCATGGTACCCGGGCCCAAAGTGACAAGCATTAAGCATAGCAAAGTCATAGCAACATCAATCTAAGAACATAGTGGATACTAGGGATCATGCCCTAACAAAACTAACTTGGTTACATGATGAATCTCATCCAACTCCTCACCGACCGGCGAGCCTACGAAGGAATTACTCACTCCGGGTGGGGAGCATCATGGAATTGGCGACGGAGAAGGGTTGGTGATGACTAAGAACCCCCTCTCCGGAGCCCCAAACGGACTCCAGATTTGCCCTCCCGATGAAGAATAGGGCTTGGCGGTGGCTCCATCTCGTGGATCATGATAATTCTTTCTCCCTTATTTTTTCTAGAAATATGTGATTTTATAGTATCAGGGGGGTCGTCAGCGGGGCCACCAAGTGGGTACAACCCACCTAGGCGCACCAGGAGAGGGGGCGCGCCCTGGTGGGTTGTGCCCACCCAGGGGCCCCTCTCTGGTGGGTCTTGGCTCCAATAATTCTCTTTTATTCCATAAAAAATCCTCACAAAGTTTCGTTCCATTCAGAGAACTTTTATTTCTACACAAAAACAACACCATGGTAGTTATGCTGAAAACAACGTCAGTCCGGGGTTAGTTTCATTCAAATCATGCAAATTGGAGTCCAAAACAAGAGGAAAACCATGAGAAAAAGTAGATACGTTGGAGACGTATCACATACCAAGGAGTACTATGAGAAACATTTATTGCAGCTAACTGCTCATCAGGAAAACTATCATCAATAGGTAGTGGGTCATCAATCACATTTTCAAGCCTAGAAAAGTTATCAGCTACTGGATTCTCAGCTCCTTTTCTATCAATGATATGTAAATCAAATTCTTGTAACAAGAGAACCCAACGAATAAGTCTAGGTTTAGCATCTTTCTTTTCCATAAGATATTTAATAGCAGCATGGTCTGTGTGAACAGTTACTTTGGAATCAACAATATAAGATCTAAATTTATGACAAGCAAACACCACTGCTAAGAATTCTTTTTCAGTAGTAGCATAATTTCTTTGAGCACTGTCTAGTGTTTTACTAGCATAATGAATAACATTCAATTTCTTATCAACTATTTGTCCTAGAGCAGCACCGACAGCATAATCACTAGCATCACACATAATTTCAAAAGGCAGGTTCCAATCAGGTGGTTGAACAATAGGTGCAGATATTAAGGCTTTCTTGAGTGTTTCAAAGGCTTCTAAACAATCATCATCAAAAACAAAAGGAATATCCTTTTGCAAAAGATTAGTAAGAGGCCTAGAAATTTTAGAAAAGTCTTTGATAAATCTCCTATAGAAACCAAAGATGACCTAAGAAACTACTAATACCTTTGATGTCCTTAGGACATGGCATTTTCTCAATTGCATCAACCTTAGCTTGGTCCACTTCAATACCTCTTTCAGAAATTTTATGACCCAAGACAATACCTTCATTAACCATAAAGTGGCACTTCTCCCAATTCAAGACAAGATTTATTTGTTCACATCTCTGCAAAACTTTCTCAAGATTGCTTAAACAATCATCAAAAGACTTCCCATAAACAGAAAAGTCATCCATGAAAACCTCAACAATCTTTTCACAAAAGTCAGAGAATATAGCAGTCATACATCTTTGAAAGGTAGCATGTGCATTACATCTAGGAAGCAAAAGTGTGTGTGCTTGATCAGGTTGAGAAACAGGTATTTGTAAAAAGCCAGATATCCATCTAGGAAGCAAAAGTGTGTGTGCTTAGATAATCTTTCAAGCATTTGATCAATAAAAGGCAAAGGGTAATGATCTTTTCTAGTTTCTTTGTATAATTTTCTATAATCGATTACCATTCTATAGCCTGTAACAATTCTTTGTGGAATAAGTTCATTCTTATCATTAGGAACAACAGTTATACCTCCTTTCTTAGGGACATAGTGAACAGGACTTACCCATCTACTATCAGCTATAGGATAGATTATACCTGCTTCCAAAAGTTTTAAGATTTCCGTTCTTACCACTTCTTTCATTTTTGGATTCAACCGACGTGGGTGATCAACAACGAGTTTAGCATCAGGTTCCATATTAATTTTGTGCTGACATAGAGTGGGACTAATGCCCTTTAAATAATCAAGAGTATATCCAATAGCAGCCCGGTGCTTCCTTAGAACTTTCAATAATATTTCTTCTTCATGTTCTGAAAGGTTAGCACTAATAATAACAGGATATATCTTCTTTTCATCAAGATAAGCATATTTCAAAGTGTCTGGAAATTGTTTTAATTCAAAAACAGGATCACCCTTAGGTGGAGGAGGACCTCCTAGAGTTTCAATAGGCAAATTGTGTTTAAGCAGAGGACGTTGTTCAAAGAAAATTTTATCTATTTCATTTCTTTCATGCATATGTAAATCATTTTCATGGTCTAGCAAATATTGTTCTAAAGGATCAAGAGGGTGTAACAAAGAATGGAAGCAAGACCAATTAATTCATCCTTACTAGGCAATTCTTTTTCATGATGATTTCTACTAAACTTGGAAAAATTAAACTCATGAGACTCATCACCAAAGCTAACACCAACAGTTTGTTTTTTACAATCTATCTTAGCATTAACTGTATTCAAGAAAGGTCTACCAAAGATAATGGGACAAAAGTCATCTTGTGGGGAACCAAGAACAAGAAATTCAGTAGTGTATTTAATTTTCCCACACAAGACTTCAACATCTCTAATAATCCCAATTGGTGATATGGTGTCTCTATTAGCAAGTTTAATAGTAACATCTATTTCTTCTATCTCAGCAGGTGCTATGTCTTTCATGATTTCTTCATATAAAGTGTAAGGAATAGCACTCACACTAGCACACATGTCACATAAACCATGATAACAACGATCTCCTATTTTAACTGAAATAACAGGCATGCCAACAACAGGTCTATGTTTATCTCTTTTATCAGGTTTAGCAATTCTAGCAGCTTCTTCACAGAAATAAATAACATGCCCATCCATATCTTCTTCCAGGGGATCTTTAACCATAGCAATACTAGGTTCAACTTTAATTTGCTCATTAGGTTTAGGTGTTCTAATATAGCTTTTGTTAACCACAGTTGAAACTTTAGCATGTTCCCTTATCCTAACAGGGAAAGGTGGTTTCTCAATATAAGCAGAAGGAACAACTGGATCAACATTATAAAGTATAATTTCTTCTTTAACTGGTACTGGTTCTTTAATTTCTTCTTTAATAGGTGGGTGATATTTAAACCACTTCTCCTTAGGGAGTTCAACATGAGTAGCAAATGATTCACAAAAGGAGGCTACTATCTCAGAGTCAAGTGTGCTAAACTTTTGAAAAGCATCGTTATCCATAAAATATTTAACACAATCATACTTAAGTTCAATACCTGACTCTTTACCTTCGTCGAGTTCCCAATCTTTAGAGTTGCGTTTAATTCTTTCCAAAAGATCCCACCAGAATTCAATAGTCTTCTTCATAAATGAACCAACACAAGAAGTATCTAGCATGGTTTGATCGTTACGAGAAAGCCGAGCATAAAAATTCTGGATAATAATTTCTCTTGAGAGCTCATGATTGGGGCATGAATATAACATTGACTTAAGCCTCCCTCAAGCTAGAGCGATACTTTCTCCTTCACGAGGCCAAAAATTATATATATAATTCCGATCGCGATGAACTAGATGCATAGGATAAATTTTTTGGTGGAACTCCAATTTCAAACTATTCCAATACAATGATCCAATGTCATCAGATAGCCTATACCATGCCAATGCTTTTCCTTTCAAAGATAAAGGGAAAACCATTTTCATCACTTCATCCCTGGGTAAACCTGCAAGCTTAAATAATCCACAAATTTGTTCCACATATATCAAGTGCATATCAGGATGTTCAGTTCCATCTCCTGCATAAGGATTAGCTAGCAGTTGTTCTATCATACCCGAAGGGATTTCATATTCAATATTTTCAGTAGGTGCAGTAGGTTGAGGGGTAGCTAATTTTGGTTGCGGACGAGGTGAAGATACCCCGAACAAACCCTTCAAAGGATTGTTTTCCATAGTAACATGTGACAATAAATTTCAGCACACTATATAAATGTTTCCTTACCAAAGGCGCTTCACTCCACGGCAACGGCGCCAGAAAATAGCCTTGATCACCCACAAGTATAGGTGTCAATCGTATCTCTTTTTGATAAGTACGAGTGTCAAACCCAACTAGGAGCAGAAGAAATGACAAGTAGTTTTCAGTAAGGTAATGTCTGCAAGTGCTGAAATTGTAAGTAGCAGAGTAGTTTGATAGCAAGATAATATGTAACGAGCAAGTAACAGTAGTAGTAACAAAAGTGCAGCAAGGTAGCCCAATCCTTTTGGGGCAAAGGACAGGCCAAAATGGTCTCTTATGATAAGCAAAGCGTTCTTGAGGGTACACGGGAATTTCATCTAGTCACTTTCATCATGTTGGTTTGATTTGTGTTCGCTACTTTGATAATTTGATATGTGGGTGGACCGATGCTTAGGTGCTGTTCTTACTTGAACAAACCTCCTACTTATGATTAACCCTACCGCAAGCATCCACAACTACGAGAAAAGTATTAAGAATAAATTCTAACCATAGCATTAAACTTTTGGATCCAATCGGTCCCTTACGAAATAGCGCAAAAACTGGGGTTTAAGCTTCTGTCACTCTCGCAACCCACCATCTAATTGCTACTTCACAATGCATTCCCTTAGGCCCAAATATGGTGAAGTGTCATGTCATTGATGTTCACATGGCACCACTAAGGGAATAACAACATACATACAATCAAAATATCGAACACATATCAAGTTCACATGATTACTTGCAACATGATTTCTCCCGTGACCTCAAGAACAAAAGTAACTACTCACAAATTATAAGCATGTTCATGATTAGAGGAGTATTAAATAGCATAATGGATCTAAACATATAATCTTACACCAAATAAACCATATAGTAATCAACTACAAGATGTAATCAACACTACTAGTCACCCAACAACACCAATCTATAGTTCCGGTAACAAGATTGAACACAAGAGATGAACTAGGGTTTGAGAGGGGATGGTGTTGTTGAAGATGTTGATGAAGATTGCCCTCCCCAAGATGGGAGAGCAGTTGGTGATGATGATGACGATGATTTCCCCCTCTGGGAGGGAGCAATTGATAGAACCTCAAATAATTATGATGATATCTAGGCAATGATCAATACATAGGCATCACGTCCAAGATTAGTAGACCGAGTCCTGCCTGCATCTACTACTATTACTCCACACATTGACCGCTATCCAGCATGCATCTAGTGTATTAAGTTCATGGAAAAATGGAGTAATGCAATAAGAACGATGACATGATGTAGACAAGATCCGTTTATCTATATGGCGCTAGATATAGATCTCCTCTTTTTATCCTTAGTAGCAACGATACATACGTGTCGGTTCCTTTTCTGTCACTGGGATTGAACACCGTAAGATCGAACCAACTACCGGGCACCTCTTCCCATTGCAAGATAAATAGATCAAGTTGGCCAAACAAAACCAAAATATCAGAGAAGAAATACGAGGATATAAGAGATCATGCATATAAGAGATCAAAGAAACTCAAATAACTTTCACGGATATAAAAAGATATGCCTGATCATGAACTCAAAGTTCATCAGATCCCAACAAACACACCGCTTACATCATATCGATCTCCAAGAGACCATTGTATTGAGAATTCAGCAAGAGAGAGAAAGCCATCTAGCTACTAACTACGGACCCGAAGGTCTACAAGAAACTACTCACGCATCATCACAGTGGAACCAATGGAGGTGGTGAACCCCATCCGAGATGGTGTATAGATTGGATCTGGTGGTTCTGGACTCCATGGCGGCTGGATGAATATTTCGTTGACCGTCCTAGGGTTTCTGGAATATTGGGGTATTTATAGAGCAAACAGGCGGTCCAGGGGGCACCCGAGGTGGGCACAACCCACCAGGGCGTACCTGGGCCTCCTAAGCACACCCTGGTGGGTTGTTCACTCCTCGGTACTCCCCCCAGGTGCAACCAGGGCCCAACTTCTTCCTTCTAATCCATAAAAAATCTAAGCAAAGTTTCGTGGCATTTGGACTCAGTTTGGTAAGGATTTTCTGTGATGTAAACAACATGGAAAAAATAGCAATTGGCACTTGGCACTATGTCAATAGGTTAGTACCAAAAAATGATATAAAATGACTATAAAATGATTATAAAACATCCAAGATTGATAAAAAAACAACATGGAACAATCAAAAATTATAGATATGTTGGAGACGTATCAGCATCCCCAAGCTTAACTCCTGCTTGTCCTCGAGTAGGTAAGTGGTAAAAACAGAATTTTTGATGTGGAGTGTTGTCTATCATGTCATATCATATTCTTTTCTTTATAGCACGGACATTTGGACTTTTATGTGATTCAAAGCAACAGTCTAGTTTTGACATAATAATTTAGATAATCAAGCATCTCAACAAGCAACCATGTCTTTCAAAATATCAATGCTAAAATAAGTTATCCCTAGCCCATCATGCTCAAACATTGATCCATTCATGAAACACACTCGAATATTAACTACACCCAATACTTAAGTACGATCATATTGCCTCCTAGCTGGTGCTTTTATAAGAGAAGATGGAGACGCAAATTTCAAAAGTAAAAATTGCATAAAGTAAAAGAAAGGCCCTTCACAGAGGGAAATAGGGATTTGTAGAGGTGCCAGAGCTCAAAGCGAAAAAATTAGAGATAAAAACATTTTGGGAGGTGTATCCATCCCACTAACGAAAACGACTTAGAGTTCCAAACACTTTCCATGCTAGATATGCCATAGGCGGTTCCCAAACAGAAAATAAAGTTTATTCCTTTTTCCACCATACTTTCACTTTCCATGGCTAACCGTATCCACGGGTGCCCTCCATACCAACACTTTCCAAGGAATTTATTATTTGACAACATAAAGTAAATTCAATTTTTTTGCATTTCGGGACTAGTCATCCCTAATACCTTTGCCTTACTCTCGTGCAATGACAAGTGAATAAACACTCATCTTGAGAATAACACATCTAGCATGGAAAATATTAGCCACCTATTACCGTTCCACGAGCGAAACGAACACACAAAAGAGAAGTTTATTTTGAAAATCAGATATGGCACAAGCAAATTTGCTTAGAACGGCAAAAGAATACCGCATATAGGTAGATATAGTGGACTCATGTGGAAAAACTTTTTTAGAGGATTTTGGATGCACAAGTAGAGGTCATACTTAGTGCAAAATGAAGTCTAGCAAAAGATTGGGAAGCGACCAACCAAGAAACGAATAATCTCATAAGCAAGCATTAAGCATAATTAACACCAAATAATGCACCACAAGTAGGATATAATTTTCATTGCATGATTATTGACTTTCGTGCATGCATAGGGAATCACAAACCTTAACACCAATATTCTTACTAGAGCACAGTTACTCACCAACATAACTCACATATCACATCATCATATCTCAAAACTATTACGAAGAATCAAGTTTATTTTGTCCAATGATATTCATGACATCTTTTTATTTCTTTATCCTTCTTGGATATCTATCACTTTGGGACTAATTTTCAAGTGTTGCTTTTCATAAGCTCAAACAAATATAAGTGAAAATCATGAGCATAACAAATTTTCTTTCTGTAACATCCCAAAATTCTAAATTTTGGAATGTTATAAACAAATAGATAGTTTTGGTTGATTGTTTGATTGATTGACTGAAAGTGAGTGGAATTCGAAACCTTTTTGAAAGTTAAATGAGTGGGAATAAAAGGACTTTCCCAAACTTCCATTTTTGCTTTTATGATCTTGAGAATTCAAATTCTTTTCATCACAAAACCACGGAGAGAGGATGACATGACTTCTTCCATTTATTTAAATGACAAGGTGTTGAAAATATTTGAATTTCATTTGGAAAATATTTCCAATTCTGAAACTTTATGCAACTCAATGATTTTCACGAGCGAAGATAAAATGACTTCTTCAAATTATATGAAATATCAATTTGGGAGTTTCAAAGGATTAAATTCAAAGTTCTTTTGAATTTATTTTGATTTGGAGTTAATTGAGTTTTATTCAAATTATTTTTCTCCAAACATATAATATATGGAAAATAGGGTAACATGATTCCCTACATCAGAAAATTGGAGAGAAATTAATTTGAAGTCATTTTGGTATTTTAAAAATGATTTTCAGTGGATTTTATTAGGGCAGCAGCACTGTTTGAATTATTTGAATTTTTGTGTATTTTATTTGAAGCTAGAATAATGTTTATGTTGTAGAAAATATTTTTCTGAAAATTTTGATATATTATATGCCTATATAATATATTTATTTTATTTGGTTTTATTATATTTACTTTGCCTGGATTTTGTTTTAAAAAATCCCTCCTCCGACTGGGGCTGACCAGCCCTGTGCTGTGCCTGCCCAACAAGGCCACCTACCGTCTCGATCGGGACTCCCCCCCGAGTCCGCCGCCGCGTCGCCATGGACGTCGTGACCGACCCGGCCACCCCGCCGCCTTGGCCCTCCTCCACGCCACCGCCTCCTCCCCTCCCCTATAAATTCGGAGGCCCCGGCCCCCGCCGCCGCTCCGCTCTCTCCACGCCGCATCTAGCCCGGCTGTGAGCCCGAGATCGCCACGCCCGCGTGCCTCTCGCCCGCCGCCCTTGTTGCACAGACTTCCTCGCTCCCCTGCCCTCGCCTCGCCTCTCGCCTCTGCCGTTCTGCCGAGCCGCCATCCCGCCATCGCCGCTTTTCATGAACCGCCCGCCCGATCCAAACCGCCACCACCGGTTTTTTCAACAGAACCGCCCGAACCGCCTGAGCCGCAGATAACCGCTAAAACCCGCCCGGTTTTTCTTTATTGTTCTAGATCGGTTTTATTGAATAGTTTAGTTTGCGAGCGTTCATTAGTTAGGGTCCGGTAGTGAACGAGTTCGTTCGTTAGCTTTCTGTAGCGGGCGTTCGCTCGGTAGAATTTTTTTCTTTTTATTTTAGTCAGGGACCTATCCGTAATTAGTTTCTTTACCGTTTAGCCCCTGAGTTTCAAACCCTCATAACTTTTTACTCGTTAGTCCAAATTCAACGAAACCAACGCCCACTTCTTCGTTATGATCTCCTCTATCCAGTAATCCAACTCAAACATGTTTTTGAAAGTTTTAAAATGTGAATTCAAACAGATTTGTATTCGAACTTCGTTTGATCCTAACTTGAGTTTCGTAACTCCGATTTAGTTGATTCTTTTTGCAAATTAAAGCTCTTGACATAAACTTTCTGATAAGGCCAAATACACACAATTTTGGTACTGTTAGAATTCTTTTTATGTTGCGATAGTTATTTGCTTGGTTTTGAAGTTTTCTGAATTCTTCGTTCGGTCCGATGTTTAGATTGATTGCTTATGTGTGGTTACTATTGCTTGATTACGATAGATTGACCGGAGTGTGACGAGTAGAACTATCAAGAGTTTTGAGTGCGAATCATCTTCATCAACATTGCGTGCAAGTAACACTTGATCATACCCTTTTCATACCCAGTTTTATGCATTAGCTCAATCCTCAAACATTGCATGATTAGAATGTCATTAATTTGTGGGTTGGGAAGTAGATGATGAGGTAGGAACCTATTGCCCTGTTACTATCAAACCCTTGGGAGTTACTTCTATGTTATGCTTACATTCCTATGCTATGCTCGTAGACGTGGTTTGGGTTTGAGAGATATTCATGACAGATGTGAGATTGTTAATTAATGATTTACTTTAAGGTGGCAACTTAAATACACATCTGGGTGGATTGAGGCACAGGGAACCCAAAGTGTTGTCTGTTTTTGGAAATCCGGGGTACCCGTGTGATCTTCCTATGGACCGCCACCCAGGCTCAAAGGGAATCGAGATTATTCATGCTAGAAACTTCCGTGTGCAGCCACAAGCTATTATGGGCTCTAGCATAGTTGAGTAAGTTATGTGAAGCTCTCAAGAGGTAGATCGTGAGTAGTGGGTTTTGTAGGTTTGGTATGATCTATCCAGGAGTAGAGAGTTAATGTTTCTGAAAGGTCATGTCTCGGTCATCCGCTTCTCAAACACCATGTAGTGCGAGAAATCAACGGAGGTGATCGAGTCTTGTGGGGAAAAGTCATGCAAACCTCTGCAGAGTGTACAATCTAATCATGGTTAGCCGTGTCCCCGGTTATGGACAATTCTGAGTATCTAGTACTTGAGTATTCACATGTATCTCATCACTCTAAATTAATATTGTTGGGTTGTTTAATACCTTAATTGGGATTGAGTTGGGGTTATACCTTCTCAATGATGTTTCAACCACCCTGATAGTTAAATTAAAATTTATTCCTTTGATGTAGGGAAAAATTGGCTTTTTCAAGAAAAATCGTAACCATAGAGCTCTCCACCAGCCATATATGCATGTAGTATAGCTTATTCTTTCATTACTCTCTATGTGTTACATTGCCGGCATATTCCATGTCTTGACCGTTCTGCTGCAACGTTCATGTTGCGTACTTTTCGCATTTACGACAGTAAGTGATACATTAGGGTTACGATTTCTACACTCAACTTTGCCATTGGTGTTGATGGGAATCCACAACCTTGTTGCTTCCGCTATATTTGGATTGAGGTAATAGTATTTACGTTACTTTATACATGTGATTTACCTCTGTTATAAATCCTTCGAGTACTGTGTGTGTCAGATACCGATCCGAGGATGACACCTAAGCATAGAGACTTGATCCATTCGGTCGGGTCGCTACAAGATGGTATCAGAGCACATGTTTACTGTAGGACGTGACCCTAGAAACTGACAAGCCCATAGGAAAGATTTTTCTCTACAACTTTTTTTTCAAAAAGATCTTTTACCTCTCTTCTCTTCTGATCTTATTTAAATATTCCCTTTTAGTGAGACCATACCCCCTTTTCCCTTTTTGACCCCTCGAATATTCGACTGATGAGACCACTCCAAGGAGACAAGATATCGGACAACTAAGACCATTTGGAATGAAGAGGATTTTACCGTGTAAATGGAAACTACAACTGTTGAAGACTCCGAAGACTAGGAGATTTTGAAGGCTCTGAAGAATTCCCAGATTTGTATGACCTATAAAGGCACCACTTATGGAATTTGACAGACTAAGGAAGTTGTCAATACCCGAGATCAAGGTGTATCGGAGAAAGACCGGAACATGGAGAGTTAGAACTCAAAGTTTTTGTCAAGAAAACACTAAGACAGGAGATATCAATTATGGAATGAAAGCTCATGGCAGTAACATGGGTAGAAACATGGACATTCATGATGTTATCGTTCGCCTATGCTATTGTCACCGTGCTGAGTTAAGCATGCATATGCATGGAATGGTTGGATGGTAGAAGGCTGATGGAGCACCTATCAGCAATAGATGCAATTTTAACATAGCTGGTGTATCACCATGATCTGGAGTATTACATCAAGGAGTTTAAGATGGATCTGCATGAAGCCGTGTTGGCAAGGAGGCAATTCATGAAGAATTCAGGAACCTGAAACTGAAAGTAGACAAGCTGAGGAGCAAAACCTTGAGACATCAAAGATTTGTCAGGAACTGAAGCACAGTAGGATCATTGTTCATATCAAGGTTGATGAAACCAGAAGATTGGAATGCAACTCCGGAAATATTAAAGGACGTCGCGAGAGACTTCGCGTCAACAGAGATGATCTGGCAAAAGAACTTGAGCAGGACAAGCATGATTGGAAGAAGCCATCGGAAACATGAACAGGACTTGAAGAGTTTGATGACTTTGAGATCTATTGACCATTAGAAGCCCAAACCCCTGATATACCCTTACGTTAGATGCGACGTTTGTGAGCTGTCTTTTGTTTGTTGTTTTTCCGACAGCCACAATAAAACCTGTATTTTCAAAACCATTGTTTGTATTGTGTGCATCCCTCTCTATCTCTCCTATCCCACCCCAAAACCCATGGACCCAATAGAGGATGAATGGAGATGAAATCATATTTTCTGATCGATGGGTCAATTGGAGACGGACCGATGGATTGAGAACATGGAAGAATCAAATGGAGAATAACTCTATAACCGGAAAGGATATGACCCAGCATGGTCTTCCATTCTTTGAAAGAAGTGCTGCTACCTGGTGGAGGATGTACCAAACCATCAACAGATGGCAAGGAGTAACCACTTGGGGAGAAATTAAGTTGACTTTGCTAATGTCTCGGTTTGTGTCCCAGAAATTGAAGCCTACGGGAAAGGATATGAAGAAACCTTGTGCATGCAAGCTCTGTGGAGAAATAGGACACACCCATAAGGAACACAAGGATGAATGCCCTAATTGTGAAGGAAGTCACCCAGCTGAAGAATGCCCAACTAGGCAGATTACTTGTTTCTTGTGTGAAGGAACTACCCACTACCCCACTCAGTGTCACATTTACACTATGGTACAGAGAACCATCCAGCAGAAGAAAGAAGAAATGAAAGGAGCCCTCATGGAGATGTTAGAAGAACCTGTGACGAAGGAAGATGTTGAGGACACACACAAAGGAAACAAAATTAAAGCCTGCACCAAGTCATGCTATTCATGCGGAGAAGGACACATCTCCCAAGATTGTATGAATGGGGAGCTAGTAAAACCCGACAGAGGAAGTAGAGTATGACCCACAGGAAATAGAAGCCCTGATTGGAATGGAAAAGTCCAGAGAGAGAAGTAGATTGGATTCCAGGAAGGATCTGAGTCATATCACTTGTTATAGGTGCAAGGAGTCAGGGCACTACCTCAGCAAATGCCCAAAAAGGAAGCCAAGGACCCAAGGAGGCTATATAATCACAAGGAAACCTCGAAACTTGTCAGAAGTAATATGTTTCCGTTGTAATGTAGCAGGGCACTTTGCCAGAGATTGTCCGAAGGAGAAGGAGACCGTGATAAATAGTTGAATTTGTAATGTAAGAAATGGAGTAGTAGAAGTGAGAGCTTTTTCTTTTATATTGAGATGTTGAGTTGAGACATGTAATGGAAAAGCGAGAGATTGTAATAATTTAAGAATCAATAAAGTTAGCAGTGTTGGTACCGCTTTGGATTTTATGAGTTACCCTATGAGGAAAGAGGTTGACCAATTTCGAGGATATGAGAAATATGGTCTATGGAAGATTGGAGCATTTTAAGGGTGGTAGTACCCTGTAAGAACCGTTGACCCCTGGAAAAGATAAAGATACCCACTGAATGGATTTCAGACAAAATGAATACGAGTTTTGTCTCGATATGTTGGATACCCCAAGAGAGTGTGGGATGACGTTGGAGACCGTCAGTTGTTTGGATCAAATGTGATTAAGGATTCAGAAGAGAATGCTAAGTTGATCGAGATAGACTGAAGGTAGCTCAGTCCAGGCAGAAGAGTTATGCATACTCAAAAACGCAAGGAGGTAGTCTATGAAATTGGAGACAGAGCATGTCTTCATGTGTCCCCTCTGTGAGGAGTTAAACGGTTTGGAGTTAAGGCAAAGTTAGCCCCGAGATTTGTAGGACCATACGGAGTTTGGAGCGTATGGGAGAATGGGCTAACAAGTTGGAGTCACCCGAAGGACTGTCAGGAGTTCATGACATGTTTCACGTTTCCCAGTTGAAGAAGTGCCATGCAGAAATGGCCAATAATCCCCTGTAAGGACGTTTGACCTAGGAAAGGATAATGATGTTCCATGAAGTGGAGTATGGACTTCATAAGTATAAGTTTTTATCACGGAATGTGGGATATCCCACGAGGATGAAGAGATGAATTACCATTGGATATAAAGGAGGTATGATGTTGGAAATGTGGATCAATGAAAATTCCAAGATGAGTCTGAGTAATCACGTCTTAGTTTGGTGCAAATATAAGGAAAAGAGACAGTACAATTGGATGGATTTTAAGTATGCCAGGAAGTTGGATGTTGGATTAAGGATCAGTTGCCCCGATGATGAATTCAAGGACTACAAGTGATGAGATGGGCCATAACCCACAGGCCTCAGGGCTTGCTAAGAAGCAAGCACACACTTGCCGAAGGAAAAACTCTGGAAAGAGTTACCTTTTTATCGACCGACGATCATATAGGAGTTTACGCAAAACCTGAGAGTTGTGAAGAAACGATAGATGTTTGTTTGGCTTGCAGAAATCAATGGATTTTCGAAACTTGGTTCGTCGACAAGAGAAATTCTGCAATGCCTGTGAGAATGACCGAGTGTTAGAATGCGAGATTCGCTAAACCATGTACAAGGTAATGATTTGGGTGCGGGATGGATTGATCACCATACCGACTTACTCTTATTATTCGCTTTGCTATATGGAATGGTAAATCTGAGTGACTTACCTATAGTAGAGAGACGACGATCAAAACCTTGTTTAAACCATAGAATGGTATAGGTATTTCTTTCCTTGTACACGACAGCTGTTGCCAATCGTAGGATATACGGTGAGGTTCAACCCAGACCCGTTTTCTGCAGGAGAAACCATAAATTGTTGACCACCATGAGATATCGATAGCTGATTAGTATTGGCGCCAGACCCGTCAGCTATGAAGACCCAGTCTCGGAACAACCTTACCAAGAAGTAAAGGACAAAAGAATTGAGGAAAAGGTTATGCCACTACCAGAAGAGCCCAGAGAAGGAATTATCCTTACGATTTGAGAAGACCGACAACCACAACGATAAGGATGGAGTATATGAGTTTTGATGGAACCGTAACCATGCTTCTAAGGGTGGTAGCACCCCAGACCCCTTGTGACGATCGATGGATTTTGAGAAGACCCCCAAACCCTAACCTATTTCTTTCTAGCCTCTCCGAATCTCGAGGACGAGATTCATTTTAAGGGTGGTAGTTTGTAACATCCCAAAATTCTAAATTTTGGAATATTATAAACAAATAGATAGTTTTGGTTGATTGTTTGATTGATTGACTGAAAGTGAGTGGAATTCGAAACCTTTTTGAAAGTTAAATGAGTGGGAATAAAAGGACTTTCCCAAACTTTCATTTTTGCTTTTATGATCTTGAGAATTCAAATTCTTTTCATCACAAAACCACGGAGAGAGGATGACATGACTTCTTCCATTTATTTAAATGACAAGGGTGTTAAAAATATTTGAATTTCATTTGGAAAATATTTCCAATTCTGAAACTTTATGCAACTCAATGATTTTCACGAGCGAAGATAAAATGACTTCTTCAAATTATATGAAATATGAGTTGGGAGTTTCAAAGGATTAAATTCAAAGTTCTTTTGAATTTATTTTCGATTTGGAGTTAATTGAGTTTTATTCAAATTATTTTTCTCCAAAAATAAAATATATGGAAAATAGGGTAACATGATTCCCTACATCAGAAAATTGGAGAGAAATTAATTTGAAGTCATTTTGGTATTTTTGAAATGATTTTCACTGGATTTTATTAGGGCAGCAGCACTGTTTGAATTATTTGAATTTTTGTGTATTTTATTTGAAGCTAGAATAATGTTTATGTTGTAGAAAATCTTTTTCTGAAAATTTTGATATATTATATGCCTATATAATATATTTATTTTATTTGGTTTTATTATATTTACTTTGCCTGGATTTTGTTTAAAAATCCCTCCTCCGACCGGGCAGCCCGGCTCCCGAGCCAGGCAGCAGCCCGGCCAGTGGCGTCGCCTCGCACCCGTCCCGACCGACACCCCAGTCCGCCCGCCCGGCGCCATGGACGTCGTGACCGACCCGGCCACCCGCCGCCTTGCCCTCCTCCACGCCACCGCCTCCTCCCTCCCTATAAATCTGGAGGCCCGGCCCGCCTCGTCTCCTCTCTCTCCTCACTGCATCTAGCTGCTCGCCCGAGCTCGAGATCGCCAGCCCAGCCCCTCTCGTCGCCGCCCGGCAGCTCGGCTTCCTCGCTCCCGCTGCCCTCGCCTCTCGCCTCTACTTGCCCGTTCATGAGAAGCCATCCATACGTCGCCGCCTTTTCATGAAGCCGCCGCCCGATCCAAAACGCCACTGGGTTTTTTTGTCAGAACCGCCCCGAACCGCCCGAGCCGGTATAACCGCTAAAACCCGCCCGGTTTTTCTTTATTGTTCTAGATCGGTTTTATTGAATAGTTTAGTTTGCGAGCGTTCATTAGTTAGAGTCCGGTAGTGAATGAGTTCGTTCGTTAGCTTTCTGTAGCGGGCGTTCGCTCGGTAGAATTTCTTTTTCTTTTTATTTTAGTCATGGACCTATCCGTAATTAGTTTCTTTACCGTTTAGCCCCTGAGTTTCAAACCCTCATAACTTTTTACTCGTTAGTCCAAATTCAACGAAACCAACGCCCACTTCTTCGTTATGATCTCCTCTATCCAGTAATCCAACTCAAACATGTTTTTGAAAGTTTTAAAATTTGAATTCAAACAGATTTGTATTCGAACTTCGTTTGATCGTAACTTGAGTTTCGTAACTCCGATTTAGTTGATTCTTTTTGCAAATTAAAGCTCTTGACATAAACTTTCTGATAAGGCCAAATACACACAAATTTTGTCCTGTTAGAATTTTTTTATGTTGCGATAGTTATTTGCTTGGTTTTGAAGTTTTCCGAATTGTTTCTTCGTTCGGTCCGATGTTTAGATTGATTGCTTATGTGTGGTTACTATTGCTTGATTACGATAGATTGACCGGAGTGTGACGAGTAGAACTATCAAGAGTTTTGAGTGCGAATCATCTTCATCAACATTGCAGGCAAGTAACACTTGATCATACCCTTTTCATACCCGATTTTATGCATTAGCTCAATCCTCAAACATTGCATGATTAGGATGTCATTAATTTGTGGGTTGGGAAGTAGATGATGAGGTAGGGACCTATTGCCCTGTTACTATCAAACCCTTGGGAGTTACTTCTACGTTATGCTTACATTGCTATGCTATGCTCGTAGACGTGGTTTGGGTTTGAAAGATATTCATGACAGATGTGAGATTGTTAATTAATGGTTTACTTTAAGGTGGCAACTTAAATACACATCTGGGTGGATTGAGGCACACAGGGAACCCAAAGTGTTGTCATTTTTTGGAAATCCTGGTACCCGTGTGATCTTCCTATGGACCGCCACCCAGGCTCAAAGGGAACTGAGATTATTCATGCTAGAAACTTCCGTGTGCAGCCACAAGCTATTATGGGCTCTAGCATAGTTGAGTAAGTTAAGTGAAGCTCTCGAAGAGGTAGATCAGCAGGTAGTGGGTTTTGTAGGTTTGGTATGATCTATCCGGAGTAGAGAGTTAATGTTTCTGAAAGGCTGTGGCTCGGTCATCCGTTTCTCAAACACCATGTAGTGCGAGAAATCAACGGAGGCGATCGAGTCTTGTAGGGAAAAGTGCGCAAACCTCTGCAGAGTGTACAATCTAATCATGGTTAGCCGTGTCCCCGGTTATGGACAATTACGAGTATCTAGTACTTGAGTATTCACATGTATCTCATCACTCTAAATTAATATTGTTGGGTTGTTTAATACCTTAATTGGGATTGAGTTGGGGTTATACCTTCTCAATGATGTTTCAACCACCATGATAGTTAAATTAAAATTTATTCCTTTGATGTAGGGAAAAATTGGCTTTTCCGCAAAAACTGTAACCATAGAGCTTTCCACCAGCCATATATCCATGTAGTATAGCTTATTCTTTCATTACTCTCTATGTGTTACATTGCCAGCATATTCCATGTGCTGACCCGTTTTGGGCTGCAACGTTTCATGTTGCGAGACTTTTCGCATTTACGAGTAAGTGATACGTTAGGGTTACGATTTCTACACTCAACTTTGCCGTTGGTGTTGTTGGGAATCCACAACCTTGTTGCTTCCGCTATATTTGGATTGAGGTAATAGTATTTACGTTACTTTATACATGTGATTTACCTCTGTTATAAATCCTTCGAGTACTGTGTGTGTCAGCATACCGATCCAGGGATGACACCTAAGCACAGAGACTTGATCCATTCGGGTCGGGTCGCTACACTTTCTCTCAAAATAATTTAAGTGAAGCAAGAGAGAATTTCTTCAAAATTTTAATAACTCTCAAATAAATCTAAGTGAAGTAAGAGAGCATTTATTCAAAAATACTAAGCACACTGTGCTCAAAAAGATATAAGTGAAGCACTAGAGCAAGTCCATTGCTCATAAAAATTTAAGTGAAGCATAGAGAGGAATTCTAACAAGTCATGACATTATTTTGGCTCTCTCAAATAGGTGTGTCCAGCAAGGATTGATGACTTAAAACACAAAATAAAACAAGCACAGACTCATATCATACAATACGCTCCAAGCAAAACACATATCATGTGACGAATAAAAATATAGTCTCGAGTAAAATACCGATGGTCGTTAGAAGAAAGAGGGGATGCCACTCGGGGGCATCCCCAAGCTTAGTTGGTTGCTCATTCTTGGATAATAGCTTGGGATGCTGGGGCACCCCCAAGCTTAGGCTCTTCTATCCTTCTTTCATCCATCGTAAGATAACCCAAAACTTGAAAACTTCAATCACACAAAACTCAACAAAACCTTTGTGAGATCCATTAGTGAAAGAAAGTAAACCACTACTATAAGTGTTGTATCAAACCAATACATATTCTGTTTTTGTATATATTGACTGTATTCCAACTTTTCTATGGCAAAAACTCATCAAAGAAAACCACAGAGCCATTAAAATAAGCACACAACACAAAGAAAACAGAATCTGTCAAAACAGAACAGTGTTTAGCAATCTGACTTAAACGAAAAGTTTTGGAACTCCAAAAATTTTGAAAAAAATTGAAGACCTGAGGAATTTGTATATTAATATTCTGCAAAAAGAATCAGGGCAAAAGCTCTTTCTGATAAAAAAATGCGAATTAATTTCGTGAGCGCAAAATGTTGTCTTTTTCAGCAAGATCAAACAACTATCACCCAAGAAGATCCTATCGGTTCTACTTGGCAAAAACACTAACTGAAACACAAAAAACACAATCATAACAGTACCATAATTGTGCAAACACTCAAGAACAGAAAGCAAAAAAGAAAAATAAATTTTATTCATTGGGTTGCCTCCCAACAAGCGTTGTAGTTTTACGCCTTTAGCTAGGCATAAAGCAAGGATCTAAGTTTTGTCATCTTTGGTTCGAGATCCACAAGATTCCCTCATGATTGATTCATAAGGTGGCTTAATTCTAGTTCTAGGAAAGTGTTTCATACCCTTCCTCAAAGGAAATTGGAACTTAATATTTCCTTTTTTCATATCAATCACGGCACCGATAGTGCGTAAAAACAGTCTACCGAGAATAATTAGACAAGACGGATTGCAATCAATATCAAGAACAATAAAATCTACGGGCACATAATTCCTATTTACAAGAATAATAACATCATTAATTCTTCCTATAGGCTTTTTAATAGTATAATCCGCCAAGTGCAAATTCAAAGAGCATTCTTCAAGATTAGTAAGCCCAAGCACATCACATAAAGATTTCGGAATTGTAGAAACACTAGGACCCAAGTCACACAAAGCAGAACACTCATAATTTTTAATCTTGACTTTGATAGTAGGTTCCCATTCATCATGCAATTTTCTAGGAACTGAAACTTCTAATTCCAATTTTTCTTCAAGAGCTTTCATCATAGCATCAACAATATGTTTAGTGAAAGCTTTATTTTGTTCATAAGCATGGGGTGAATTTATCATGGATTGCAACAAAGAAATACAATCAATCAAAGAGCAACTATCATAACTAAAGTCTTTATAATCCAAAAGAGTGGCCACATCACTAGCTAAAGTTTTGACCTCTCCAAACCCACTTTCATCATTTTTAATTTTACTGAACAAGGAATCAATAGAAGAAACACCAATCATTTTAAAATCTTCATCATCTTTGCAAGAATAATCACTAGCAAAATATTTCTCTAAAAAATATCTTTTAGCTCTAAGCATAGCAGTTCTTTTCTTACTTTTATCCATAGAAACATAGAGAGCCTTAATTGATTCATCTACTTTAGGCACACAAAAAATCATCTTGATATTTTCCACATCATGAGCAATTCTATCAACACTTCTAGACAAATCATCAATCTTACTCAACTTTTCTTCTATGGAAGTGTTGAAAACTTTTTGTGTGTTGATAAATTCTTTAATATTATTCTCAAGATCAGAGGTGTTCTTATTATTATTATAAGATTGATTTCCATAGGAATTACCATAATTATTAGAGGAATTACTAGGAAAAGGCCTAGGATTAAAATTACCTCTATAAGCATTGTTGTTGAAATTATTTCTAGAGATAAAATTCACATCAATGGCATCACTATTTTTCTCAATCAAAGTAGACAAAGGCATATCATTAAAATCAATAGGAGCACTTTTACTAGCAACCAATTTGATAAGACCATCAACTTTATCTCTCAAAGAAGAAATTTCTTCAACCGAATTAACCTTTTTACTACTAGGAGCTCCTCCGGTATGCCATTGTGAATAATTTGCCATGATATTATCAAGCAATTTGGTGGCTTCACCCAAAGTAATTTCCATAAAAGTTCCACCCGCGGTGGAATCTAAAAGATTGCGAGAAACAAAATTCAATCCCGCATATGTCGGGGTTCAAGAACGACACCTATGGGACCACAGGGAATCCCTACTACGGTTGCCGGGGTGCAGGGTTGTAAAAAGAGCGGGTCTAGAAGATCAACACGAGGGAATTTTATCCAGGTTCAGGCCACAAGCGATGCGTAATACCCTAGTCCTGCTTTGGTGTATATTTAGTGTGCTTGAGATCTTGAACTAGCTGCGATGCATGCCTAGCCCAAAAAGTCTGAATCCTTCCTCAGTACGCCTCAGGCCTCCTTTTATATGTCAAAGGGGCTGCCACAGCGGCACAAAGGAGGTGGAAAGTATCTACAGTGTACAAGTCTATCTCTGACATCATGGGACAAAAACGCATTTAATGCGCTGCCGATGTGTCCTCTTGCTTTATCGGGGACGACAAGGAAGCTCGTCTCGTCTGTCGCTGCCTCACCTCGCGGCCGACGTCCAAGCCGACGAGGGCATGCAGCGCGCCATCTTGGCTGGCTGGTCTTGCCGGTGCGGTGGCAGGGTCTTCACGAAGATCTGTATGCCACCACGCAGGTGCTTGCCTGGCTGGCCTAGAAGCTGCATGCTGCCACGTAGGTGCGTGCCTAGTTGGCAGGCTGGGTGCTGCGTTGGAACGGCCATGGGGCAGCGGAACCTGAGTAAGTGCAGGCCTGGTTGTCGCCCCGCAGATGTCCCCGGCAAGGGTCTTGCCAGGGTCTTGTGGGCGTCCCCGGCAAGGGCCTTGCCGGGGGCCTTCGCCTTCTGGTTCTCATCTAGTCTTGCAGGCCTTCAGTCTTCACAAAGATCTGCATACCACCATGCAGGCGCCTCCCGAGCCTTGGTTCCAATGTTGTCGATGGAGTCGGACCTCTCAGGCTCAAGGGTGGTGGCCTTGCTGGTGTTGGGTAAGTTGCCCCGGCAAGTCTCTTGCCGGGGCAGCGTAAGTCGTCGCTGGCAAGGCTCTTGCCGGGGGAAACCCATCTTGCCTCTTCACTCTTTGCGCCTCTGGTTTCAGCGCTGCTCTGGTAGTCTTTCATCTTGCTTCCTCTGCCCCGCCAAGCGTGGCCGCAGGTGTGGCTACAACTTCCCAAGCACAAGTAAAGGGGTACTGAAGGCCCCTACTTTTGTACACCGACAGGAGCCCCTGGGCCTGGGCCACACATAAGCGCAGAGCGTTGATGGGCCAGGCCTAGAACGGTGCGCGGGCATGCGTGGCAGAGTTTTGACTATGGTAATCTCTTCGCCAGTTGCACTTCCCCACGACCCGAGTTGAATGTGTGACGTGGGGGTCCTGTATGGAATGACTGCAGCATGCTTGCGTCATCCCGTGGTAAATAGTAAAGAGGCGGCTTGCGTGTCCCTATAAAAGAGGGAAAACTGCAGGGCCGCTGCTCATTTACTCTCTCTGCCTTGGAACCATAGTTCCACGTTTCACACTAGACCTGCCCCTCGCGCCATGTACGCCGCATGCACGGCGTGGGGTAAGTGACAGGCGCACATGATATGGGAAGGCGCGCGATGGCCGATACTTACGCGCCTTTTATTGGGCGGGGAGGGCGGTCGATGAACTTGCTCATTGCCAACTTAATGAGCCGGACCTGAACGGGCTCTTCAGAGGCATAGAGCCAGTCTTTAGCCTTCCCCACTCAGCTATAAAACGGTGACTCGGGAGGAGGAGGAGAGGCATCACCTCGTGTCTCCCCTTCGTTTCCATTCTCCATCCACCGTCATGGCGAGAGGGCGTTGCCGCGGTCGTTCTTCCACGGAGGCGACCGGGTCCTCCTCCCGCTAGAGAGTCGCGGTGGTCAAGGAAGAGCCAGCCGCCCAAGGCGAAGGCCACGCTCGAGGTGGGGGTGCTGGACAGGGCTACGGTTGGCGAGGCGGTCGAGGCAGAGGCGGTCGAGGCCGAGGCGGGCGCGAAAGGGGGACACCCGCGTCATCGCCATCTCCGCCACCGTCTCCTCCTGCTTCGTCGAGCGGCCACATAGGGGACACGGTGCTGGAGTTCATCCTGCAGCTGTGCGAGCCGTCACGTAGCCGCCTTTGCCTTCCCGAGGCGTTCACGAGGGTGCTGGAGATCGACCAGCCACCAAGGTTGAGCCTCCACATGAAGGGGTGTTTCAACGGCGACATGTGGGTGAACACAGGGTTCCCCGTCCCTCATGTGACGTTCCTTCGTCGGGGTTGGAAAAGCTTCGCACGCGTGCATTGCTTGATGAAGGGGCACGTTCTCTGCTTCAAGTTAGTGGAGAGCGACCTGCTCTCCGTCAAGGTTTTCGGGCGCTCAGGACACAAGCTAGGGTGATGCGCGGAGAGCTCGACCGACGACAAGAGCTCCTCCTCGAGTGATGGCGACGGGTAGAGGACCAGCGGCGAAGATGACGTTGACGGGTCCGACTAGGCGTCGGACGCCCCGTCCCTAGGCGACGCCGGCAGCAACACCATCTGCACCTGGCCTTTTCCCCGGCAGGACGATCTGCCGGGGGCGGGGCAGTTCTTGGCGGCGGCTCCTCGAGCCAGCTCCTTGAACTTCTCGGGGCCGCTGCTTCTGGCGGCTGGCGCTGGAGGGCCAGAGAAGATGAAGAAGGTGGGTGGCGGGCCGTCAACTCGGAGTACGATGGCACCAACGCCTTCGTCGCGTATTGCCGGCCCCCTGCCTCATCTTTCGGCTTGTTCCCCGGCACCGTCATCACCAGCCTTCTCTTGGTGTCTTCTGCTGCTCGTACCTCACCTAGGCACTCCTTTTTCCCTCCTGTTCATCCTGATCCGCTTCCTGAGGAGAGGGACAAGAAAAGGATTACGGGCATCTTATCCTTTTTTTAGATTTTAAGCCTGCGGACACTTGTCGAATTTAGACCTTGTAACCCCTTGCTCATGTTTACATCTGTATGAATTGTAGTTGTTTAATCAATGTATTAATGAAAAGGGTGTTTGTCGGGTCCTTTTGTGCATGAGTGAGGCTCACACCAAGGAGCGAGTCCTTGTTGTTTTAAGCAAACAACGTCGCCCAGCAACAGGTCTTGTCGTTCTCCTGCTTTACAGCCCGACCACACTTACGCCCTTGGCGGAGGTAGGGCAAAGTAGGATTAGGCCCCTCGCTTGTCCCCTTTCTACCGCGACTACAACCAAGTTCCGGTCCAAAGAAGGGTCTTTGGGGATAGGAAGGAGGGAGCACGGTGGCCTAGGAGTGAATGAAGTTTCGTACGTTCAAGCTTAATACAGAAGTGCACAGCGGGGGAGGAAAGACTTATCTAGGTCTGCAGCCCCCGGCAACCTTGGCTTGCCGGGGTTAGGGCGTTGATCCATCTCTTTTTTTCCAAATGGTCCTGCAGAGACGCGTGCGCAGCCTGTGAACCAAAAGAGGACTAGAAGATACATAAAGACACGCACTCGACCTCTATGCTAGGGGTTAGCTGCCGCCAAGCACTATTGACCCTAACAGAGTGAGAGAGAGACTCAACCTAGCATGCATGCTACATTCTAGGGCGCCAACGCTTCTTTTATTTATCTGTTGCTCAGGGTCTACACCTGTCTTTGTACAAAGGGTTACATGCCTTGTCATCAAGGCTTGTACAAAAAGTGGTCTGCCGGGAGGCCCGACAACCGCGCCTTATGGGTAAAACTTGCGAAGATGTTCGATGTTCCAGGAGTTGCTCACTGGAATTCCATATTTGGTCTGAAGGCGGACTGCACCGGGCATGGTGACTCGTATTACCCGGTAAGGGCCTTCCCACTTTGGCGTCAACTTGTTGGAATTCTTAGCGGATAGAACTCGCTGAAGAACAAGGTCGCCTTCCTCAAGGCTTCGGGCATGAACCTTGTGGCTATGGTAGCGGCGCAAGGCTTGTTGGTAGCTAGCAGCTCGCACAGCATCCCGAAGACGATCTTCCTCAAGGAGCGTCGCATCATCTTGGCACAACTGCTCTTACTCAAGCTCATCATAAGCGACCACTCGAGGCGAACCGTATATGAGTTTCATGGGGAGAACTGCTTCTGCCCCGTATACCAGGGCAAAGGGCGTCTGGCCAGTGGCTCGATTTGGCGGCGTCCTAATCGACCAAAGAACCGTTGGCAACTCATCAATCCAGCTCCTTCCGCACTTGTGTAGCCCGTCAAAAGTCTTGGTCTTGAGGCCTCGCAACACTTCTGCGTTTGCCCTCTCAGCCTGGCCATTACTTCTGGGATGAGCCACAGAAGCAAAACAAACCTTGCCGCCGAGGTCTTGGATATACTGCATGAAGGTGCGGCTCATGAACTACATGTCGTTGTCGGTGATGACTCTGTTCGGCACACCAAAACGGCAAACTAGCCCCTTGAAGAACTTGACGGCTGATTGTGCTTTCACCTTTCCCACCGGCTCCACTTTCGGCCACTTTGTGAACTTGTCGATTGCGACGTACAAGTACTCAAAGCCCCCGACAGCATGGGGAAAGGGGCCCAGTATGTCGAGCCCCCGGACCAAAAATGGCCAGGAAAGAGGGATTGACTGAAGAGCTTGAGCCGGTTGATGAAGCTTCTTTGAATGGAACTGGCACGCTTCACACTTGGTTACTAGTGCAGTTGCATCCTGGAAAGCGGTGGGCTAGAAGAAACCTTGCCGGAATGCTTTGCCAGCAAGGGCTCTTGACCCTATGTGGGAGCCACACATGCCTCCATGTATTTCTACCAACAGCTCCAGTCTGTCCTCCCGAGGAATGCACTTCAATTTCACGCCGTTCGATCTCCTTCAGTATAGGGCATCATCCACAAACTAGTACATGCTGGACCGACAGGCTACTTCCTGTTCCTCGAGGAGTTCCCCTGTTTTGATAAAACGGACGGTGTGTTGTGCCCATGCTGGAGCCTGGGGCTCGATGGCAAGGACTAAAGGCTCATCTTCGGCCGTGGGGGTGGTTGCCTCTACGGCTGGGGCTTGGGGTCTTGCCGGAGGTTGCTGCCCCTCGACAAGCTTGGGGCACCCGACAACGTCCTTACCGGCGGCTTCTGGGAGCTCCGCGGAGAAGTACTTACCGGGGCTTGCGTTCCTTCGCTTGTTTTGCCCTGCTGACGGCTCAACGGATGGCTGAGTTAATTGAAGCACAAAGGTACCTGGTTCCACAGGCAACTTGAGGGCGGCGCGTTTTGATGGGTCCTCAGCAATGTTGTTCTCCGCTCGGGGAACATGCTCTCCCTGCAGCCCGTCAAAATGTTCTTCCAGCTTCCTCACTTCATCCACATAGGCCTCCATCAACGGGCTCTGGTAATCCTTATTAACTTTCTTGACAATGATCTGCGAATCACCTCTGATGGTCAGCTTCCTGATTCTGAGGTATGCCACGATCCTAAGACTGGCAAGCAATCCCTCGTACTCTGCTGTGTTGTTCGTTGATTTTTCCCGGGGGAAGTGCATCTAGACCACGTACTTGAGGTGCTCTACGGTGGGTGCGATGAGTAGCATGCCGGCACCAGTGCCTTGTAGCGAGAAAGCTCCATCAAATTACATGATCCAATCGCGACTCGCCTCCTTGCCGGGAAGGGTGGTCTCTTGAATCTCCTCGTCGGGCATTGAGCTCCAATCTGCTATGAACTATGCCAAGGCTCGGCTCTTGATGGTTGAAGTACTTTCAAACTTGAGGCCAAAGCTCGACAGTTCCAATGCCCATTCCACGATCCTCCCAGTCGCATTTGGGTTGTGCAAGATCCATTGCAAAGGGAGGCGGGTGACGACGGTGATCTCGTGTGCTTGAAAATAGTGGCGCAGCTTTCTCGAGGCCATGAGGAGGCCGAAAAGCATCTTCTGCATGCTGAAATATCTTGATCTAGCCCCCTGCAAGAGGGAACTCACAAAATAAATCGGGTGCTGCACCACCTTCTTCTCCTGTCCAACTTCGCCCATCTGTGCAGACTCTGTCTTGCCGGGACCGGGCCTTGCCGGGAGTTCCGCCTCGCCGGGAAGAGCTCTAGCCCATCATCCGACGGCTCCACTGCTACTGCTGCTTCGTCCTCGAGTTCCCTCTGTGCTACTAGCGCAGCACAAACCACTTGATTCGTCACCGCTAGATACAGCAGCAACGGCTCTTGTGGTTTAGGTGCGACTAGTATTGGTGTGGAGGAGAGGTACTTCTTCAAATCATAGAGCGTTGCCTCTGCCTCCGGAGTCCATTTCATTGGACCCGCCTTTTTCAAAACTTTGTAAAAGGGGAGGGCGCGCTCAGCAGATTTGGAGATGAACCTACTCAGGGCAGCAATGCAGCCGGCGAGCCTACGGACGTCTTTGACCCGTCTCGGTGCCTCAATATGCTCAATTGCTTTGATCTTGTCGGGATTTGCTTCGATCCCGTGTTGAGACACAAAGAAACCAAGCTGTTTGTCGGACGGGACACCGAACACGCACTTCTCTGGGTTGAGGTTGAGGTTGATCTTTTGCAGGTTTGCAAACGTTTCCTCTAGATCCTGCACGAGCATGGCCTTGTCCTTGGTTTTGACTACTATATCATCCATATAGGCTTCCATATTCCTATGCAACTGGGGTTCAAAACCATTGGACTGCTCGGGCAAATGTTGAACCGGCGCTCTTCAACCCGAAAGGCATTCGTACAAAATAGTATGTACCACATGGGGTGATGAACGCGGTCTTCTCTTCGTCTTCTTTCATCATGAAGATCCGATGGTATCGTGAATAGGCGTCGAGGAATGATAGCAGGTCACACCCGGCAGTGGAGTCCACAATCTGGTCTATGCGTGGCAAAGGGAAAGGATCCTTTGGACAGGCCTTATTGATATCTGTGTAATCAATACACAGCCTCCACTTCCCATTCACCTTACGCACCACCACCGGATTGGCCAACCACGTGGGGTGGAGCACTCCTCTAACCAAACCTGTCGCCTCTAACTTCCTGATCTTTTGGACGATAAACTCTTGCCGCTCAAAAGCTTGCTTCCTGAACTTCTGCTTGACGGGCCGCGCATGAGGACAAACAACAAGATGGTGCTCAATCACCTCCGTGGGAACGCCGGGGATGTCGGATGCTTTCCATGCAAACACATCGACATTCGCCCGCAGGAAGGCGACGAGTGCGCTTTCCTATTTGCTGTCAAGGGTGGAGCTTATGGTAAAATCCCCGTCCGTGTCGTCCTCCTTGATGGGCACCTTCTTCGTCTCTGGTGGTGCTGCCTTGGATTTCTTGCTCTTGCCGGTGGATCTCTCTGGCACGTCCTCGACGAGAGCGCTGCACTCCGAAGAGGCGAGCTTGCCGGAGTTGGTGCAAGAGGTCTTGTTGGAAGAGGTCCTGCCAGAAGAGGTCTTGTCAGTCTTCGTCCCCCCCCCCCCCGGGGCTACATCGGCAGGAGCAAGTGCCTTGGCGGCAGTTGCTGCAACTGCCTCCCGGTAGAGTTGGTCGGCGCAGATGAGTGCGTCTTTCTTGTCGAAGGGGACAGTGATGATGCTCAGTGGCCCGGGCATCTTCAACGTGTTGTAGGCATAATGTGATGCCGCCATGAACTTGGCCAGCGTTGGGCGGCCAAGTATCCCATTGTAAGGCAAGGGGATCTTAGCAACATCAAAAACGATCTTCTCCGTCCTGTAGTTCAGCTCGCCCCCGAATGTGACGGGCAACGTGATTTTACCCTTTGGTTGACTCCTCTCCGGGTTGACCCCTTGAAACGTGCCCGTCTCTTCGAGATCTCCATCGGGGATTTGCAGCCTCTCGATCACAGCGGGCGAGATCAAGTTCAGGTCGGCCCCGCCATCTACTAGCACCTTTGTCACCTTTAGGTTGCGTATTGTTGGTGAAACCAACAAAGGCAAACACCCAACCGCAGTTGTGCGATCAAGGTGAGCCTTGGTGTCAAAAATGATAGGTGCTGGACCACTTCAGTGGCTTCTAGGCGTCAAATGATGGCTCTGCCGCAGTGACCTCACGCGCCCACTGCTTCAGCTGGCGGTGAGAGGTATGCAACGAGGCGCCACGGTCGATGCACATGGCCTCCGTAGCCTTCTGGAACTCGTGCTCGCCGGACTCGTCGTCCTCACCAAGATCATCATCCTCCTCCTTCTTGTCACGACCCCAAGTGGGCCTCTCTTGTTGATTATCCTTGCTGCGGCGACCTCCTTGGCTACCATGCTTCTTGCCGGACCCCTCAGCACCATCCTGGCCCTTCTCCTTGTCCCGCCTCTCATATTCGGCTTTCTGTTTCTCTACAGCAGCTCAACCTGTCGGCAGTTCTGGAGGTCGTGGCCCTTGGTGTGATGGATCTTGCAGTACTGCTTGTCAGAGTCACCTGGCTTGTAGGTAGCCACCAAGGCCCGGCAAGCAGCGCACCCAACAATTTCCTAGTGGGGTCGTCAGCCTTGGCCTTCTTGGCGGCACCGGGGTCACCGGATCCCTCAACGGCAAGCCCTGTCTTGCCCTTACGCTTCCTATTGCGGCGTCGGCCCTTCTTTGCTGGGGCGGCAACGTCTTCGTCTGTGGAGTCAGTTTTCGCACCGGCGTCTTCACCGGGGTACCTCCTTCCTTCTTCAACCCGAGCACATCTGTCAGCCAGAACATAGAGCTCGGCTACATCCCTGACCTTGTTCATCGCCAGCTCTTTGCGCATCTTGCAGTTGCGCATGTTCTGATGAAACGCACTGATGACAGCGGCGGGGTGAACATCTGGGATGTTGTATTGCACACGGCTGAACCTTTGGATGTACTTTCCCAGGTTCTCGCCATCCTTCTGGGGGATGACATGTAGATCACTTGCCTGGCTAGGAGCTTGGTGGCCTCCGGTAAAGGCGCCAACAAACGTGTGGCACAGATCCGACCAAGAAGAGATGGAATCCACTGGCAAGTGCATCAACCATGACATGACGTTGGGCTTAAGGGCCAACGGAAAGTAATTGGCAAGCACCTTGTCGTCACGAGCCCCGACGGCTTGCATCGCGATAGTGTAGATGCTGAGGAACTCCGACGGGTGAGTCTTGCCGTTGCACTTCTCCCCAACATCAGGCTTGAATGTCCGGTGGGAGGGCCACTGGAACTGCCGCAGCTCATGAGTAAAGGCCGGATAACCCACCTCGTAGGGCAGGTCGTCGGAACCCCTCGGTGCTGGGTGGTCCATAGTGGGCCCCTCACGCCTATCTGACTGATAGCGCGCTTCCCGGCACCGCTCGATGGTGGTCCGAGCATCCTCCTGGGCTCCCTCCCAAAGAACTTGACGTTGATCGCAGCGGGCTCGTGGGTCGGATGATGCTGTGGAAACGTTGTCACAGGCGTCGGCCCGACGAGCCGGCGGCTGCTGTTGCTGGCGTGGGGGAGGAGAGTGCACCATGGTTGCAGCGCCTCCGGCCCTCCCACCATCGCGTGCGCCATCTCCATAGAGCGCCGACACGAGGGTCCCGCTGGTCGCGGTTCATACTTGTTGGCGAAGCTGATGAGGCTCCGAATGGTGGCTCTCCACTCGTCGAGCTTCTCCGTCGCTGGAGGAAGGTCGAGGAGTAGTTGCACGCGCGCCAACGCTTCTGCCGGCGTGGGAGGTGGCGAAATCTGCATGGACCGTGACGCGCTTCGACTTCTAACCACGTTAGAAGGAGCTCTATCATGATCACGCGGTTGCGCGCCGCTTCCGCCAGCGTCCGGATGTGCACGCCGGCCCGGCGCGTCCTGAGAATGACGCAAAGGGCTCTTCTCGCAGCGGCGCCCAGGGGCACCGACGTCGTGGTGTTGTCCATCCTGCGTGGCCTGGGAGGGACGCGGCGCGAGCACTGGCTGGGGCGTCATAGAGGTCGCCGTGCCGCCCGTGGGCAGCACGGCCCTACCCTCGAGCCCAGCGGCATGTGGCTCGTCGTCTTGGGCCAGAACAATGCCGCTTGCCTGGCTTCGATTGCCAGATTGTCGGGGAGCTCACGGGCTACACCTCCGGCTCTACCCGTGACCACCCTGATAGTCCCCAAGTGCAGGGAATCATCGTAGCAATTTCCAAAGATGGAAGTGATAAGTATGGAGTGTCGAACCCACAAGGAGCTAAAGGTAAGATCAATATTCTCTCAAGCCCTATCTGCCACTGATATGACTCTACGTACACCGAACGTTTGCTTCCAACTAGCAACGAGAAATAAAACTACGTTGTGGTTATGAAGTGGATAACTTTGCATGATATCGGAGAGCTAAAATATAAAATTAGGTGATGTTATCATAAAGTTAGAATATATTACTAAATATTATAAATAGCGAGTGTGGAATAATGGTGGATCGGTGTGCGGAATTGTCTTAGGCAATTGTTAACAAGACCGGTAATCACTATTGCAGTTTCATATGAGGGAGAGGCATAAACTAACATACTTTCTCTACTTGGATCATATGCACTTATGATTGGAACTCTTGCAAGCATCCGCAACTACTAAAGATCATTAAGGTAAAACCCAACCATAGAATTAAAGCATCAAGTCCTCTTTTATCCCATACGCAACAATCCCCTTACTCGGGTTTGTGTTTGATCCTCACGCAACCCACTATAAGCGAATCATAAGCGTGTTGCAACACCCTGCAGCGGGAATCCCTCACGCTTGCGCGACATGAAGGGCACCATAGGACAGCACCAAAGTAAAACATACAACTCATACCAATCTAGATCATCAATCAACCCAAAGAAAAAAGATATCTACTCAAAACATCATAGGATGGGAACACATCATTGGATCATAATATGTGGCATAAAGCACCATGTTCAAGTAGGGATTACAGTGGGGTGCGCGAGAGTGGACCGCGTAAAAGAGATGAGGATGGTGATGATGATGGTGATGTTGATGAAGACGATCACCCATGGCGATGATTCCCCTCTCAATGGCACTCCGGTGCCACCAAGAGAGAGGAGGAGAGGTTCTCCCCCTTGTACTTCGTCCTCCATGGCCTCCCCCCTAGATGGGGAAAGGTTCTCCCTCTAGTCCTTGGCCTTCATGGTGATGATGGCCTCTCTGGGATACTCCTCCATGGCCACCGGTGATGATGGCCCCCTCCGGCAGGGTGCCGGAGAGGGCCTAGATTGATTTCTTGTGGCTACAGAGGCTTGCGGCGGCGGAACTTCCAATCTAGGTTAATTTTCTGAGGCTTCTGTATTTATAGGAATTTTTGGCGTCGGTCTCACGTCAAGGAGGTGCCCGAGGCGTCCACGAGGCCGGCCCACACGCCTGGGGGGGGGGGGGGCGCACCCCCCACCCTCGTGGATGGCCCGGGACTCTCCTGGCCCAACTCTTTTACTCCGGGGTCTTCTTTTGGTCCATAAAAAATCATCAAAAATTGGCACGTCAATTGGACTCCGTTTGATATTCCTTTTCTATAAAACTCAAAAGCAAGGAAAAAATAGAAACTGTCACTGGGCACTAGGTTAATAGGTTAGTCCCAAAAATCTTATAAAATAGCATATAAATGCATATAAAACATCCAAGGTTGATAATATAATAGCATGAATACTTCATAAATTATAGATACGTTGGAGACGTATCAGCATCCCCGAGCTTAATTCCTGCTCGTCCTTGAGTAGGTAAATGATAAAAGAAATAATTTATGAAGTATGAATGCTAGCAAATGCATAAATTTCATCAATGATAGTTTCAAACACTTTTATAGCATTATTATATATCATAACAGTAGCTCATCTTCATAAAACTTTTCATGATCAAGTAACAAGCTATTCACATGTTAAAGTATAGATCATAAACTTTCTTGAAACTAACAAACTATATTCTCGGTCATCAAACAATTTGCAATTCATCTTATTTTCAGGAAGGGTGTATGTCGAGCTTTGATTTAGCAAACTCCACATACTCAACTATCATTTAATCTTTCGCAATTGCTAACACTCACGTGATATTTATGGGTTCAAAGTTTTAATCGGACACGAGAGAAAGATAGGGGCTTATAGATTAGCCTCCCAACCTTTTACCTCAAGGGTAATGTCAACAATAATAGTTCATGATAACTTACATACAATTGGATATATATATCGTGATCTTTCCAACACAATGTACTGCCAAAGGATAAAATGTAAAAAGGAAAGGTGAAAATCACCATGACTCTTGCATAAGGTAGAAGATAAAAGTAAAAGATAGGCCCTTCGTAGAGGAAAGCAGAGGTTGTCATGCGCTTTTATGGTTGGATGCACAAAATCTTAATGCAAAAGAACGTCACTTTATATTGCCACTTGTGATATGGACCTTTATTATGCAGTCCGTCGCTTTTATTTCTTCCACATCACAAGATCGTATAAAGCTTATTTTCTCCACATTAATAGATCATATTTAGAGGGCAATTTTTATTGCATGCACCGATGACAACTTACTTGAAGGATCTTACTCGATCCATAGGTAGGTATGGTGGACTCTCATGGCAAAACTGGTTTAAGGAATGTTTGGAAGCACAAGTAGTATCTCTACTTGGTGCAAAGAATTTGTCTAGCATGAGGGGCAAAAGCAAGCTCAAGATGTTGGACGATCCAAGACAATATACTTTATTTCGGATACAAGAAAACATAACCCATTACGTTGTCTTCCTTGTCCGACATCAACCTTTTAGCATGTCATATTTTAATGAGTGCTCACAATTACAAAATATGTCCAAGATAGTATATTTACATGTGAAATCTCTCTTCCTTCAATATTCTTTCATGAATTGTACAAGTGACCAATTCTACATTTGCTAACTTTCAATAAGTTTACTACCTACAATTATTCTATGTGAAGTCATTACTCCCCATGGTATAAGCATATGAAACATATATAACTTCAGGTTTATGATATTTCAATTACTCAACCATTTACTCATAGGATATACGTGAAGCACGTGAGTAAATGACAAACTAATCCAAAAGATAATAGTGAAGGACACTGAGTAGTCAAACAATTAACCAGCCATGGGAGGATTCTTTTTCATTTGATAATTCAGATCCAATGATTTTATTCAAACAGCAAGTAAAATTGAAAACACGCTCCAAGAAAAACACATATCATGTGACGAATAAAAATATAGCTCCGAGTAAGGTATACCGATAGTTTTGAAGGCAAAAGAGGGGATGCCTTCCGGGGCATCCCCAAGCTTAGGCGCTTGAGTCTTCCTTGAATATTACCTTGGGGTGCCTTGGTCATCCCCAAGCTTCGGGTCTTTCCACTCCTTATTCTCCTCATATCGATATCTCACCCAAAGCTTGAAAACTTCAATCACACAACACTTAATGGAACTTCGTGAGATAGGTTTGTATGATAAAGAGTAAACCATTCACTTTGATACTGTCAAAGAAAAGACTCATAATTGTTCTCACACAATGCCTACTGTACCATATCATTTCTACAATTTATATTGAGAAATATAAGCCATAGAAACTAGAAAACAAGCAAACTATGCAATGAAAACAGAATCTGTCAGAAACAGAGCAGCCTGTAATGATCTGAACATCAACCATACTTATGCTACTCCAAAAATTATGAAATAAATTGGTGGACGTGAGGAATTTTCCTATTAATCTTCTGCAAAAAGAATCAACTCAAAAGCACTCTTCTGTAAAAAAAAATGACAGATAATCTCGTGAGCGCAAAGTTTCTGTTTTTTACAGCAAGATCACATTAACTTTCACCCAAGTCTTCCCAAAGGTCTTACTTGGCACTTTATTGAAAAAAATCTATAAAATATGATTACTACAGTAGCTTAATCATGTAATCACACAAAAACAGTAAGGGTAAATATTGGGTTGTCTCCCAACAAGCGCTTTTCTTTAATGCCTTTTAGCTAGGCATGATGATTTCAATGATGCTCACATAGAAGATAAGAATTGAAACATAAAGAGAGCATCATGAAGAATATGACTAGCACATTTGAATCTAACAAACTTCCTATGCCTAGGGATTTTGTGAACACGTAATTTATAGGAACAAGAATCAACTAGCATAGGAAGGCAAAACAAGTATAACTTCAAAACTTTAAGCACATAGAGAGGAAACTTGATATTGTTGCAACTCCTACAAGCATATATCCCTCCCTCATAATAATTTTTAGTAGCATCATGAATGAATTCAACAATATAACCATCACATAAGGCATTCTTTTCATGATCTACAAGCATATAAATTTTTCTACTCTCCACCTAAGAAACATTCTTCTCATTCGGAATAGTGGAAACAGTAATTCCTAAAGTTGACACTCTTCCAAACCCACTTTAGATGATAGTATTATTCATAATCCAAAAGATATAAGTGAAGTTCATCGATCATTCTACAATTAATATAGGCTAACCAATATCCAAGCTCAAAATGTATAAGTGAAGCACAAGAAGCATCCTATAAAACCATACTCAAAAGATTTAAGTGAAGCACAAAGAGCAATTCTATAAGATCATACTTAAAGGATATAAGTGAAGAACATGAAGTATTATATACATTGATGAAGGGACATCTCACACTAGCATGGTTCTTGAAGAAAAATAAAAACACAAAGGACACAAATCATGTGAACAAAACAAAAACCGAGGTATACAGATATTTGTTGAAGAAGAAAGATGGGATGCCAACCGGGGCATCCCCAAGCTTAGATGCTTGAGTATCCTTAGAGTATTTACTTGGGTGCCTTGGGCATCCCCAAGCTTTAGCTATTGCCTCTCTTTATTCTTCTCATATTGATAGCTCCTCGATCTTCGAACACTTCATCCACACAAAACTTTAACAAAAACTTTGTGAGATCCGTTAGTATAATAAAGCAAATCACTACCTTTAGGTACTGTTGCAAACTTATTATTTATTTATATTGGTTTTAAACCTACTGTATTCTAACTTATATATGGTTCATACCCCCCGATACTAGCCATAGATTCATCAAAATAAGCAAACAACACGCGAAAAACAGAATCTGTCAAAAACAGGACAATCTGTAGTAATCTGGAAGTTTAGCAAACTTCTGTAACTCCAAAAGTTATAAAATAAATTTTACAATTTGAAAAATATGTACAGAAGTAATGTTAAAAAAGTTTCAGACCCATTTGACCTTCCAGTAAAAAATGTAAAATCACGCGCTACAGCCAAAGTTTCTGTTTTTGTTCTGCACGTAGTAAACAAGCAATCTAATCGTCCTAAAACCAAAGCTTGGCACATTATTTTTATAATACAATGGATATACACAAGGGGATAATTATTTACAGAGAAACTTCCATGAAAAATTCTACATTGTTTCCATGAGCATGAACACAAGTTCTCAAGGTCGACCCTCACTTCTTCAATGCATAACTTTCCAATCACTTCTCTTATTGAAAAACTTTTTAGGCATGAGAGGCAAGTAAAATGTTTTTGTATTTTCATTCTTAATTTTTTTTGTATGTTTCACCCAAAAATAAATAGAAACAAAAAGGTAAAACAAAATCTACTTAGTGAAGAAAGCAAACAAGCACACACGAGAATATCAACCCCACGCTATTGCTCCCAGGCAACGGCGCCAGAAAAGATCTTGATAATCCCCAAGTGCAGGGAATCATCGTAGCAATTTCCAAAGATGGAAGTGATAAGTATGGAGTGTCGAACCCACAAGGAGCTAAAGGTAAGATCAATATTCTCTCAAGCCCTATCTGCCACTGATACGACTCTACGTACACCGAACGTTTGCTTCCAACTAGCAACGAGAAATAAAACTACGTTGTGGGTATGAAGTGGATAACTTTGCATGATATCAGAGAGCTAAAATATAAAATTAGGTGTTGTTATCATAAAGTTAGAATATATTACTAAATATTATAAATAGTGAGTGTGGAATAATGGTGGATCGGTGTGCGGAATTGTCCTAGGCAATTGTTAACATACTTTCTCTACTTGGATCATATGCACTTATGATTGGAACTCTAGCAAGCATCCGCAACTACTAAAGATCATTAATGTAAAACCCAACCATAGCATTAAAGCATCAAGTCATCTTTTATCCCATACACAACAACCCCCTACTCGGGTTTGTGTTTCAGTCACTCACGCAACCCACTATAAGCAAATCATAAACGTATTGCAACACCCTATAGCAGGAATCCCTCATGCTTGCGCGACACGGAGGCACCATAGGACAGCACCAAAGTAAAACATACAACTCATACCAATCTAGATCATCAATCAACCCAAAGACAAAAAATATCTACTCAAAACATCATAGGATGGCAACACATCATTGGATCATAATATGTGGCATAAAGCACCATGTTCAAGTAGGGATTACAGCGTGGTGCGAGAGAGTGGACCGCGTAAAAGAGATGAGGATGGTGATGATGATGTTGATGTTGATGAAGACGATCACCACGGCGATGATTCCCCTCTCAATGGCACTCCGGTGCCACCAAGAGAGAGGAGGAGAGGTTCTCCCCCTTGTGCTTCCTCCTCCATGGCCTCCCCCCTAGATGGGGAAAGGTTGTCCCTCTGGTCCTTGTCCTTCATGGCGATGATGGCCTCTCTGGGATACTCCTCCATGGCCACCGGTGATGATACGCCCTCCGGCAGGGTGCTGGAGAGGGCCTAGATTGATTTCTCTTGGCTACATAGGCTTGCGGCGGCGGAACTTCCGATCTAGGTTAATTTTCCGAGGTTTCTGTATTTATAGGAATTTTTGGCGTCGGTCTCACGTCAAGGAGGTGCCCGAGGCGTCCAAGAGGCAGGCCCACGCGCCTGGGGGGTGCGCCCCCCACCCTCATGGACGCCCCGGGACTCTCCTGGCCCAACTCTTTTACGCCAGGGTCTTCTTTTGGTCCATAAAAAATCGTCAAAATTGGCACGTCAATTGGACTCCGTTTGATATTCCTTTTTTGTAAAACTCAAAAATAAGGAAAAAACAGAAAGTGGCATTGGGCACTAGGTTAATAGGTTAGTCCCAAAAATCTTATAAAATAGCATATAAATGCATATAAAACATCCAAGGTTGATAATATAATAGCATGAATAATTCATAAATTATAGATACGTTGGAGACGTATCAGCATCCCCAAGCTTAATTCCTGCTCGTCCTCGCATAGGTAAATGATAAAAGAAATAATTTATGAAGTGTGAATGCTAGTAAATGCATAAGTTTCATCATTGATAGTTTCAAACACTTTTTATAGCATCATTATATATCATAACAGTAGCTCATCTTCATAAAACTTTTCATGATCAAGTAACAAGCTATTCACATGTTAAAGTATAGATCATAAAACTTTCTTGAAACTAACAAACTATATTCTCAGTCATCAAACAATTGCAATTCATCTTATTTTCAGGAAGGGTCTATGTCAGAGTGTGCTTTTTTGCCTATTTCAGTGATTCGCAGAAAAGGAATATCAAAAGGAGTCCAAATTGAGTGAAACGTTCGGGAGCATGATTTTTGGAACAAACGTGATCTAGAGGACTTGGAGTGGACATCAAGAAACGAACGAGGAGCCCACGAGGCAGGGTGCGCACCTAACCCCCTGGGCACGCCCTCCACCCTCGTGGGTCCCTCGTTGTTCCACCGACCTACTTCTTCCTCCTATATATACCTACGTACTCTGAAACCATCGAGGAGCACCATGAAAACCTAATTCCACCGCCGCAACCTTCTGTACCCGTGACATCCCATCTTGGGGCCTTTTTCGTCGCTATGCCGGAGCGGGCATCAATCACGGATGGCTTCTACATCAACACCATAGCCTCTCCGATGATGTGTGAGTAGTTTACCACAGACCTCCGGGTCCATAGTTATTAGCTATATGGCTTCTTCTCTCTCTTTGGATCTCAAGAAAAATTTCTCCTCGATCTTCTTGGAGGTCTATTTGATGTAACTCTTTTTGCGGTGTGTTTGTCGAGATCCGATGAATTGTGGGTTTATGATCAAGATTATCTATGAACAATATTTGAATCTTCTCTGAATTCTTTTATGTGTGATTGGTTATCTTTACAAGTATCTTCGAATTATCAGTTTGGTTTGTCCTACTAGATTGATCTTTCTTGCAATGGGAGAAGTGCTTAGCTTTGGGTTCAATCATGCGGTGCTCTATCCCAGTGACAGTAGGGGAAACGAAACATATTGTATTGTTGCCATCGAGGATAAAAAGTTGGGGTTTATATCATATTGCATGAGTTTATCCCTCTACATCGTGTCATCTTACCTAATGTGTTACTCTGTTCTTATGAACCTAATACTCGGATGCGTCTTTGGATAGCGGTCGATGTGTGGAGTAATAGTAGTAGATGCAGGCAGGAGTCGGTCTACTTGTCACGGACGTGATGCCTATATACATGATCATACCTAGATATTCTCATAATTATGCACTTTTCTATCAATTGCTTGACAGTAATTTGTTCACCCACCGTAATACTTATGCTATCTTGAGGGAAGCCACTAGTGAAACCTATGGCCCCCGGGTCTATTTTCCATCATACTAATCTCCCGTTAACAAGCTATTTCTGGCGCCATTTACTTTGCATTCTTTACTTTTAATGTTTGTCATAAAAATGCCAAAAATATTATCTTATCATCTCTATCAGATCTCACTTTTGCAAGTGGCCATGAAGGGATTGACAATCCCTTTATCGCGTTGGTTGCAAGTTTCTTATTTGTTTGTGTAGGTACGAGGGACATGCGGGTGGCCTCCTACTGGACTGATACCTTGGTTCTCAAAAACTGAGGGAAATACTTACGCTACTTTGCTGCATCACCCTTTCCTCTTCAAGGGAAAACCAACGCAGTGCTCAAGAGGTAGCAGTTGGCTTCAAAACCGGATTTTTCATAGCTTGCGGCCCCTACCTGGCGCGCCAAAGATGTCGGGGTTCAAGAACGACACCTATGGGATCACGGGGAATCCCTACTACGGTTATCGGGGCGCGGGGCTGTAAAAAGAGAGGGTTTAGAAGATCAACGCGGGGGAATTTTGATCAGGTTCGGCCGCAAGTGATGCGTAATACCCTAGTCCTGCTTTAGTGTATATTTGGTGTGCTTGAGATCTTGAACTAGCTGTGGTGCATGCCTAGCCTAAAAAGTCCGAATCCTTCCTCAGTACACCTCGGGCTTCCTTCTATATGTCAAAGGGGCGGCCACAGCAGCACACAGGAGGTGGAAAGTATCTACAGTGTACAAGTCTATCTCTGACATCATGGGACAAAAACACATTTAATGCGCTGTCGACGTGTCCTCTTGCTTTATCAGGGACGGCAAGGAAGCTCATCTCGTCTGTCGCCGCCTTGCCTCGCTTCGACACGCGTCCAAGCTGACAAGGCATGCAATACCATCGCGTTATCGGGTTGGTCGCTGCTGCGGTGGTCTTGATGTGGTCTTCACGAAGATCTCTATGCCACCACGCAGGTGCTTGCCTGGCTCGCCTAGAAGCTGCATGCTACCACGTAGGTGCGTGCCTAGTTGGCAGGCTGGCTGCTGTGTTGGAATGGCCATGGGGCAGCGGAACCTGAGTAAGTGCGGGCCTGGTTGTGGCCCCGCAGATGTCCCCGGCAAGGGTCTTGCCAGGGTCTTGTGGGCGTCCCCGGCAAGGGCCTTACCGGGGGCCTTCGCCTTCTGGTTCTCATCTAGTCTTGCAGGCCTTCAGTCTTCACAAAGATCTGCATACCACCATGCAGGCGCCTCCCGAGCCTTGGTTCCAATGTTGTCGATGGTGTCAGAACTCTCAGGCTCAAGGGTGGCGGCCTTGCTGGTGTTGGGTAAGTTTACCCGGCAAGGCTCTTGCCGGGGCAGCGTAGGTCGTCCCCGGCAAGGCTTTTTCCAGGGGGAACCCATCTTGCCTCTTCACTCTTTGCGCCTCCGGTTTCAGCCCTTCTTTGGTAGTCTTGTATCTTGCTTCCTCTGCCCCGCCAAGCGTGGCCGCAGGTGTGGCTACAACTGCCCGCGCACAAGTAAAGGGGTAAAGAAGGCCCCTACTTTGTACACAGACAACATAAATTTTTTGTATGATCATCCAAAGATTTAACCCATGAGTTGGGCAATTCCATAGCATCATTTTCATCCTTTCCCAAGATTGTGCAACATGCTCATGCTCAAGTTGCTTGAAATTCATGATCTGGGTTCTAAGGGAAATATTTTTTGCTGGAGGAAAATACTTAGTGATAAAAGCATCTTTGCACTTATTCCAAGAACCGATAGTATTACGAGGCAAAGAAGAGAACCAAATTCGAATAATCACGCAAAGAGAACGGAAATAATTTCATATTGACCAAATCATTGTCCACATCTTTTTCTTTTGCATATCGCATAATTCCACGAAGGTATTAAGATGGGACGCGGCATCCTCATTAGGAGTACCGAAAAATTGGTCTTTCATAACAAGATTCAGCAAAGCAGTATTAATATCACAAGTCTCCGCACTAGGGACAGGAGGAGCAAGCGGAGTGCCAATAAAATCATTGTTGTTGGTACTTGAGAAATCACATAACTTGGTGTTCTCTTGAGTCATGATGACCACACAACAAGCTTGCACTCAAAAACATATCTGGCAAGAAAACGGCAAAAGGAAAAAGAGAGGCGAATAAAACGGCAAATTTTTGTGAAGTGTGGGAGAGGAAAACGAGAGGCAAATGGCAAATAATGTAAATTGCGAGGAGATGAGATTTGTGATTAGGAAGTATATATTGAAGATCCTCCTCGGCAACGGCGCCAGAAATTCCTTTTGATGTCGCTCGAAGCTACGTCAGTATTTCCCCAAAGAGGAAGGGATGATACAGCACAGTGGCGGTAGGTATTTCCCTCAGATATGAAACCAAGGTTATCGAACCAGTAGGAGAACCAAGGAACACAACGTAAACAACCCCTGCACACAAATAACAACCACTCACAACCCACGTGTTAAAGGGGTTGTCAATCCCTTTCGGGGTACGACGCCTCAAATGGTGCGTGGACGGGAGAAAATTGTAATAGAGTAAATAAATAGATCACAAATAAATGAAAGTGCAGCAAGATATTTTTGTATTTTTGGTTTAATAGATCTAAAAATAAAAGCAAGGAAAAAGTAGATCACAAGCAAATATATGAGAAAGAAGACCCGGGGGTCGTAGGTTTCACTAGTGGCTTCTCTCGAGAAAGATAGCAAACGGTGGGTAAACAAATTACTGTTGGGCAATTGATAGAACCTCAAATAATTATGACGATATTCAGGCAATGATCAATACATAGGCATCACGTCCAAGATTACTAGACCAACTCCTGACTACATCTACTACTATTACTCCACACATCGACCGCTATCCAGCATGCATCTATTGTATTAAGTTCATGGAAAAACGGAGTAATGCAATAAGAATGATGACATGATGTAGACAACATCAATTTATCTATATGGCGGTAGATATAGATCTCGTCTTTTTATCCTTAGTAGCAACGATACATACGTGTCGGTTCCCTTTCTGTCACTGGGATCGAGCACCGTAAGATCGAACCCACTACCGGGCACCTCTTCCCATTGCAAGATAAATAGATCAACTTGGGCAAACAAAACGCAAATATCAGAGAAGAAATAAGAGGCTATAAGAGATCATGCATATAAGAGATCAAAGAAACTCAAATAACTTTCATGGATATAAAAAGATATGACTGGTCATAAACTCAAATTTCATCAGATCCGAACAAACACACCACAAAAAGAGTTACATCATATGGATCTCCAAGAGAACATTGTATTGAGAATTCAGCGAGAGAGAGAAAGCCATCTAGCTACTAACTACGGACCTGAAGGTCTACAGGGAACTACTCACGCATCATCGTAGAGGCACGAATGGAGGTGGTGAACCCCATCTGAGATGGTATCTAGATTGGATCTGGTGGTTCCGGACTCTGCGGCTGCATGAATATTTCGTTGGCCGTACTAGGGTTTCTAGAATATTGGGGTATTAATAGAGCAAAGAGGCGGTCCAGGGGGCACCCGAGGTGGGCACAACCCACCAGGGCGCGTCTGTAGCGACCCGACCTCAGACGGTCAAGTCTCTATGCTTAAGTGTCATCCCTGGATCAGTATGCTGACACACACAGTACTCGAGGATTTATAACATAGGTAAATCACATGTATAAAGTAACGTAAATACTATTACCTCAATCCATATAGCAGAAGTAACGACAAAGTTGTGGATTCCCATCAACACCAACGGCAAAGTTTAGTGTAGACATCATAACCCTAACGTATCACTTACTCGTCGCAAGAATCCTGCAACATGAGACGTTGCAGCCATGTAGGTCAGTACATTGAATATACTGGCAATTTCACACTGTAGAGCAATGCTGAATAATGGCTAGCACTACATGCATATTTGGCTGGTGGAGGCTCTACGGTTATCATTTGCATAAAGCTAATTTTTTCCTACAACAAAGGAATATATTTTATTTAACTACAAATTTTATGTCATTATTGAGAAGGTTCCTCCAACTCAATCCCAAAATTCCCAAATCATTAATAACCCAACAATTTCATTAAATAGAGTGATGAGATCAAATCAATATTTCAAGTACCAGATACTCAAGATGTCCATAACCGGGGACACGGCTAACCATGATTATTTTATACACTCTGCAGAGGTTTGCGCACTTTTCCCCACAAGACTCGATCTCCTCCGTTGAATTTCTTGCACTACATTATGTTTGAGAAACGGATGCCCGAGACACGGTCGTTCAGAAGCATTTACTCTTTACGATGGGTAGACAGTACCACCTACATCCCCTACATCTGCTAGTCTACCACTGAAAGAGGTGACACAACATACTCAACTACGCCAGAGCCCATAATGGCTTGTTGCTGCACACGAAAGTTTCCAGCATGAATAATCTTATGATCCCTTTGAGTATGGGTGGCATTCCATAGGGTGATCACACGGGTACTTCGGGATTCCCTTGGGCAAGCACTGGGTTCTCAAGGTGCCCGGGCAAACCACTGGGTGCTCCAGGGTGCCCCAACCATTTCACCCAGATGTGTATTAAAGTAGCCACCTTAAGTTTCCCTTAGTTAATATAACTCTCACGTCTTTCATGAATCTCACATACCAATCCACGTCTACAAGCATAGCAAAGCAGTATGAGCATAACGTATAATCCCAGGGTTGATAAAAGACAATAGGTTCCTACCTCAACAACTACTACCCATATACTCATGTTACCAATCCTACTCATGCAATGTTTGAGGGTTTAAACTAATGCATAAAAACTGGGTAATAAAGGGATATGATCAAAGTGTGAACTTGCCTTGTAGTGTTGATGAAGATGACTCGCACTCATAACTCCTGATAGTTCTACTCGTCACACTCCGGTCAATCTATCATGAGCAAGAAATTGCATACATAAGCACTCATGCAAAAGAATCAAAGAAAAGATCACGAAAAACTTCGGAAACAGGCAAATAACTCTTGCGAACAGAAAACAATTTGTAACAGTACCAAAGTTGGGTGAATTTGGTCTTATTAGAAAGTTCAGGTCAAGAGCTTCAATTAGCAAAAAGAATCAATTAAATCGGAGTTATAAAGCTAAAGTTACGAACAAAAGAAGTTCAAATTCAAATCTGTTTGAAATCAAATTTTAAACTTTCAAAAATATGTTCAAGTTGGTTATCTGGATAGAGGGGATCATAACGAAGAAGTGGGCGTTGGTTTCCTTAGATTTGGATAAACGAGTAAAAAGTAGCGAAGGTTTGAAGATTAGGGGCTAAACTGTAAATAAACTAATTACGGATAGGTCCCTGGCCGAAAATTAAACTAAAAAGAAAAATCTATCGGACGAACGTCCCCTACAGAGTCTAATCTAACGAAAACCGTTCGCTACAGAAGCGTAACGAACGAACGTTCGCAAATTAAAACAGATCGGGAAAACCGAAAAAACCTAACCCTAATAAAATAAACTGGTTCGGGTCGAAGGCGGCGAACGGCGTCGAGGTAGACGGCGGACGGCGGGCGTGGCGTCTTGGCGGCGGCAGCGGTGGCGTCACGCGCGGTGGCGCAGCAGCGATGGCGGCGGCAATAAGCGGGCGGCAGCGTCTTGAAAGCATCGGCGAAACAATCGCCGGCGGTTTTGCGGCGCGGTGAGATCTTGATGGTGGCGGCGCGAGATGCGGGGAGGAGAGAGTCGGGGAGGCTATTTAAGAGGGGGGACGAGGCCGGCTTGGGGGAGGGGACGGCCGGGGCCATGTCGTGGGACTCGGTGGAGTCCCGGCCACGACGGGAAAGCGGAGCGGAGGCCGACTCTCGGCCTACCATAGCCCAAAGTTTTTTTTATTAACATTTTTTTCTAGACCAAAAACAAGAATAAAACCATATAAAATAAAATATACTATAGGCATATAATATATCAAAATTTTCAGAAAAAGATTTTCTACAACATGAACATTTTTCTAGTGTCAAATAAATTCTACAAAAATTTAAATAAAGCAAACAGTGCTAATGGTTCATTTAAAACCAAATAAAAATATTTTAAAATACCAAAGTGATTTCAAACTCATTTTTCTCCAATTTTCTACTGTACGGAATCATTTTACCCTAATTTCCATATATTTTATTTTTTGGAGAAATATAATTTGAATAAAAACTAAATAACTCCAAACTGAAAAATAATTTCAAAGGGACTTTAAATTTGATTCTTTTAAACTTCCAACTCATATTTCATATGCTTTGAAGAAGTCATTTTGTCTTCTCTCATGAAAATCATTGAGTTGCATAAAGTTTCTGAAGTTGAAATATTTTTAAATGAGATTCAAATCTTTTCAAAAACCCTTTTCATTTATTTAAATGGAAGAAGTCATATAATCTTCACTCCAGGGTTTTGTGATGAACTGAATTTGAATTCATGGAGATCATAAATGCAAGGTGAAAGTTTGGGAAAGTCATTTTATTCCCTCTCATTTAACTTTCAAAAACTTTCAAATTTCACTTAATTTCACACAAGCAACCACACCACAATCAAACAAACAATCAAAACTATTTATTAAATATAACATTCCAAAATTTAGAATTTTGGGATGTTACAGTGTCGGGGCCTCCTGGCGCGCCCTGGTGTGTTTTCCCCTCCTCGGGACTCCGCCCCAGGTGTAACCAGGGCCGAACTTATTCCTTCTGGTCCATAAAAAATCTTCGTAAAGTTTCGTGGCATTTGGACTCTGTTTGATAAGGATTTTCTGCGATGTAAAAAACATGGAAAAAACAGCAACTCGCACTTGGCACTATGTCAATAGGTTAGTACCAAAATGATATAAAATGACTATAAAATGATTATAAAACATCCAAGATTGATAATAAAACAGCATGGAACAGTTAAAAATTATAGACACGTTGGAGACGTATCAGCATCCCCAAGCTTAACTCCTGCTCGTCCTCGAGTAGGTAAGTGATAAAAACAGAATTTTTGATGTCGAGTGCTGTCTATCATGTCATATCATATTATTTTATTTATAGCATGGACATTTGGAATTTTTTGTGATTCAAAGCAATAGTCTAGTTTTGACATAATAATGTAGATACTCAAGCATAACAACAAGCAACCATGTCTTTCAAAATATCAACGCTAAAATAATTTATCCCTAGCCCATCATGCTCAAACATTGATCCATTCATGAAACACACTCAAATATTAACTACGCCCAATACTTAAGTACGATCATATTGCCTCCTAGTTGGTGCTTTTATAAGAGAAGATGGAGACTCAGATTTCAAAAAAAAATTGCATAAAGTAAAAATAAAGGCCCTTCGCAGAGGGGAGTAGGGATTTGTAGAGGTGCCAGAGCCCAAAGCGAAAAAATTAGAGATAAATACATTTTGGGAGATGTATCCATCCCACCAACGAAAACGACTTAGAGTTCCAAACACTTTTAATGCTAGATATGTCATAGGCGGTTCCCAAACAGAAAATAAAGTTTATTCCTTTTTCCACCATACTTTCACTTTCCATGGCTAACCGTATCCACGGGTGCCCTCCATACCAACACTTCCCAAGGAATTTATTATTTGACAACATAAAGTAAATTCATTTTTTTTTGCATTTCGGGACTGGGCATCCCTAATACCTTTGCCTTACTTCCGTGCAATGACAAGTGAATAAACACTCATCTTGAGAATAACACATCTAGCATGGAAAATATTAGCCACCCGTTACCGTTCCGCGAGCGAAAAGAACACACAAAAGAGAAGTTTATTTTGAAAATTAGAGATGGCACATGCAAATTTGCTTAGAACGGCGAAAGAATACCGCATATAGGTAGAGATAGTGGACTCATGTGGCAAAACTGTTTTAAAGGATTTTGGATGCACAAGTAGAGGTCATACTTAGTGCAAAATGAAGGCTAGCAAAAGATTGGGAAGCAACCAACCAAGAAACGAATATTCTCATAAGCAATCATTAAGCATAATTAGCACTGAATAATAAACCACAAGTAGGATATCATTTTCATTGCATGATTATTAACTTTCGTGCATATATAGGGAATCACAAACCTTAACACCAATATTCTTACTATAGCACAATTACTCACCAACATAACTCACATATCACATCATCATATCTCAAAACTATTACTAAGAATCAAGTTTATTTTGTCCAATGATCTTCATGACATTTTTTTATTTCTTTATCCTTCTTGGATATCTATCACTTTGGGACTAATTTTCAAGTGTTGCTTTTCATAAGCTCAAACAAATATAAGTGAAGATCATGAGCATAACAAATTTTCTTTCTCTCAAAATAATTTAAGTGAAGCAAGAGATAATTTCTTCAAAATTTTACTAAATCTCAAATAAATCTAAGTGAAGCAAGAGAGCATTTCTTCAAAATTACTAAGCACACCATGCTCAAAAAGATATAAGTGAAGCACTAGAGCAAGTCCATTGCTCATAAAAATTTAAGTGAAGCATAGAGAGCAATTCTAACAGGTCATGACATAATTTTGGCTCTCTCAAATAGGTGTGTCCAGCAAGGATTGATGACTTAAAACACAAAACAAAACAAGAAAAGACTCATATCATACAAGACGCTCCAAGCAAAACACATATCTTGTGACGAATAAAAATATAGTCTCGAGTAAAATACCGATGGTCGTTGGATGAAAGAGGGGATGCCAATCGGGTGCATCCCCAAGCTTAGTTGGTTGCTCATTCTTGGATAATAGCTTGGGATGTTGGGGCATCCCCAAGCTTAGGCTCTTCTATCCTTCTTTCATCCATCGTAAGATAACCCAAAACTTGAAAACTTCAATCACACAAAACTCAACAAAACCTTCGTGAGATCCGTTAGTGAAAGAAAGTAAACCACTACTATAAGTGTTGTATCAAACCAATTCATATTTGTTTTTGTATTATATCTACTGTATTCCAACTTTTCTATGGCAAAAACTCATCAAATAAAACCATAGAGCCATCAAAATAAGCACACAACACAAAGAAAACAGAATTTGTCAAAACAGAACAGTCTGTAGCAATCTGACTTAAACAGAAACTTCTGGAACTCCAAAAATTCTGAAAAAATAGGACGACCTGAGCAATTTGTATATTAATCTTCTGCAAAAATAATCAGGGCAAAAGCTCTTTCTGGTAAAAAATTAGAATTAATTTTGTGAGCACAAAGTTCTGTCTTTTTCAGCAAGATCAAACAACTATCACCCAAGAAGATCCTATCGGTTCTACTTGGCACAAACACTAATTAAAACACAAAAAAACACAATCATAACAGTAACATAATTGTGTAAACACACAAGAACAGAAAGGAAAAAGCAAAAATAAATTTTATTCATTGGGTTGCCTCCCAACAACCGCTATCATTTATGCCCCTAGCTAGGCATAAGATTTCAATGATGCTCACATGAAAGATAATAATTGAAACACAAAGAGCATCATGAAACATATGACAAACACATTTAAGTCTAACATACTTACTATGCATAGGAATTTTATAAGCAAACAAATTTTCAAAACAAGCAAAGACTAGCATATGCAAGGAAGAAGAATAAAACATAGACAATCTCAACATGAAGAGAGGTGATTTCTACAACCATATTTTCCTCTCTCATAATAATTACATGTAGGATCATAATCAAATTCAACAATATATCTATCACATAAAATGTTCTCTTCATGATCCACATGCATGCAAAGTTGACAATCTTCCAATATAGTGGGATTAACATCAAATAAGTCATGACCTCTCCAAGCCCACTTTTATCAAAAATTCCATAAGATTGAACACTCTCCAAATATGTGGGATTAATTTTAGCTAAAGTTGACACTCTCCCAAACCCACTTTTAATATTATCACAAGAATATTCATCATGAGGTTTAATAAATTTTCAAGATCATAAAAATCATTATCACCCCAATCATGATCATTGCAGTAAGTAGTAGATATATCAAAACAAGTATCCCCAAGCTTGGGGTTTTGCATATCACTAACACAATTGACATTAATAGAATTTATAGTAAAATCATTGCGATCATGCTTTTCATTCAAGGAGTTGTCATGAATCACTTCATAAACTTCTTCTTTTAGCACTTCATCACAATTTTCAGATTCACGAATTTCAAGCAAAACTTCATAAAGATAATCTAGTGCACTCAACTCACTAGCAATTGGTTCAACATAATCGGATCTCTTGAAAAGATTAGCAAGTGAATGAGGATCCATATCAATAGATTTTCAGCAAGCGAAGACGAAAGCAAATAGAAGGCGCATGGCAACACAAGCTAAGAGATCTGACATGAAAAAGGCAAACAGAAAGGAGGCGGATAAAACGGCAAATTTTTGTGGAGTGGGGGAGAGGAAAGTGAGAGGCAAATGGAAAATAATGTAAATTGCAAGGAGATGAGATTTGTGATTAGGAACCTGGTATATTTTGAAGATCCTCCCTGCCAACAGCGCCAGAAATTCCTTTTGATGTCGCTTGAACCTACGTCGGTATTTCCCCAAAGAGGAAGGGATGATGCAGCACATCAGCGGTAGGTATTTCCCTCAGATATGAAACCAAGGTTATCGAACCAGTAGGAGAACCAAGCAACACAACGTAAACAGCCCCTGCACAAAAATAACAACCACTCGCAACACGACGTGTTAAAGGGGTTGTCAATCCCTTTCGGGGTATGGCGCCTCAAACGGTGTATGGACGGGAGAAAATTGTAATAGAGTAAATAAATAGATCGCAAATAAATAAAAGTGCAGCAAGATATTTTTGTATTTTTGGTTTAATAGATCTGGAAATAAAAGCAAGGATAAAGTAGATCGCAAGCAAATATATGAGAAAGAAGAACTGGGGGGCGTAGGTTTCACTAGTGGCTTCTCTCAAGAAAGATAGCAAACGGTGGGTAAACAAATTACTGCTGGGCAATTGATGGAACCTCAAATAATTATGACGATATCCAAGCAATGATCAATACATAGGCATCACGTCCAAGATTAGTAAACCGATTCCTGCCTGCATCTACTACTATTACTCCACACATCGACCGCTATCCAGCATGCATCTAGTGTATTAAGTTCATGGAAAAACGGAGTAATGCAGTAAGAACGATGACATGATGTAGACAAGATCTGTTTATCTATATGGCGGTAGATATAGATCTCGTCTTTTTATCCTTAGTAGCTATGATACATACGTGTCAGTTCTCTTTCTGTCACTGGGATCGAGCACCGTAAGATCGAACCCACTACCGGGCACCTCTTCCCATTGCAAGATAAATAGATCAAGTTGGCCAAACAAAACCCAAATATCGGAGAAGAAATACGAGGCTATAAGAGATCATGCATATAAGAGATCAAAGAAACTCAAATAACTTTCATGGATATAAAAAGATATGACTGATCATAAACTTAAAGTTCATAAGATCCCAACAAACACACACAAAAAGAGTTACATCATATGGATCTCCAAGAGACCATTGTATTGAGAATTCGGCGAGAGAGAGAAAGCCATCTAGCTACTAACTACGGGCCGGAGGTCTACAAGGAACTACTCACGCATCATCGGAGAGGCACCAATGGAGGTGGTGAACCCCATACGAGATGGTATCTAGATTGGATCTGGTGGTTCTGGACTCTACTGCGGCTGCATGAATATTTTGTCGACCGTACTAGGGTTTCTGGAATATTGGGGTATTTATAGAGCAAACAGGCGGTCCAGGGGGCACGCGAGGTGGGCACAACCCACCAGGGCGCGCCTGGGCCTCCTGGTGCGCCCTGGTGGGTTGTCCCCTCCTCGGGACTCCCCCAGGTGCAACCAGGGCCCAACTTCTTCCTTTTGGTCCATAAAAATCTCCGTAAAGTTTCGTGGCATTTGGAATCCGTTTGATAAGGATTTTCTGTGATCTAAAAAACATGGAAAAATAGCAACTGGCACTTGGCACTATGTCAATAGGTTAGTACCAAAAAATGATATAAAATGACTATAAAATGATTATAAAACATCCAAGATTGATAATAAAACAACATGGAACAATCAAAAATTATAGATACGTTGGAGACGTATCAGGGAGCACAACCCACCAGGGCGCGCCTAGAGGCCAAAGCACGCCCTGGTGGGTTGTGCCCACCTCGGGTGCCCCCTGGACCGCCTCTTTACTCTATAAATACCCCAATATTCCAGAAACCCTAGGGGAGTCGATGAAAATCATGGTGGCTGTTTTCAGGAAGGTATATGGTGGGTTTAATGTACCGGCGAGAATAGCTCGGTACTAGAGAGGCTAGCAAAGGTGGAAGGGTGAGAGTGTGTATAATCCATGGACTCAACATTAGTCATAAAGAACTCACATACTTATTGCAAAAATCTATTAGTTATCAAAAAAGTACAACGTGCATGCCCCTAGGGGGATAGATTGGTAGGAAAAGACCATCGCTCGTCCCCGACCGCCACTCATAAGGAAAACAATCAAGAAATAAATCATGCTCCGACTTCATCACATAACGATTCACCATACGTGCATGCTACGGGAATCACAAACTTTAACACAAGTATTTCTACCAATCCACAATTACTCACTAGCATAACTCTAAAATCACCATCTTTATATCTCAAAACAATCATAAGGAATCAAACTTCTCATAGTATTCAATGCACTTAATATGAAATTTTTATTATATCCCTCTTGGATGCCCATCAAATTAGGACTAAATTCATAATCTAAGCAAATTACCATGTTGTTTAGAGACTCTCAAAATAATATAAGTGAAGAATGAGAGTTCATTAATTTCTTCAAAATAAAACCACCGCCGTGCTCTAAAAGATATAAGTGAAGCACTAGAGCAAATGACAAACTACTCCGAAAGATATAGGTGAAGATCAACGAGTAGTCGAATAATTATGTAACTATGTGAAGGCTCTCTAACATAAATAAAATTTCAGATATTAAGTACTTTATTCAAACATCAAGAAAACAAAATAAAATGGCATTCCAAGTATATCACATATCATGTGAAGAAGCAAAAACTTAGGTTCAACCAAAACTGACCGATCATTGTTGAAGAAGAAAGGTGGGATGCCAACCGGGGCATCCCCAAGCTAATATGCTTGAGACTTCTTGAAACATTGACTAGGTATGCCTTGGAAATCCCCAAGCTTGAGCTTTTGTGCCTCTTTAATTCCTTTTATATCACGGTTTCCCTAAATCTTAAAAACTTCATCCACACAAAACTCAACAAGAACTCGTGAGATAAGTTAGTATATATCCATGCAAAACCTTATCATTTTCTACTCTAGAAAATAATTAAAATTATTATTTGATATTGCATACTAAATGACTCTGCATATTTAATAATCCTATCCTCAAATGGAATCATTAAACAAGCAAACATATGCAAACAATGCGAACATAACAGCAATCTGTCTAAACAGAACAGTCTGTAAAGAATGCAAGAGGAATCATATTTCCCTAACTCCAAAAATTCTTAAAAATTACGACACTGTAGAAAAATTGTTGTTACTCATCGTGTAAAAAATTCAAGATTTTATCATGTTCTGACTATTCACAAATATTCAGACAATGATAGAAAACTTTCTATTTACAAAACAGCAACATATAGACTTGCAAAATAAGCATGGTAAAGGTTACACTTGACCTTTCTATTGAATTAAAAGATACAAAACATTACTCTAAATAACAGAAAGTCAATCCTAATAAAAAAATGATGCTCCAAGCAAAACACATATCATGTGGTGAATAAAAATATAGCCTCAAGTAAATTTACCGATGGATTGAACACAAAAGAGGGGATGCCATCTGGGGCATCCCCAAGCTTAGATGCTTGGTTGTCCTTGAATATTACCTTTGGGTGCCTTGGGCATCCCCAAGCTTAGGCTATTGCCACTCCTTATTCCGTAGTCCATCAAATCTTTACCCAAAACTTGAAAACTTCACAACAGAAAACTCGTAAGCTCCGTTAGTATAATAAAGCAAATCACCACTTAGGTACTATTGCGAACTCATTCTAAATTTATATTGGTGTTATATCTACTGTATTCTAACTTCTCCATGGTTAATTCCCTCCGGTAACCCATAGATTCATCAAAATAAGCAAACAACACAATGTAAACAGAACCTGTCAAAAATAGAACAGTCTCTAGTAATCCGGAAACTTCCTATACTTCTGTAACTCCCAAACTTCTGAAAAATTAGGACAATCTAGGAAATTTGTATATCAATATTGTGTAAAAATTCAGATCAAATCATGCTTCTGCGAATTTCTAAAATTTTGGCAATGAGCGCAAAAGTTTCTGTTTTTCAGTAAGATCAAATCAACTATCACCATAGACCATCCCAAAGGTCTTACTTGGCACTTTATTGAAACAAAAGCTATTAAACATGATTACTAAAGTAGCATAATCATGTGAACACACAAAAATAGTAGGGGTAAATGTTGGGTTGTCTCCCAACAAGCGCTTTTCTTTAATGCCTTTTTAGCTAGGCATGATGATGTCGATCATGCTCACATAAAGGGTAAGAGTTGAAACATAATGTGAGCATCATTAAGCATAAGATTAGCACATTTAAGTCTAACCCACTTCCTATACATAGGGATTTTGTGAGCAAACAATTTATGGGAGCAAGAATCAACTAGCATAGGAAGGTAAAGCAAGCAAAACTACAAGATTTTCAACACATAGAGAGGAAACTTGATATTATTGCAATACGTAGAAGCATATGTTCCTCTCTCATAATAATTTTCAGTAGCATCATGAATGAATTCAACAATATAACCATCACATAAAGCATTATTTTCATGATGCACAGGCATAGAAATTTGGCTATTCTCCACATAAAAAAAATCTTCTCATTCGGGATAGTGGGAGCAAACTCTACAAAATAACTATCATGAGAGGCATAATCCAATTGAAAATTGAAATCATGATGACAAGTTTCATGGTTATCATTATTCTTTATAGCATACATGTCATCACAATAATCATCATAGGTAGCAACTTTGTTCTCATAATCAATTGAAACCTCTTCTGAAATAGTGGAATCATCATTAAATAAAGTCATGACCTCTCCAAATACACTTTCGTAAATATAATCATCATAAATAGGATGCATGCTATCATCATAATAAATTTGTTCATCAAAACTTGGGGGACAAAAAATACCATCTTCATCAAACATAGCATCCCCAAGCTTGTGGATTTGCATATCATTAGCATCATGGATATTCAAAGAATTCATACTAACAACATTGCAATCATGCTCATCATTCAAAGATTTAGTGCCAGACATTTTATTAACTTCTTCCTCTAACACTTGAGCACAATTTTCCTTTCCATAATTTTCATGAAAGACGTTATAAAGATGAAGCATATGAGCAACCTCAATTCCATTTTTTTGTAGTTTTCTTTTATAGACTAAACTAGTGATAAAACAAGAAACAAAAAGATTCAATTGCAAGATCTAAAGATATACCTTCAAGCACTCACCTCCCTGACAACGGCGCAAGAAAATAGCTTGATGTCTACTACGCACACTACAAAAAAAAGACACATCCGTGACATTTTGGGCCGAACGAATTTTTTTCTATCATACATATGACACTTCTATGACGATAATTGTGACAAAACCCGGTATCATCATAGATGTGGTGGGCTCCTACTTCTATGACAAAAAATCATGACAGAAAATGGGCTTTTCGTCCTGGGCGGGCGGAGACGCAGCTGCATGACATTCTTTGGGCCGTCCATGACGGAAAAAACCGTGGTAGAAGCGAGGGGGAGGAAAATTTCGGGGAGTTGCCGGTTACGGTGGGAGGTCGAGGGCCGAGCGATGCGCATTTCTCTCGTACGTACGTGCGTGTGTGCGAGGCGTTGGCTCTAATTAAACCCGAGCGAGGCGTTGGGCTCTAATCAACCCGGCGACAGACCGCAGGTTACGCTGCATCAACTGAACCCGGCGATTGATCGATGGCTGTTAATCGAACCCGATGGAGCGATTCTTCGCTCTGCCGCTAATCAAGCCAATCAATGCCGCCTCTGGGATGAGCGAAGGCGTTGCGGGGAGGGTTTGGATGAACAAGTGGCGGTGGCGTTGCCCTGGATGAACAGGAACCCGTGGTGTGGAGGGCTGGATGAACAGAAGCGGTGGAGGGGTGGTTGAACAGACCACTGTGGTGTGGAGGGCTGGATGAACAGTGAAGCGGTGGAGGGGTGCCCGTGGAGGGGTGGTTGAACAATGGCCGGTGGGGTAGCGCGGTGGAGGCTGGATGAACAGGAGCCCATGGAGGCTGGAGGAGGTCGACGGTAGCCCGTGGAGGCCGGAGGAGGTCGATGGTGGAGATGAACAGTATCCGTGGAGTCCGTTTTGCGGCACGCCACACCCTCCATATGAACAGGACCCCGTTTCGACCGTAGCGCTCCAACACAAGTCCGTTTCGTCCGTTTTGCGGTACGCCGCACCCCTCCCGATCAACAGGACCCCCATTTCGACCGTAGGAGGTCCGTTTCCTCCGTTTTGCAGTACGCCACACCCCTCCCGATCAACAGGACCCCTGTTTCGACCATAGGAGGTCCCTTTCCTCCGTTTTGCGGTACGCTAGACCCCTCCCGATGAATAGGATCCCGTTTCGAACGTGGCCGGTCGAACACAAGGCCGTTTCCTCTGTTGTGCGGTACGCCAGGCCTCGTTTCCATCGCGTGTTCCGTCCAAGCCCTCCCGATGAACACGACCACGCATTCCGTTCCGACCCAGCCGGTTTGGCTCCCCATGAACACGACGACGGCACTGTTTCTCCGTTCCGACCCAGCCATGTACATGAGCCCTCGCCGTACGTATGCGCGAGTAGGCGTTCGAGACCCCGCCCGTATGTACACATACGTGGTCGTATTTTCTTTCTTGCACCCTGGCCGTTGTACGTACGTGTACATGCTACGTGCGCGCCTCTACTACGACACGTGCGCGCCTCAACGACCAGTATGTACGTACACGTTCGCGACCAGAATGACCATGCTACGTACGCTTCGACCAGGTGGGTCCCGACTTTCAGGCACTTCCTTGCCTGCGAAGATGTAGCTGGTGGGTCCCAGCAATCACGGGGCGAATCGTTTTGGGTTTTTTTTTGCCCAGACGCACTTCCTTGCGTGCGAACATGTAGCTGGTGGGTCCCAGCAGTCAGGGGGGCGAATCATTTTTTTTTCCGGACGCACTTCTGAAAGTGCAACTATCCCTAGATGGTTTTGGTAATTCATAACAACATATAGTTCATTGAGCTAATGCTATTCCAAGACAAATATTTTAGGAAAGCTCAATGAATGGCATGGCATGGATGATGAAAGTGGATCCCTCAAAATATTAAGGACAAAGGATTGGCTCAAGCTCAAAAGCTCAAGACTCTACATTTTACATTTTAGTGATCCAAGATCACATTGAGTCTATAGGAAAAGCCAATACTATCAAGGAGGGATGAGGTGTTGCTTAATGAGCCTCTTGCTTCATGTGCTTAGTGATATGCTCCAAAACCCTCAACTACTTTCTCACATCCACATATGACCTAAACCTAAAGTCAAAATCGGTCCTACCGATTCTTTCTATCCGGCGCCACCAAGTTCAAATGTCATAGCCACTGCCACAAACCCTAGGCAAATCGGTTTCACCGATAGGGATCTCGGTCTCACCGAGATGGGATTGTAATCTCTCTGTTTCCCTTCGTAACGTTTCGGTCTAACCGAAGTGAGCGATCGGTCCCACCGAGATTGCAATGTAAACTCTCTGTTTCCCTTCCTTAACTTTTCGGTCTTACCGAAAGAGCGAATCGGTCCCACCGAGTTTACCTGACCAACTCTCTGGTTAGCTAATTACCAAAATCGGTCTCACCGAGTTTGTGTAATCGGTCTCACCGAGATTACGTTATGCCCTAACCCTAACCATATCGGTCCTACCGAGTTGCATGTCAGTCCCACTGAAAACCCTAACGGTCACTAGGTTTACTAAATCGGTCCGACCGAGTTTGTTGATTCGGCCCCACCGAGTTTGGTAAATTGTGTGTAACGGTTAGATTTTGTATGGAGGCTATATATACCCCTCCACCTCCTCTTCATTCGTGGTGAGAGCCATCAGAACAAACCTACACTTCCAACTTACCGATTACGAGAGAGAACCACCTACTTATGTGTTGATGCCAAGATATTCCATTCCAACCACATGAATCTTGATCTCTAGCCTTCCCCAAGTTGCTTTCCACTCAAATCTTCTTTCCACCAGATCCAAATCCTATGAGAGAGAATTGAGTGTTGGGGAGACTATCATTTGAAGCACAAGAGAAAGGAGTTCATCATCAACACAGCATTTGTTACTTCTTGGAGAGTGGTGTCTCCTAGATTGGCTAGGTGTCACTTGGGAGCCTCTGACAAGATTGTGGAGTTGAACCAAGGAGTTTGTAAGGGCAAGGAGATCACCTACTTCGTGAAGATCTATCGCTAGTGAGGCAAGTCCTTCATGGGCGACGGCCATGGTGGGATAGACAAGGTTGCTTCTTCGTGGACCCTTCATGGGTGGAGCCCTCTGTGGACTCGGCATAGCACTACCCTTCGTGGGTTGAAGTCTCCATCAACGTGGATGTACGATAGCACCACCTATCGGAACCACGATAAAAACATCTGTGTCTCCAATTGCATTTGAATCCTCCAAACCCTTCCCTTTACATTCTTGCAAGTTGCATGCTTTAATTTCCGCTGCCTATATACTCTTTGCATGCTTGCTTGAATTGTGTGAAGATTGCTTGACTTGTGCAAAGATAGCTAAAATCTACCAAAGCCTAAAATTGGGAAAAGGTTAAGTTTTTAATTGGTCAAGTAGTCTAATCACCCCCCTCTAGACATACTTCAAGGTCCTACAAGTGGTATCGAGCTTTGGTCTCCATTTGCTTTGATTTCCATAGCTTTTGGTGGTCATAGCCTTGGTTTCACAACCTAGGAGAGTATGGCGTCTAGCGAGGGAAATTATCACCGTAGAGGTCCTTACTTTGATGGCACTAATTTTGCTAGTTGGAAGCATAAGATGAAAATGCATATTCTCGGACATAACCCCGCCGTTTGGGCTATTGTGTGTATTGGCTTGCAAGGTGAATTCTTTGATGGGAGAGAACCGAACCGTGAAGCTAACGCGGATGAGTTGAAGATGCTGCAATACAACACTCAAGCTTGTGATATCCTCTTCAATGGCTTGTGCCCCGAAGAATTCAACAAAATCAGCCGTCTTGAGAATGCAAAGGAAATTTGGGATACTTTGATTGATATGCATGAAGGTACCGACTCCGTCAAGGAATCCAAGTTGGATGTGCTCCAAAGTCAGCTTGACAAGTTCAAAATGAAGGATGGTGAAGGTGTCGCTGAAATGTACTCTAGGATTGCTCTTATCACAAATGAGATTGCCGGCTTAGGAAGTGAAGAGATGACCGACAGATTCATCATCAAGAAGATCCTAAGAGCATTGGATGGATAATATGATACCGTGTGCACATTGATCCAAATGATGCCAAATTACAAAGATCTCAAGCCAACGGAAGTCATTGGAAGAATTTTTGCTCATGAGATGTCACTCAAGGATAAGGAGGAACTTCAGAACAAGTCTAGTGGTGCTTACAAAGCCTCATGTGAAGCCCCCACATCATCAAGTGAGAAACAAACCTTCAATGAAGAATTGAGCTTAATGGTGAAGAACTTCAACAAATTCTACAAGAGTAGAAGCAAAGAAAGAAGCTCTAAGTCAAGGTCCTACAATGACAAAAGATCTTCTAGTCGAGAGCGCAATTGCTACAATTATGGGAGACCCGGACACTATTACAATGAGTGTACGGCACCCTACAAAAGAAGAGAAGATTCTCCAAAGAGAAGAAGTAGAAGAGAAGAATCACTACCAAGAGAGAGAAGGAGTAGAGATGATCGTTATGAACGAAGACCCTCACGGAGAAGCAAGGATTCGGAAAGGAAGGACAAGTCACCAAAGATCTACACAAAACGAAGACATCAAGCTCATGTTGGTGAATGGGTATCCGGCTCCGACTCCGACAATCACTCCGAGAGAAGCTATCACTCCGACTCCGAATACACTCAAGATGAAGGTGTTGCCGGTCTAGCACTTGTGTCAACCAACTCCTATGACATATTTGATTCACCAAATGAAGGAATTGGAAGATGCTTCATGGCCAAAGGTCCTAAGGTAACACACCCAGAGTATGTTGATTTTAATAGTGATGAAGATGACTTGTTAGGTGATGATGATTTACTTGTTGACAACTCTAGTGATGAATACTATGATGAAACATCAATTAATCATGCTAATCAAGATGAAACAAATGACAATGATAAGGAGAAGATTGAGCTTCTAACTAAAGAACTAAACACTCTTAAATTAGCTCATGAAACTATCTTCGAAGATCATCGAGAACTTTTAAGGGCTCATGAGAAGTTACGCTTTGAAAGACTCAATCTTGAGCAAGAGCATGAGTTCCTAAAAGCAATCAATGATGATCTCTGTAACAAAAGTTCTTCTTACATTGCCAAGCGTTTACTCTTATCTACTTACATGCCTCAAGTCAAGTCTAGTAACAAGAACAAGAAAGTTTCTTCCTCTAGTAGTAACAATAACAATGCTAAATCCAATATTGTTGCTTCTAATAGTTCTCTTGATTCCACTAATGATTCTCTTAGCCAAGTTACTCTTGAGAAATAAAACAGCTTATTGAAGGGAATTATAGAGAAAGGTGTATACAAGAGCCTTGCCGGGAGTAAGCAATTCGAGGAAATTATACGCAAGCAAGGAAGGCACCGGAAGAATCAAGGTGTTGGTTTTGAACGAAAGTTCAATGCCAATGGAGTAGAGTGGGAAGAAGATCAATACCCCAAGACGAAGTTTGTTCCTCAACAAGAGAAGTATGATCCTACTTCCTTCAAGGGAACACAAGCACAAGATGATCTTCCACCACAAGACCACAAGAACAAAGGCAAGGACAAGCTTCAAGAGGAGATTGATGCATTTGAAGAAGCACCTAAGGCCTTGGTCAAGTGGATTCCCAAGACTACGTCAAGTTCTACTTCATCAAGCACAACTACTACACCAAGGATTCCCATCAAGACGATGTGGATCCTGAAGAAGAAGAACTAGAGAGTTCTTGAGGGTGACTCCGCCAACATTCTTCACTCATATCATTATGGCAAGGACAAGTGCAATCATCTTCCATATCTTGCACTAGTTCAAGGAGTCACGAACCCTCATTTTGGTAAGGCAAGGGACAAGGTAACCTAATGTTTTCATGGACATCATTTTGTGTGTGCATCACTCTATGTCTATGGATATACTTGTTTGTTCCTTGTGGGACTAACCCATGTAGGTATTGAAAGTGCTACTCACTTGTATGGTTTGCTCCAAAAGATCTACATCAACATTGAGCATCCACATCTTCAACACCTACATGAATTCATCATCGACAAAACCCAAGGTTAGTTCATCCCTCTAAGGGGGGATCTCACATCTAGGGGGAGCTTATCTCTATGTATTGAGTCAAAGCAACTCTAATGATGTGAACACATAAATGCTTTATGTAAAAATGGTAACCCCACTTGGTCTTAAACGATGAGTATGACCTATGATCAAATGTTCTCATTTGACACCTAAGTCAATATACTCATATATAGATGACCTAGTCATCGCCAATTGTTTGATAGATGCAAGAATTGGTTGTGCATGCTTTGTCACATATTTCAATCGTCATATTATTGTGTGAGCATGTTGGTTGCATATTTTACTCATTCAAGGACATCCACTTGTTGTTTTGATTGATTGGTTCTTTTTTCTTTGGCCAAGTGGATGGACAAGAATGCCTAAGAACCTTCTCTAGCTATCTATGCTTTTCTCGTCTCAAACTCTATTCATGCTACATCAAAAATTTGATCAAGTCAGATTCGAACCACTCTGTGTGAGGAGCACTCGGAGTCCCCGATTCGTCATAGACTTAAACTTCCAAAACTTCTTTGTGATTTTTGGTCTGACCGAGTCCTCCATTTCGGTCATACCGAGATCACTAAGTTGATCTAGGTTTTCATCTCGGTGCAACCGATTTGAACTTTTTGGTCACACCGAGTTGCTATAACTGCTAACAGTTATGCATCTCGGTGCCACCGAGTTGTTCCACTCGGTCACACCGACAGTGTCGGGCTATATATTCTCACGGGCAAAATTTGGAAAACTTTCTCCGAAACTCTTCGCCCGCGCATAGCTCGCTCTACCTACTAGGTCTACAGATCGTCGACTTCGTCGCCAGCCGCCTCCTGTCGCTGGTCTCCGCCGCCGTCAACGGATTTCATCTCCGCCGTTGCCGCCGTAGCGAGTTCACCGCCGAACTAGGGTATGAACTCGATCACAGTGCTATCCTCGTCTGATTCTTAGCACATTGTGTTCATTATGCTTCTTGCCACGATTGAAACTCCTCTATCCAGTCAAAACAATCCTTAGAATAGGTGTGAATCGAAAATTTAGGGTAAGGTTTCCACCGAAACCATCTCGGACCCACCGAGTTGAAAAACTCGGTCCCACCGATTTGGCTAATGCCATTGCACTAGTAACTCTCGGTCTGACCGAGAATTGCTAATCGGTGTGACCGATTTTAAAACTTTGTGAAACCCTAGCAGTCTCGGTGCCACCGAACTGTGACTCGGTCTGACCGAGTTCACTAGTTTAGGTTCCAAAACTACTTCGGTATCACCGAGTTTGAAAATCGGTAGATCCGAAATGCTTTCTTTGGAAACTAAAACTAAGTTTTTTGATTCATTCTTTCGCAAAAATCTCTGCATTTTGTGATGCTCATCCACTCTACCTCATCTATAACTATTCACGTGGTCAGGTCAACAGAAAAGATGTCGCATCAAAGTGACAGCTAGAGCAAGTCTGATCAATGCCCCAAAGGAGAGTGAAGATGACTTGGACGTTTATGCCAAGAAGAAGATGGATCACAACTCTATGTCACAGATGTACAAGGAGATCCCAGATGAAGCACTTGAGACTTTCAAGTTTGGATCAGTTCATTTTCTTCTGTCAGGGCTGCCAACGATCAACTGGGTCCTAAGGCACACTCTGTTGCCCAAATCAGGTGACCACAACATGATCAGAGGGCATGCAATTAATTTGCTTCACATATTTGATGTGCCTCAGAAATTCAAGGTCATGAGCCTCATAGTTGAAACTATCAAGAGGACAGCAGACCAAAGAGAAGCTGTGGATATGCCCCACAAATTCAGGAGTTGATTAACTCAAAGATGGGCACAGGAAGTATCATTGGATAAGGAACACTTTGTTCTCTATCCTGACTTTGAGGACAATCAAGTTGTCATGACTGAGAATGAACCATCATTAGTACAAGCTCAAGAAAAGAAGGAGAAAGCAAGGAAAGAGAAGGCTGCCAAGATGCCAACTCTAGAAGAGGCATCTGAGTACTTTTTGAAGAGCAAGCAGGACCAGCTTGGTTACTTGATAGCATCAACTCTGCGGATTGAGAAGGGGTTGGCCACCCTAACTCTGAACCAGGAGAGCCTGGAAAGAATCATGGAACAAAAATTCTATTATCTTGATGTCAAAGTAACTGAGATTTAGTCAGTTGTGGAGCAGCTACAGGATGACATGCATGAGAGGAAGGCGGGGACAACAATCGATGCATTTGCTGAGTGCCTCGAGCTTAGAGATCACCGCAGAGCCAAGAATGCAGACACCAAAGTCACTTCATCTGCTTCCAGCTACAGCTCCAGCCAGAACCAGCTCCAAAGACCAACTCCTTCAGCTCCCTCCACATCACCTGAAGTCTTCGTCCAAGGAGCCATCTCTACGCCACCCGCAGAAGACCAAGCCTGAGAGACGATATAGTCCTATGCATTTTCTAGGAACTTTTTGGTAACTTGTTGCCAAAGGGGGAGAAAAATGTATAGATCATAGGGCTTCGAGAGAGAGAGAGAGAGTTTGCTTTTGTTCTCTCTTGTCTTCTTGGTTGAACTTTGTTTGCTTTTGATTGCTTGAGATACTATGCTATTATCATGAGACATTGATGATCATGTGTTTGATCATAAGCTACACTTATGCTTGTGAGATGATATTATCTTACTTATCCTTATATGATCATTCACTGTGCTTGGTGATGAGTGCATGTATTCAATCTTTATTATTTTGAGCGCTCCACCAAGATGTATGTGACATGGAAGAGTAACCCATGAGCCTAATTCCTTGTGCATTTTCAGTCAAATCAAATCTTAAAATATGCAAAAAATTTAGGGGGAGCTCTTGCTTATCACATACTTCTCAAAGCGATGATGTTTTTCAATCTTATTATCATTTGTCGAAGCTTTGATCTATATGTTGTCATTAATTGCCAAAAAGGGGGAGATTGAAAGTGCAACTATCCCTAGGTGGTTTTGGTAATTCATAACAACATATAGTTCATTGAGCTAATGCTATTCCAAGACAAATATTTCAGGAAAGCTCAATGAATGGCATGGCATGGATGATGAAAGTGGATCCCTCAAAATATTAAGGACAAAGGATTGGCTCAAGCTCAAAAGCTCAAGACTCTACATTTTACATTTTAGTGATCCAAGATCACATTGAGTCTATAGGAAAAGCCAATACTATCAAGGAGGGATGAGGTGTTGCTTAATGAGCCTATTGCTCCATGTGCTTAGTGATATGCTCCAAAACCCTCAACTACATTCTCACATCCTCATATGACCTAAACCTAAAGTCAAAATCGGTCCTACCGATTCTTTCTATCCGGTGCCACCGAGTTCAAATGTCATAGCCACTGCCACAAACCCTAGGCAAATCGGTTTCACCGATAGGGATCTCGGTCTCACCGAGATGGGATTGTAATCTCTATGTTTCCCTTCATAACGTTTCGGTCTAACCGAAGTGAGCGATCGGTCTTACCGAAAGAGCGAATCGGTCCCACCAAGTTTACCTGACCAACTCTCTGGTTAGCTAATTACCAAAATCGGTCTCACCGAGTTTGTGTAATCGGTCTCACCGAGATTACGTTATGCCCTAACCCTAACCATATCAGTCCTACCGAGTTGCATGCCAGCCCCAAATGAAAACCCTAACGGTCACTAGGTTTACTAAATCGGTCCGACCGAGTTTGTTGATTCGGTCCCACCGAGTTTGGTAAATTGTGTGTAACGGTTAGATTTTGTGTGGAGGCTATATATACCCCTCCACCTCCTCTTCATTCGTGGTGAGAGCCATCGAACAAACCTACACTTCCAACTTACCAGCCTGAGAGAGAACCACCTACTCATGTGTTGAGGCCAAGATATTCCATTCCAACCACATGAATCTTGACCTCTAGCCTTCCCCAAGTTGCTTTCCACTCAAATCTTCTTTCCACCAGATCCAAATCCTATGAGAGAGAGTTGAGTGTTGGGGAGACTATCATTTGAAGCACAAGAGAAAGGAGTTCATCATCAACACACCATTTGTTACTTCTTGGAGAGTGGTGTCTCCTAGATTGGCTAGGTGTCACTTGGGAGCCTCCACAAGATTGTGGAGTTGAACCAAGGAGTTTGTAAGGGCAAGGAGATCGCCTACTTCATGAAGATCTACCGCTAGTGAGGCAAGTCCTTCGTGGGCGACGGCCATGGTGGGATAGACAAGGTTGCTTCTTCGTGGACCCTTCGTGGGTGGAGCCCTCCGTGGACTCACAAGAACTGCTACCCTTCGTGGGTTGAAGTCTCCATCAACGTGGATGTACGATAGCACCACCTATCGGAACCACGACAAAAACATCTGTGTCTCCAATTGCGTTTGAATCCTCCAAACCCTTCCCTTTATATTATTGCAAGTTGCATGCTTTAATTTCCGCTGCCTATATACTCTTTGCATGCTTGCTTGAATTGTGTGAAGATTGCTTGACTTGTGCAAAGATAGCTAAAATCTGCCAAAGCCTAAAATTGGGAAAAGGTTAAGTTTTTAATTGGTCAAGTAGTCTAATCACCCCCCTCTAGACATACTTCAAGGTCCTACAACTTCCTTGCGTGCGAAGATGTAGCTGGTGGGTCCCAGCAGACAGGGGGAAACGTTTTTTTCGTGAAATACGGTGGCCCGTCCGGTGGGTCCCCGTTGTCGTGGAGGAATAATTATTTTTGCTGTAATAAGGAGGCACTTCCTTCTTTGCGGCCGTGGACCCAGTGTCGGCCTCTCCACGTCTGATCCACGTCCGATGGAAGCCATTCCTTGACCACCTTGACCAGGCCGCGCCGAGAGCACCAGGGCGGTGGACGACGGCGAGGCCTAGGAAGGGGACGACGCGGAGCCGGGGAAGACGCGGAGCCGGGGAAGACACGGCAGTGGATGCCCACGTGTAGAGGAGTATGAGGGTTCACTCGTTCGGCTGCGGTGTGAGGCTACCGTAGCCGCAGAATAACAAGGGGCGTGGGTGCGTAGAGGGATGGCATGGCCAGCGGTGGGGAGTAGTAGGGGGCGGTGAGGCCTCCGCGGCATCACAGCCGGTCACGGGCGGCAGGAGCAGGCGGCACGACCGGCGCTGCTTTGGGCGGCTGGAGTAAGAAGACCAGAGGTTGAAGAAGCACTACGACTGTTGGATGGACATCGTACGGCCACTGGAGCTAGAATCGTTCATATATTGACTAAAGTTGACAAAGGCCTCCGTCCCAGTCAACTTAGTAGGCCCACAAGTCAGCCTCCCACCAAGGTTGGTCCTAGCTAGCAGGGGGTATTCATTTTTTTTGTGCGTAATAAGGGGGCACTTCCGGTGGGTCCGAGCTGACAACGGGGGGAACGTTTTTTCCGTGAAATACGGTGGCCCGACCTGTGGGTCCCGTGGTTAGGGGAAACGCTTTTTTGCGAATATCGTGGCCCGTCCAAGGGTCCCAAATGTCAGTGGAGGAATAATTATTTTCCGCGTAATAAGGAGGCACTTCCTTGCGGCTGCCGTGGACCCACCGTCACCTCTCCACGCAAAGATTTCTTCCGATGGAAGTCGGTCGTTGACCACATTGACCACGCCGCGCCGAGAGCACCACGGCGGTGGACGACGGCGAGGCCTAGGAAGGGGACGATGCGGAGCCGGGGAAGACGCGGCAGTGGAAGCCCGCGCGAAGAGGAGTACGAGGGTTCACCGGCTCGGTTGCGGTGTGAGGCTTCCGTCGCCGCAGAATAACAGGGGGTGTGGGTGAGTAGAGGGATGCCCTGGCCAGCGGTGGGAGTAGTAGGGGACGCCGAGGTTCATAAGGCAAGACAAACCGGCCACGGAGGCGGAGCAGTGGTCACCGCGCCGCTTTGGCGGCCGGAGCAAGAAGATCGTAGATTGAAGAACACGACGGGTTGGATTGACATCCAACGTTACGTATGCTAGAATCGCTTGTTGACGTAGTATATAATAACTAAAAAATCTTGCAAACGCATCAACTAAACAGGCCCACAAGTCGTACCACTCCCTCTTTTTTAATAATTTATATATAGCTCATGGCAACTTCTTATGCAATTTATTGCGCCGTTTTTTTGGTTGGCTGGCCAATTTCTCATATTTCTGTGGGTTCCAAACTATTTTTAATACCGAAATGTCGAGCCAGATTTAAAGTACTTTGAAGATATATTTGAATTAGGTTAATGCCCGTGAAATAGGAATCTGAAAATGTGAAAAAATTCAGAAATTATAAAGTAATTGCCAATTTGTCATCTGCTTTTATATTTACAACCCATTTCATATTACTTTCAAGATTTGCAAAGCGCCTTGAAAGAGTTGCAGCCCATCGTATGAAAAATAAGTAGGCCTGGATTGGGTATTCTTCGTAAAGAATAAACTGGGCTCATTTTCACAAAGAAAAATAAATTTGGGCTGGTCACATGGTGAACATAAAATATAAGCCTGGGCTAGACGGGCCACAGCCCACTTCAAACCCTGCTCCATCTCAACAATACCAAACAAAAAAAATACTTCTCGAGTAGCTACGTCCCAGGTGTCAGCCGATCTTGTGTTGTTCTCTTGTCTATTGACTATATACGCTCAAAATGTCGTGGGTCCCAGATGTGAGGAAAACACTAGGAGGAAGCATTTTATTTTTCCATACGCTGACGTGGTGGGCCCCTACTGTCATCCTCTCCACGTACTTCTGCCGATTCATGTTGTTTGTTGACCATGTTGACAACGCGAGAGGGCGGCTCCGCGGCGAGCGCACCAAAGCGCGCGGAGGACATCGGCGTTAACAATTTAGGAGATGGTGGGGCGCGATGCGTGCGCTGAGGCGCAGCCAGCCGTGGGAGGCGGAAGCAGGCGGCCCCGCCGGCGCTGGTTTGGTTTTTGGCCGGAGGAAGACAGATCAAGAAACACGACAGACTATAAAAGCAGCAGGAGTACTTAACAACCTTAATCGAAACCAGCGAGGGCACTTAACAACCAAAGTCGAAAGCAAGATGAGTACTTATACAGTTCAACTGCATAAAGCATGCCTCAAGAGTGCTACTTTTCCTCTGATTAACCAAGGGTGAGGCCGCCAAGGCCAGGCGCCACCTCACAAGCATCCACAACCTTTCCGAAGCGGCTTCATCTCGCAACGTGGTCAATAAAGAGGATATTCACTTTAGAGCCATGGAAAAGCATGAACATAATCTTCTATCCTATTCTCCAAGATGGACGGGCCTTCATTATCAGAGACCACCCACGAATAAGTATATTTTCACCTCCAAGGGGAATTGAGTAGGTCAACATAAACATCATGTTGTGACCAAGCGCAAGTCTGACCCAACCATGGTCAGGCATCTGTATAGGAACAATAGAACTCGGCAATTCCTGTTTCAAGAAGATCACTGGCAGAAAAGCGTGTATAAGCAATAGTTTATGAACAACATATATAATGTAAAACAACTCGTACCATAAGTTTCTCGACACAGTTGGACCTGTTCAACGAGTGCAGCAGTGGCACACATATCCCACGTGGCCTTCCACCATTGAAACGCCCCACAAGGACCTCAAGACGATCAATAAAGTGTAGGAACTTGTGGATGTCGATCCAGTCAACTTCAATGCCATTAGTAACAGCCGAGTTATTACAGAGTAACAAACGAGCAGACTGCTTAACTCTGAAAAAACCTACACGTGCCACCAATTATAAGAAAATATTAGTTAGAAGTAGCATCTTCGTGAGAGATTCGTTGCTACTTCTAAAGTTAAATTGTGATTAGTTAGACAGAATAGGTGGATTAAGAAGTAATCGAGGCAACAAGCAAGAACTAGATACAAAACTAACATGGATGAACAATTGGAACGATGTCGGGGTGGAAGATCGCAGTGAAGATGAGAGCAGGTTCTGCTATTTCCATCAACATTCGCGGCGCCAACTTTCAGTCCGTAACACTTGAGAAAGTTTATCCAAGTCCGCCATAAAAAAGCAGCGATCTTCTTGGTTCATGAACCCAACTCGAAGTAATATCCATGGCTTGTCTTCACTGTGACCATTAAACTAGTGTATTCAGTTATGGCAAGGCCGAGCATCTTGAGTACATGTGTTCTGGCAGAGCAAATAATAGACTGCAGGAAAAATAATATGACAACACAGCATGTTCAAAAAACCCCCACCCGCCCAGATAGAGAAGAGGATTCTAGGAACATATTGGGCGTGTTTCAAAATGCTGTGGTAGGATGAGAAGGAACAAGTGTGGCGTCTCGCCGAGGGCGCAGAAATCTATAGGGTACTCGCACTTTGGGCAAAGGCAATCAAACACACTAGATTCATTACGAAGAAAAATGCATCAACGGCGGCGGCTGCCATCCTAGGATTACACTGCGACCAAGGGACTTGGATTTATCGAGGATGGATGAAGAATTGCACTGGTTCTCCATGAGAAAACCCTATGCAATCGCCGAGCAGGGGTTTTCTCTGAACAAGCAGACGAGGGAGAAGGGGATTCAGGCCCAGTGAAATATTGCCGCTTCGTCCGTCCAGCTTACTACTAAAGCTGGAAAGGGGGGGTTGTGATTTGATGGCTCATTGGGCATTACTGCGGCGCTACGACTTGGGTGTGTCTACCGTGAAGTTGTGCACTCTAATTTGTGCATATGGCACGTGGACCCCGTTGCCGGTTGCCCCACATATCAGCGGAAGGAAGTAGAAAGACAGGAGTAACTAGTTACACATAAATATATATATATTGACAGAGAGATACTCCCTCTGTAAAGAAATATAAAAATATTTTATATCACAGGCTCACCTTGCCGAGAAATATACTCCCTCTGCAACGCACGGGCATTATGGGGGTTCAGCTTTTTTTTATGGGGGTTCAATTTGAGAATATAATACTCGAGATAGGCTCACGGTTACGGACTTTGGGCGCAGCCGACCACGCATGTTTGGGGGCCCATGTGTTCTACCTCAGCGCTTTTCATATTGCAAGCAATCGGTATGACACTGGTTTTAGATGCTGTCGCGAGGCGAATACACAAAATTGAATAAAGCTCGACAGTTGTTGGAATGAAACCGAGCAGCGATTCCTAACCAAAGAATCGAGTTGCAATTCTATCAACGATATACCATGTGATAAATAATACCGTCAGACTACTTATACACACATGACACTTGTTTCACCATGCCAGATTATTACATCAAAATCTCTCGGAGGATAGATCGGTTTGGCGCTATGCGTCGCCATCAAGAATTTCAAAGTTGATTTGGGCCAGCTCTCCTTGCCGAGAAAGTTTGATTTTGACATCATCCCCTACCGCAAGATATGATTTAGATTTGAACCTTGACCATCCTTTAGCATCAATCATCATGCGACCATCCTTTGTACTTACGGTATATTGAGCAGGTTCATTCACAACAAGGCTACGCATGGTAAGAGAAACTTGGCATGATCGCCGGGATAGTTGAACGACTCCTCGTTGCTCTAGGAATTCTCTGTTTGCAAACAAGAAGACATACCCAAACAGTTAGATCAACACAGTGAATCATGTGAAACAACATGGAAAGAAAAGAAAACGAAGCACTTGGGCGGCCAATGCTTACCAAGAAGGTGGACATGTCGGTTTTTGTAAGGACTTTGGTATATGAAGTGCGAATCGCATCCCGCTTTGTTGTCGGCGCAATCGCACGGGCGGACCAAATGCAAGTGCAAGTGTTGGTGCAGTCTTTGAAGCCACCGCCGCCGGATATGGTGCTCCTTGTAGAGCTGGTGCCGGTGTCGATGCTCGATCCTCCCAGTAGATCAGACCGATTCACGACGCTGTCGGTGCCCAATCCTCACCGGATCGATCGAAGCTGTCATTGCCGCTGCTAGAGCAACAGCTGTCGATTGCTCGATCTGTGTGAGACAACGGCGATCGTGGTTCGGTCTGCTATGATCAGCTTTCTAACTTGACTAGGATCCGTGATTGTGATCCAGTTTTTTCTTCATTTCTTTTAAATGCGAGAAGGACTAATTGTGGCATTTTTGTTAAACCAAACTGCAGTTCATCATAGGGATTCAGCTTGTACTCAGACAACAGACTGGTCCAATTTTTTCCAGTAATATAAGTGATGGACAAAGGTTTCAAGCATCGACACGGCAGAAGAAGTGAAACCTTCAAATATAGCCATCGTAGAGCAAACCAAACGGTTTATTCTATGATGAATATCACATGGCAAAACCTGCATCGTAAAATTGCAGGAAAAGAAAGAAAACATTACATTAAATCAATAAGATTTAGACAGGAAATCAATAAGATTTACTTGATGTGACATGGGTGAATCCTTACCAAGAAATCACTATGTTGAAGTACTAAACAGAAGATTGATCGTCCAACTACGCGTGGCATGCAGGGGCCCTGCCTACTCCCAGAAGTAGGACAGTCCAAAGGTCGTGACAAATTGTATGGACCGAACATCCATGGGACTGGAAATCCTGGTGGGTGCGATAAACCCTGCAATGCATACAGATATTGGACTGTAACCATAATTGATAAACCATCCTCACAAAAAATATGATCTGGATACTTCAAAATGTACAGACTGAATTGAGTGGACAGACATTAACATAGACCATTCTCAGGACTGACCACACACCAAAAGCGGCAGTACTAATAAACAGTACATGGTTCACAAACACAAATCAAGTACTGAACAATAGTACTTACTACAGACAAGCAAAGTTGCACTAAGTAAACTCTGCAGACTATTTCTTGCCACCGACCTACGGGATGAACCCTGCATAACAGACTAGGCCAAGGACTTCGTGTGAGATGTCTACATGCACCATCACCATCTTGTCAACCTTGGAGAACCTAACAGAGTGGTCTTTCCACTCATAAACATGATGATGAAGACAGGCCGCATCAGATTTGTTGGGAAGCTTTACAAGAAACACACCCTTCGAAATCTAAGGCACAGCCAGGAAATTGTTGTGGACAAGTACAGCCTCGAGAACACGCCGACAACAATGCTACAGGAAAACACTAGTTCGTGACATGTGGCGACAAGGACACAAAGAAGCTTGGATAGTTCAGCAAGAGAACTCATCATCGTGTCTTCCAGTTCACAAGGCATGACTTTGAGAACTTCATCTCCACCGCGGACCTGGTTCTAATTCAAACAGAAACCATATTTCATTACTACCTCCGTTCCGAAATATAAGATGATTTTCGATATTATACTCCATATATGACTATATATACGCATTTAAATGAGTGAACAAAGACACTAGAACATGTCTTCAAAGGCATGAGAGCAGAGGGATTACATGCAATATCCATAACACAAGTTACTGAGGCAAATATAACCTCTTAAAAGGTAGCATTGATGTTCATAAAGTACTCCCTCCGTCCCAAAATTCTTGTCTTAGATTTGTCTAGATACGGATGTATCAAGTCACATTTTAGTATTAGATACATCCGTATCTAGACAAATCTAAGACAAGAAATTTGGGACAGAGGAAGTAGTTGAAAGTAATCTATAAGAAATCAGTGTCAACCTCTCGCATGTTTTGGCCAAAAGAGGAATTTAGAACCGCTATTTGGCACACTAAAATCACATGCAAGATCACCCGTAAAGTTGTACTACCAAAGTATTAGTACTGTGTGTTAGATGAAAAACACGATCAAGATCGAGAAAAGATCATCAACAAGAGACATTACTGGACTTGCTTAATGAGGGATCCCGGAGAGGGGGCTTGGACAGTAGGCGATGGCTTTGAGCTTGTCGTGATTGTCTCGGCGGGGTGCTTGCACTTCTTCGCACCATGAGCCTCGACGGTTTTGGCCAGAGCCATAGACATCACGTCGGCCGGTGCTCGGCGTCCATCCAAGAGAGAGGAAGCTGAGAGAGAAGAGTGAAAGGAGGAACGAGATGAGGGAGAAGCAAAGCGAGTGGGAGTTTTCTTCAAGAGAGGAAGCTGAGAGAGAAGAGTGAAATGATGGTTGCTTCGTCCGTCCAACTTACTGCTGGAAAGGAGGGGGTTTTGTGATTTGACGGCTCAATGGGCATTATCACAAGGCGGTTCGATCGGGGTAGTCTACCGTCACTCTACTACGGAGTAATTTAGTGCATGGCTGGTGGACCCAGTGCTGGCTGTCCCTGCGCCGACGAAAGTGAGTAATTTAGTGCATGGTCGAGGAGGATCCGCACGGTAGAGCGTGTCCACCGTGTTTCATTCTCAAGAAAAAATGATTACAAAGAAGCGTTTCCACTCTTATGACGGAGGAGTGCGAACACGGCAGCCACTTGAACATACACAAAGGTGCTCCTACAACTAGGCATGTGCAAGGGTTCATACGTCAAGTACTACACAATCTAGTTGCTAGTGTAGTAAGATATGACGATAACAAATGATGTTGTGCGCATGTCAACTACTCCTATATGTAACATAGTACCGCTTTTTCAACTGTCCGGTCGAGAATGAACGGTGAGATCAATGTTAACAGAACTAGGTCCACAACAAGACGGAGAGTACGGTGCTACAAGATTCTACCTAAACATGAACCATATGAAGCACATCCTATAGTGTTAGACAGTGGTGTATGAAGGGTGCACGGATGGGAGCAAAAGTTCCCTTCTCGACCCACTTTTGGGTGTTTGGCAGAGTGCATGAAGGGTGCATGAGTCCACACTAGTAGGTTGACAAAAATACACGAAGAGGAAACAACTATATTGAGATGAGAATGCAACCAAACACACCCACACGCTTTGTGCTACTGATGGTGATCTGCACCGTCGAGTTTGATCCAACGGTCATGTTGCGCCGAGACAGGGACATGCCCATGGAGAGGGCGCCTAAACACCACCTAAGTCCCTCTTCTTCTCGAGGCGCACGACGTTGGTGATGCAGGGTACAACCGCCCGCAGAGCCCACTCCCGGTCGACGGGAGCCAGCTCGTCAAAGACGGCATCCAATGGCACGAATGGATTCCGGTGACGAAGCCCTGAAAGGATTCGCCCGGCAACGGCGACGGCAGCGTGCAACCCCTCCTTGTCTAGCTCAGCCCCCAACATCGCGCGGAGACGGCTCAGCTCCTCGGAGATATAGGTGAAGAAGGAGACCAGGTTAGGAAGCCGCAGCTCGTTGAAGTCGACCGGGTGGTCGAACGGGTTTAGCCCGACGGCCGGCATCGTCGGTAGGCATCACGCAGCCGCAACACGTGTGTGGCAACTTGGTTCACCAAGTGGCTGAGGCGATCCTGGACCTCGTCACGATCGGCCCGCTTACGCTCTAGCCGGCTCCCCTGACGGCCTACCGTATCTCCCGCTTTCTGCAGCAACGCCGCCGACGCCTTGACCATCTTTGTGGTGGACGCCTGCCGGTTTTGAAGCTCCGTGAACTCCCGCACATAACGGAGGAGCATGGCACTCCTCTCCTCCTTGAGCTCACGGAGCTCCACGTCCTTGGCCCTGAGCTCCGCATCCTTGGCATGGAGCTCCTGTGTCAGGGCCTCACCTCGGACTCCGTAATCTGCTGCGCCGCCATGGCACCAGGTAGAAGCAATGGGGAGAGGAAGCAAAGGGGGCGAAACGGCTGAAAGTCAATGCAATCTTCGGGAAGGCGGAGGGAGCCAGCCGAGGAGCGGGGAATCTTTTGGTTTCCACCACGGTGAAACACCAGTCGACGACTTCTCACATTAGGGAGCAGTGGGTTTTTACAGGCGGAGTCATCGTGACTGATTGCTACCGCGCCTGCTCCCGTTAATCAAAAAATTAAAAATCCTGCCGCGCCTGCTCCCGTCAATCAAAAAATTAAAAATCTTGCCGCACCCAAACACCAGAGCAACGCCGCGGTGGATATTTAAATTTACCTGCCGGCAAGTAGATAAAAAAGGGGTGAAAAAACAAATGTGGCGGGCTAGCTAATCGGTTGAACTAGCCCAACTAGCTAGCCACCGTGCTTCACTGATGTACTCGGCTGGAAAGGTGGTCTTTCATGATTTGACGACTCATTTACTTGCTTCGGCGCTACGACCGAGGAGGACCCAGAAAACACGCGGTAGGGCATCCCACGTCAGGAAGAATATATGCGTGCACCACCCGGGAGGACCCCGAAACCGCGCGGTAGGGTGTGCCACGTCTCGGCACGGAGGAAAAATGTGCGTGTAAAAATATACTGTATCAAACGTAGTACCTATGGTTCGACCTCAGGACCCAGCCATTCGGTCAAAAACACCCCACTAGCCACACAGCTTCATCATGCAAACGTGGCACAGTTAGCTCCGTCTCGACCAGCCACAACGTCTCTTGTTCTAGGCGATTCTTCTATTTTCCAATCTTTTTTTTAGTTGTAATAACACCACGGCAAGCTAGCGCCGCTCTTCATGTGTGCCCGTGCAAAGGTTAGACGATGGAGAGAAGAGAGATTGAGATCGCAGACCTGGGACCCACCCGTAAGTGAGACAATGGTCGTGCACGTGTTGACGAGGCACTCCCTCTACTCTACTCAACGCAAGTACTGTATAAAATCAAGTTATGGGACAAATCCAACAACCGTTCGCTTTTTTCAAAGCTATCGACTTACGCTTTGTAGTCCAGGTTGCCGTTCAATCTCGTATTTCAGTTTTTTTAGTTTTATGTCCAAATTTGTTTAATGACAAGTGGGACCCCCGTGTGTTATTCCTATATTTCAGTGTAGGATGGTTTTTTTGAACAAACACTTTGCGCGGTTAGACAAGTAACGGCACGAGTTACACGTATTTTGCAAGTTTACAAACAAAAATGACTGCAGCATAGAATATCACGTCCACCCCGCAGCTTAGATACTATGGTGATACGAGTTTTTACATTGTTGGAAGTGAGATCCAATGGCTTGGGAGTAGTCTTTGTAATTATGCGCAATTTCCAAACTCTCCAAAGTTTTTTTTTGCAAATAAAACATTCAGGCCTCGTGTGTGCCGCTGCATCTTCGATCCAACGGCTCCCCGGTGCTCATATTAGGTGCTCCCCGTAGCTTAATTACCCGCTACGGTGATATGAGCATCTAGGTCGTATGATCAGATGGCACATGCATAGTACTTGTACTTTCTGCGCATTTCCCAAACTCTATCAACAGATATTGCAAAAACATTCAAACCTCCTATTGTGGGCCGTTAGATCTCAGTGAACTCGTATCACCATAGAATCTATGGTGCAGGAGCACCTCATACTCTCCCGTGCGAGAAAAGATAAGGTGCTATCGCAGCTTGGATGCTACGGTGATACGAGCTTGGAGGTTGTTTGATCTGAGATCCAATGGCATCTGAGCAGTCTTTGTGCTTGTAAGCAGTGACCGAACTCTTTTGGGGCTTTTCTGCAAAAAACCATTCGAACCACCGAGGAGGTGTTGGGTCACAAATCCAACGCCTCCGAAGAGCTTGTATCACCAAAGCATCTAAGGTGTGGTAGCACATGATATTCTTACATACAGGAGAATATGATGTCCTCCTTCATCTTAGATGCTACGGTAATACGAGCTTCGAGGTCGTTGGATATGGGATCAAAGGGCATCTAAGTAGTTTTTGTACAAATTGTGTGCAGTTCTCAAACTCATCAAGGTTTCTCAAAAAAATTAAGACACATCATGTGAGTTGCTATATCTCAGATCTACAAGCTCCAAGCAACTCGTATCGGCATATAGCATCTAAGGTATGGGGGCACATGATATTCTCCCGGGGAGGAGGGGTGGGGGGTGCACAACCAATCGGTGGTTGGGAGGGTGGGGACAAATATAATCTAAACAACCCTAAACAGAGCTCCACAATTTTATCTAAGGCCGAGGGGTTGACCCCCGACAATCATTGCTCCGCCTAAACACAACATTTGCATGTACTGTAGTACTAGACTTAATATTCATGTTTCAGTTTCATGTTCATTTTAAATATTGAACTGAGGACCATGGATGTCTTACATTTTACTCCCTTCGTTCCTAAATATTAGTCTTTCTAGAGGCTTCAAATGGACTGGCACATACGGATGTATATAGACATATTTTAGAGTCTAGATTCACTCATTTTGCTCCGTATGTAGTCACTTGTTGAACTCTCTAAAAGACTAATATTTAGGAATAGAAGGAGTATTTTTGAACCCGTGTCATACATGCATGGGTTGGAAAAATAGATGCACTATACTTATTGGATTGTTGGTGTGTTCGTGCGTGTGTGTCTGTGTGTGTGTGTGTGTGTGTGTGTGTGTGTGTGTGGTCATATGCTTGATACATACAAAGTTTTCTCACCTCCATATTGTTCATCTTTTAAATTCGAATTTGCATTGGAAAACTTACTAGGGATACCATGAAATGTGATATCCACGTTGAGATCACTATATCACAAATTCACTCTAATTCAACAACTCGTCATAAATCAATTGCCACGTTGAGATTAGTATTTGCAAGGAAAATACGGGTATTGTAATACACATAGATTTGTCCGGCAATTTAAAAGGTTCCTTTCGTATTCTCAAATGGTAGGACCCAACGGCGTACCAGCCAGCCCTTGGCTCGTGTTGATCCTAAAAAAACGGGCTCGTGTCCTTCGGTGGCGTGCGTGGTACGCACATTAGGCAACCCCAACCAGTCGAGCCTCAGCATTTCAAGTCGAAATATCTGGCGGCTAGAATTCCAGCCCTAGGAAATTCCCCTCATGTCCCGGTCCATAATGACTACCGATGAAAAGCGGAGGGATGCTTTAGTAACTAGACAACGTTAACTACCGTGTCGAAACGCAGTTCAATTCCCTCGGTCGCCGCCGTCAAGGTCACCCGTCAACTGCATTGCCTAGTACTACTACTACTACACCAGGATGAGCATGTAATTGAGCCCGCTTTGTTCGTGCCTAGTACTTGAGTTAATATATCGTGCAATGCACTTTGATGCGGAGGGATTATCCTTTACTCCCTCCTTTCCGGTTTATAGGGCTTATCTCAAAATTTTAGTTTTCCCATTTTATAAGTCTCAATTTGGTTGTTCCCCATCACATGTTTAGATTTCAAGGTGCAATAAATCATTACATGCAAGTATTAAGAGAAAATTGACCAATGCATGTACTTTATGCATGCATGCATTGCAATTAATGCATTCGTAAACACAATTTTTGAGGAAAACAAGCGCATTAATTGAGTGGTTTTGCAAACTACAACAATTGTTCCACCACTCACCATCTACCTTGGTTGGTGAGATTTTTGAATTGAGCCCTATAAACCGGAAAGGAGGTTTAACTAAGCAAAATGTTTGACCAAATCCTTTCTTAAGAAAGACAGCAGGACAGATGTACGGCTTGAAATTGCATGATGCAGGTTATGATATTGTTTCGAATCCTGGGTCTTAAATTTCAGAAAATCCAAAAGGGAGCATAAATTCTTGAAACTGAGCATGGTCACGTGATATGGCACAAATATTACTTCATAAGTTTTTTCTTCAATTCGAGACAAGCTGCTTATGACAAGTTGCACAAATGAAGAGCCAAGGTATTTTGGAACAAATACATCACGTTAAAATGACGCTTTCACTATTGAAACCGTATGCGTTTACGTGCCGCCACCGATCCCGCTTCTCATCGGCAGTGCCGTCCAGCAAAGTGTATGAGTTGACGGGAGGCGGCGAAGCAGACCGTCAGCCGACCGGTCAGGAGGCGTGGCGAAAGCATCACAGTGTACTCACCGGGAGGCGAGCCTTTGACCAGTTCCGCCGCCCACCGTCGTCCCAACTGCTCCCACATTTAATGTCACCGGCGCCGCAGTTTAAAATCAACCCCGCACTACCCGGTATCGCTACAATCCTCTCTCTTCCTCTCCGATTCCCTTGTCGTCTACCTCCAACTAGCCTGACCTAAACATACGCCATGCCGCATCACGATGGTCTGCCCTTAGTGTTCCAGTTTCCTGAGGAAGACACCCACCGGAGTCTCAAGAACATAAGGCGCTTTGGGATGAGGTTGAACTGGCCTTGCGGGAAGACGCCGCCGCTGTCCCGCTCTCATTCCGGCTCCCTGCCGCCCGACAAATACGCGCCCATCCCCGTGGCATTGATGGGCTGGGAGCCACACATTGTCGCCGAGCTTGATGCCACGGGGTTCCACGAGGTCCCCGCCGACTTTCACGCGCCTGCAGACCAGATGCGTCACAAGATGTATTGACGCTGACGCCTGCAGCCGGTGCGTGCACCGCCAACAAGATGCGCCGCTGCAGACCGACGCGACACGCCTGCAGCCGGTGCCCGTGCACACGAATGTCTCACGCCGCTGCTGATGTTGTCGTTCGCTGGTGCCGCGTTCTCGGCCGCATGGATGGCCGCCGTCGACCGCTTCCTTGCACCAACGCCATCGCCTCCTCCCGCCAGATTGACTTCGCTCAAGTCTGTAACATTTTGGCCTTCCATGAAGCTAGGCCAACGCCCGTGAGTACGCCAACAACGGCGCAAGAAGACGCTGCCGCCGTCGGGTCGGGTCTGACGACACACGTAGCACGGCAGAGGAGCCGCTTCCCACCGCGAGGGGACGCCCGCCGCCACAGTAATCTAAATTTGCCATGAAATACGTTCGGATTGCCATGATTAAAATCCGAGCGTTTATCATTTCCGCTTATTTTATATCGATCGTCAGATAATTTAAAGTCGGAGTCGACTGAACGAAATGTATGGTTTGATCGATTGAATGTTCTCGCTAGAGCCGTATCAAATTAAATATAAAACATCATCAAGCCACATGTTTTCCTTGTCATCCAACGACCTAGACTGCTTCAATGTCGAGCGCTCAACACGTTTAGCGTGCAGTTAATTTCATGCCAAAAATAGTGCTAATCACATGACAACACGCAAATAATATCCTAGTAGTTAATATCCGCATGCACTTAATATACTTCCAAATTAACGTGCATTGCATGTACACACTGACTAGTGCTGCTAATACGTGAAACTGGTGCTGTGACTTGTGAACGCGTCCAGATATGGTTAACGGCAACATTGGCCGCGAGTTCTTCCTGTTTGCCCGTGCATCTAAACGCAGAAGGGGAGGAAAGAGAGAGAGCACACATGGAACCCACCAGTAAGTGAAGGCGAATAGTACTAAAAATAATATTACATGTTATCCATTAATTAGGTTGTGGTAATATAAAAACATTATGTGAACAAAGGGGGTACAACAAACATTGCTATTCTACTTATGTTGCCTATTGACGTGCGGCTTGAAGGCCCGGTCGCATGTTTGATCCTCATCCTTTTTTTTTAATTTGTATATGGATCCAAATTTGTTTCATGACATGTGGGCCCCTCGGTGTGTAGTTTGTAGCACTTTAATTTGTGGGTCGAAATTTGTTCCATTCCAACTGGACTATCGGTGTGTATTTTTGTAGCTTACTTATAATAATTAAAGAGAACAACATAGTTTTTTCAATAATACCATGGTGCGACGTTGAAGGCGAGAAAGGACGTGCGAGAGAGCGATGACCGAGCCAGAGGGAAATCGACTAGGGGAGTTGCGTGGGTTGCAACGCGTTTGGAGAAGTTGTGGGCGAATGCTACGAAAATATAATCTAAACCGACCGGAATAAATGCCTACACAAATTAATCCAAGGTTGGAGTGCCCTACTCGCAATGTAAATAGCTCCGCTTATGAGGGATGGAGAGGTAGTAGCTTCAACGCGTGGAAGATATGGTATGAGAAAGCGAGGTCAATCAAGAGACATATAGATAGAGAGACAAAGTGAGCATGGTCCGACATTCATTGAACAAATATATATGCTCCGGAGAGATATTGTCCGATTGAGATTTTGGTAAGGGTGAGGGCTGTAAGATAGAGCTTGAGAGATGATCCAGTCACAGACGTGTAGATATATTTTATGCGTGGGAGGAAGCAAGGCCAACCGATCACATAGGGTCGTCGTGCGATCGAAAGAGTGAGACGGGTTGGAGAGAGTGACCTAGATAAACGATGTGCGTGAGAGAGTATACAATGTGAATAGGTAGAATTGGGCTCAAACATGGTGATATATCGTTTTTGTCCGAGAAAGAGCAAGGTAAATCGAGACATACGGAGAGAGAGAAAGATAGAGATAGAGAGAGAGAGAGAGAGAGAGAGAGATTGATTGAGTGAGCATGGCCCACCATGAGGTCGAAAGAGTGGCGGCGGCTTGGATGGACTGACCTAGATAGACAATCTGCGTGAGAGAGTATAGAGTGTGTCGATCGAGGCCTGAACAGGGAGATATATCATTTGTGTGTGAAAGAAAAGCGAGGTTAAACAAGACTCGAGATAAAGAGAGCTAGATTGAGCGAGTGTGGCCCGCCGTCTTGGAAGAAAGAGTGAGACAGTCTCGAGGAGTGACCTAGATATACAACGTATGCTCGATGCGCACGAGAGGTTGGGGGGCTAGATAGGCACTGCATGTATTTAGCGCGAGAGGGAGAGGGGGGAGAGAGAGAGAGCTCGGCATGGGGTGCAATGGCAGGTGTGTGAGGTAAATACATTTGGTAACAGGAGTGGAAAAAGGGGTTGTGTAGTTGAGAGACTTAGAGATCGAAACATGGAGAGAAAGAATGAACGTGTGTTGGAAACCGATAGCTTGCTAAGGTGGTTAGGAGAGGAAGATTGACAGACACAGGAAGTATGTAGCGTTTGTCTTGGCGGGGGGCTAAAACAACATTTGAATGTACATAGTACGAGACTTAATATCGATGTTTCAATTCAGTGTACATTGTAAGATTTGAACCGAGGACCATGCATACGGGTAATTATTTTGAATTCGTGCCATACTAAGTTTCGAAAAGTTGACATTGGCTCAATTTGTTGTGCTATTTTGTAGGTCATATGTTTGAATGCATCCAAAAGTTTTCTCACTACCATGGTGTTCATCATATACATATGAATTTGTATTAAAAAAGTAGCGTGGATACAGTGAAATGCGGAATCCACGTTAGAATTGGAGATCGCTACGTGACACACACTCTAATTCAAATAACTAATCATGTGACACACTCTAATCCACGTTAGCGTGGGTACCGTTTCGATTTTTTTTAAATAACTCCTCATTAATTAATTTATAGTACTCCCTTGTTCACTTTTATAAGACCTTGAAGACAATTCAGACAATGTGCAAAACAGTTCATTTTAAGTTGTCTGAAACGACTTACAAAAATGAACGGATGGAGTATCTCGTCTCGAATGACTAATTATTGCAAGGAAAACACGGGCATGGTAATACATACAGATTCGTTTGCAAATGAAAGAAGATTCGTTTGCATTCTCAAATGTAGGCGCACCCAGTGCAGACCGAGGTCGTGTCGAGGTGGGCCGCTTGGTGCCTTAAAAGGTAACTGCCCTTGGGTGATCGACATGTGGGCTAGCCACGTGTTGGGCCCACATGTCATGGACACAAAGGCAGGTGCCTTAAGGCACCGAAGCATAGTCCTGTCGGGGTGGTCGCGTGTGTCGGACGGACGCGTAGCACCCAGCCACCCACCCCCCTCCCCCCAAAAAAAGGACGACGACAATATAAGTTCGCGCTTCCACGTTTCGGATTGAAATACCTGGCGGCCCCAATTCCAGCCCTGCAAAATCTCTATTCTCCACCGTCCCCTTCCGCGCCCGGATTGCTCAAATCCCTAATTCGCCGCCATCCCTCGAATCGCCCCTCGTCTCGTCTCTTTCCCCACCTTTCCCCACCTCTGTGTCGGACGACGATGACGAAGACGACGGTCGCGCTTCACCACCGCACCGGAGCTACCTCATCTACGCCCTCGTCCACCGCCCGGTGGTCCATCGACAACGTCGGCCGCGCAACCGACGTGCCTCACGGACACCGAAGTTCCACCGCATCAAAGCGCTTCACCGACGCCGCCTCCCAGCTCACGGGCTACTTCACCGAGCACATCGTCGTCGCACATCCGCTTCGAGGCCGTTGGGGCTTCACCAACGGTCTCGTCCACCGCATCGTAGCGCTCCGCTGCCACTCAAGATCTGCATCCGTGCGTGGCCAGCCAACACTAGTGCATCACCCTTAACGGCTCTGAAGTGACCCGCACTCTAACTAGGCGAGCATGCCCAAACGCCGGCCCGAACTAGGTATCCACACATCACTCCTTGTGCATTGTTCCGACGATGTTTGGATATCCTTTCACTGCTCTCTTAGCTTACACGCCTATGCAACTCCGACTTTAACTCTCATTTCTTCTGGAGATATCATCTGAAACAAGCAAATCCATTTTTTAGCAAAGCATGACGGGGCTACGGGATCTGGTACACATCCTGCACACCCATATAACCTTGTAAGTATCTGTCCTCCGGTACAACATCAAGGTCGATTCCTCTTATTTGATCAACCATTCGCCGTGTCAAAAATGCAGAGGGGATGCAAGGAGCACAAGGCCCGCACATCCAAGCAAGTGGTAACATGGACTTGTACATGGAACATCCCAAGCGCAAGCAGAGCTGCAGTGAGCCTGCATAACGAGCTAGTGTAAGTCCTCGCATTTCATTTAATTCAGATCGGCATTCGTGTATGATTTGTGTGCGTTGGCTGATCCACGAATTCAAGTTACAAGGCGAACATTTAACTTAAAAAATACGAAAAGCACTTGCACTCAAAATCAACATAACTTGAGAAATGTGAAGCTACATGCACTTTGAAAACCAGCTAATGATCCAAAGTAGTTCAGATTATAAACACTAAATGATGCAAGCACCAAAAAACACAAAATGCAACATGGTGTACAAGGACTACAAACATGGTCTGTACTGCTTGAATTATTCGTTCTCTGGCTGAAAATATCAAGTGTAATTGCATGTATAACCAAAGGCGCAAACTGCATATCAATATATCTATCCTGCACAAGTATGCCAATAGTTTCAAACAACAGATTAGAAAAGTATTTTTGCTATGTTTTCATGATACGGGGACTTTCTGGTAGATGGCCTCGACATTTCTTCAAACTATGAAAATGCACTATAATTTGCTTGTCATCAATGCCTGCAAATCTCCGTCTCTCTCAACATAGTAGATCATCATTAGACACTAAATCCTTCAATGAGCTTGCAAAATGCTTGCATTAGATCCCTCATTAGACACTATATGTTCATCACCAGGAGCATGTAAAATGTTTGCATCAAATCCTTCATTAGCGCTCTTTTCATTAGACACTTGAGCTCAAGAACAACATGAGCTTGTATGTTTGCACCGGAAACTTGATTAGATACATCGATTCGGTCGATTCAAGATGATTGGGGAGTTATAAAATAAGTAGAAATTGGTTTCATTTTCTCATAGATTCCCTACATACAAGCAGTTTTACAACACCGTCGGGTTTAACTATTGGCCAGAAATTGAAGAGTTGAATTAGATATAATCGAGGATGTGATGTACACCGTTATGCATGCTACTCTTGCAAAGTCGCGAGTGTCCGTTTACAAGCTCGATGTCATGCCGTCTTTGCCGCCGCTGCCTCCCATGCAAAGCTACACCTGTGGTTGGATCTTCATCTTCTTGTCCTTCCGCTCGCTTAAAGCCGGCGACCGCCTCCAACGAGGGCGCGAGGAAGTGCTGTGTCGGTCTGTCTGCCGCTGCTAGGTTAGGAGCGAACCGCACTAGAGGCCGGAGCGAATGAACTGGGATTTTTCCCATTGTCGATCGATATGGGAGGCGCTGCTTGGGCCGCGAGCCTGCTATAGGGCCTGCCTTGCACTTATGTTATTGGCCCATCCAAGTTGAAACATTTTTCTTCATTTTTACATTGCTCGCTTCGTATGCGTTGGGACGAACAAAACTAGCGTGGGCCAACCTGGATGACTCAAACTAGGTGCACACTTTCCAGCCCACCGAGGCGGCCGCCCATACCAGCCCCTATGGTGGCGCCGCCTTTTTATGCGTGTATGATTGGATAGTGAAAAATATTCCAAAGGGCGCTTTTGATTTACCCACGTAATGGTTGAATTGCTTGTTTCTATGAACTGAGTTCGCCAATAATCAAGGATGCCGTCTTTTCATCCTATTGTAGATTGCTTAGATCTCGATATGCCAAAAGTAATCGCATGAAATATACAAGAAAAGCCAAGGTGATGAGTTTGGCTACAACTAGTCTGACTACACGTCCTCATATAACATATCAAGGACGCACCATCTTACCAGAGTAACCATTCGACTTACCCATGGAGTGTGGGAAGAAAGAAGTATTGGGACTGCGTATCCAAGCAATTGATGCCATGGACTCCTTTGTACAACCTTGTAAGTTTAAAAAGAAGTTGCAATGTGCCTGCATAAAGAACTAGCGTAAGTTCGCCATTCGATTCTCGAATTTTAGTTAGCCACTTATTGCAAAATTGTTCAATTACGTTGCTTGGCTTAATTTAGTTTGCTATCGATTACATAATGGCACAGCCTGTTAATCATATTGTAGATCGCTACTATCTATGTGTTTGATACTTACCGTTAAGAATTACCTGCTTGCCTTAACTTAAATATCTACTTGTTTGTTTAATCGCTTTGTCGCAACAACGGGTTACAATGATGTTAATAACTTCTCCTCCGTCCCATAATATAGGACGTTTTTGACACTACCATAGTGATAAAAACGTCTTACATTATGGGACGGAGGGAGTACTTTTCAGCATCCAATTGAAACTCTTTAATTCCTTGTTTGTTTAACTGTTTTGTTGTTATAACTCCCAGTTGAGATGTTTTGCTAACTTCAACTTTTCTGAATCCAATCAGAATTTTAATGGCAAAACAGGTTAGCCCAAGATCAAAGAGCGAGGTCCCCATGAACGTTGCATCATTCCACAGCAGTGGCACCGGCCCAATCGTGCATTATGAATTGCCAACTGCTGATGCTCTAGAGGCTAAACTAGTGGTAGAAAGAGATTCTACTTCCGCACTTAGAGATGAAGTTGACATGTTGAGGAAGCAAACAGCACAATCACAAGCAAGACTCAAGACAACCATTAAATATTTGGTGGATTTCAAAAGCGAAGCAAGTCGAGACCCACCAGATTGTTAAGGTCCTCAAGGAAAAAGGAAATTAAATTCCTACTTGGTAAATCATAGGTGAAATGTTCTTTCCATAGTTGAATAACTTTTGTGTTGTCTGCTCATGTAATCAATCAAACCATTTGTTTTAGAGATCATGTAATAATTGTTTTTTTGTTTTTGGTTTGTAATTTTATTTGAGCACAAGTATGTATTAATTGATAAGACTCGGAGACATTTCATTTGGATTGCATGCTGCACCTACAAATATGCCAATTGGGCTGAATGTGCATTCAGCAATAGTAGTAGTGTAGATGGACCATAAGTGGCACGCATCGGAAAGGGCCAAAATGCTGGCTAAAAAAGGATGATGCTGTAGCCAAAGAAAAGTACAGCAGCCTGGTTTATGTATGTTAGTTGATATTATTGATCCATATACTCTATAAGTGTTTATGTGTTTGTTAGTTCTGTACATTCTTGGTTGATTGACTCGGTATTTGAATCTTGATACATCGCTTGTGTACATATCTAAATGGGAGTACACATTATGATGCGTGTGACATTTGAGTTGGACATGAAGTGTTCCAAATATTCAAATTCACCTTAAACTGGATACTAGTTTCTCAATTTGAGTATCGGCATTTGAAAACCATATTCATATATGACAGTGGAATACATCTTTGTTGTCCTTTTGAAGATATATAAAACACATAGAATGATTTATAAGGATTCATATAGGAATACAAAATGGATTCGAATTTAGTTGCCAGGGTAAACGTGGATGCTTATCGTCCCAAAATTCGAAAGAAGCAAAGAAATGTCCACTCCCACGCCGGCTGCCAGCCAAGTGTTTGGGAGATGGAAATTACTGTCTACCCATTACACGGACAATCCATCGGCCTGATTTCCACCGCTCTAAATAGGGTAGGTTAGTAACTTCAATTGGACGTGACACGATCACTCTGAGCCCATTCCGACACGGTGCATGCCAAACATGGGCAGCAAAACACATTTGATTCAAGCTCGTCCGAAAGACCTCTGCTTTCTCCCTCCATTCCTCATTCATACACGGTGGGCGGCAAAACAAACTCGACTCGGCCAAATCGATGTAGGCAAATATTTTCAATAGGGGCAGGTTTGTAACTTCACTCGACGTGACACAACCGCCCTTCCTGTCAACCCCGTTCATACACCGTGGGCGCCAACCATGGGCGCCAACCACCTCTCTCGCCTCGAAATCGCCTGGCAAATATTGGCGAGATGCGAGATTACCGCCCTATCCCCAACCGACGAGACGTCCAAATTTTAAACGGGGCTAAGTTCAGAATTTTCCCATATTTCAGACAAAGCGCGTCCCAAAAACATGGTTCTCCGTACCTCTCCCTCCATTTTCCCATTCATACACCGTCCGCGCTAGAACACCCCATCCCCACACCAGCCTCCGTCTGCCACCCCATCCATCGTCGCCGTCCTCCACCACATCCATCGCCACCGTCCTCCACCATTCCGGAGTGCCTACCAAGACCGCATCGTCCACTGCTAGAGATGGACGTTTCTCATCCACGGCGACGGACCAATAGCCTTGCATTGCGTCCTCTCGCTTCATCGGCGCCGTCGTCCTCTTTGTCGGGCCGCCACACGACCTTCTCTTCCACCGCAACGGGACTTATCCCCCGATGCACCCGTCTACCGTCGCAGATCTGCTTCAACGCCACCGATAGCCATCGCACCCCCGATGCCTACACGGCGCCGCAAGAGAGGTGGTACTTCATATCTCCTCAAGTTTTTGATCTCAACTAGAAAATAGATCTTAACTTGGTTACTCTACTTTCTTTTCAGCTCTTAGAATTTAGTTCTTAGTTCAAAGCAAACAATGGATGCTAAATATCATTTCTCCGGGTTTGCGACTTCAAATCTGCCATGGCACAGCCATAATATGGTTTAATTGATCATGCTTAGGGTTTAATTGATCATGTTGGTTTCGTGGTGGTTTCTTTAATAGAAATCGAGGGGAAACCCTCTTTTGCTAAAAAAATATGCTTAGAGTTTCCCCTTTATGATCACTATACGATCGTAATCGTGCTTCGTGTCATAGTAACATCGCTTCCACGCATCAAGCTAAACAAGCTTAGATGTTCAAATACGAATCGATATTATTAAAACAGAGTTGTTTAATTGGTCACTAAATGTTCCTAAATTAGTTTAAAAATGCATGTTCGCCGCTCGGGTGTGTATCTCTGAGGTGCCCACGGTGGGCCAGCCCACCACAGGATTTTGGGTCGCCCCAGCCCCGATTCCTCTCTCGCTTCTGCTGGCTTCCGATCTCTACTGCCTCAAATTACCGCCGCTGGCGACTTGCCGTCCCCGGACGGCATGACTCTAGGAGGAGACGCTGGACTAACAGGAGGTCAGGAGCCGCTCGCCTAACAAGCGTCACCGCTGCCCGGCGCACTGCGCCTACCTTCCCGATCCGTTCAGGCTCAGCGGCAAAGACCCACCAAGCCAACCCGATTTATCCCGAGATACGTCCTCAACACTCAAAGCCCACTCCTCATCACCCATTTTCTAATTGATTCATTACTCATTAGGCAGGACTGTTATTAAGGTTTGTTGTGTGCTCGGTACTACCTACACTTAATGTTTCAGATGTATTTCGGTAATCTTTAGTAGCTCTAAAGTTCACAGGGTTTTCAAAATTTCAGCCCTCGGAACAGAAACTAGTCATTTTGGATTGTTGATCGTAGTGACATTGACCCAGATTACTACTGCAAGCCAGGTTTGTTGACAATTTTACTTGTCTTTCTTACTCATTCGATATAATATCCAATTATTCACGTCGATTAGTTGCAAACAATAAGTGCTATACAAACTTCTTCATTCAGATTTTGGACGGTCTCTCATCGCAGCTATAGCTCGCATACTTGTCCTAATAAGCTCACAAGTAAATGATTGATTCACTACATCTATGCTTGCCTTGTCATATTTGTTGTCAATATTCTTTTAGGGTGGACCATCCTGTTTCTAAATACTGGAACCGTAGACCTGAGTGAATAGTATTTCTCTATGTGATCTCTTCCATCATGTGTGGGTAACGAACACTGCATTGTATAGAAAGAAAGTGTCATTTCCAGCTTTTACATAGGTTTCAATCTTTTACATGGAATACAATCTGCCTACTTGCTTTGTGTCGCACTACCAACACTCCACCCTTGAAGCTAAACATTACGCCACTCATAATTGCTTAGTTTATTTGTTCAAATACATTTCATATGATTCTAATGTTCCTACTTCAGTTTTGAAATGTGTGCCCGCCTGTTATAGAGACATAAGGGGTTTGTATTTACGTGTGTGGTCTGTCAAGACGGTTGGGGAGGTGAACTTTGCATATGCAGGATTTATAGGGAGACACTCTCCGAGTTGAATCCGCAATGCATTCCATAGATAATCGACTACTTTTTATGTTTTCATGAATCTCAGATTCTAACAAGATCATAATGATTATGAGCTTGCGCGCATGAAAAGAATAAAGCGTAACAATGCCATGGTCATCAAACTTGGCATTAAGGGACTGAAATCAAGTCTGGATGCAATGCAATGCAAACGCTCTCCACCTACAGATTCATGCTCAGAATATGATCCTAACAGTGATTCTGAGCTAGAGGGAGACCTAAGTCAATGTAGCTCCCTAGTGAGGAGTCAGAGGAAGATGCCCTATCTTATTCACCCATCAAGGTATCTTGCAACTGATGCTTTGCATTGCTTCTACTTTGTTGAACTGCCATTAGCTTAGTTTACACATCGCGTATGTGAATACGCCCTGCCTATCCATTTTCAGTACATATTCCATCTGTCATCATACCATATTTATCCATTCAAATGTTGTTCTTGTGTATCAGACGTTCAAAAGGAAGAGGGCGATTGCTGATCGTGGAGGAGCACAAGCAAAGTATTTGGAAAAGGTAGTGGCACCTCATAAATCAAATAGCTCATTAGGTGTAGTTGCAATATCACCGACCCACAAATTACCCCAACTCTAGCAGACTCTAGCCCTACTACACCGGGTCATTTCGATGCCCCAACTCAGCAGACCCCAACCGCAGAAACAAAAGTATGATTATGCCGGACATAGCACCAACAGATGACGAAAACCCCCATTCCAAAGAAAGAGTACACCAAATCCAGTTGCCAAATCCCTTTTCGAACCGTGAGAGAGCCCCAATTGCAGCAAATAGGACCCCTGTTCCATTTCTTCCCGCTTAGAAGATGAAGCTTATGTTGTTGTCAGAACTTTGTGCGCATCTTTCCTTCATGGAAAGATTATACCGCACATACGTATCAATTTCCGCCTTCCTCCGCAACTTACGCATAAGTAATGTACTAATGTTATTCATGGTCATTATCGCATATGTTTCACGATGTAAGACACAAGATTTCATTCTTTTAAATAGGCGAGGAGCAAACCGGATTGTGATGACGAAAGCAAGAGTTGGTTGCGCTTTTCAAGCACTCGTTGATGAAGTATCGTTCCTACCGAGGCAAGCGCACTTCGATGGCAAGCCTTTGAACGAAATTTCTGTAAAGTCTCCGATTGCTACATTTATCCGACGGTGACTGGAATAATCTTGTTACACATTGGTCTCAGCTACAGCGTAAGGTACTGTCTATGATATCACATCACAATTTGAACTACATTTCTGCATTTGCCTTAATGTCTCACTTGTACGAAAACTGTTAGCAAAAGAACATTCGTTCTCAAGGGACCACAGAATCTCGCAACTATACTACACACTGCATTGCTCTTGTGAGTATCTCTTGCCCTGTATGACCATAATTGCTTTCATAGCTGTTTGATTATGTAGCATCACTGCACATGTTAGCCTCGTAATCGTCCATTTGGTGGACATCATAAGATCCGTATGGACTCTTACACAAATTTAGAATCAACCCAATGCTTTTGAAGAGGTTTAGCTCTGCAGTCCTCTTGCCAGGACTGAACGTGGTCTATCATCAGCACTTACATTATCAGCTACTCCCTCCGTCCCATAATATAAGAACATTTTGTACAGTACACCAGTGTTCAAAACACTCTTGTATTATAGGAAGAGGGATTGGTTCATTTTGTAGCATTCTGCATCTTATCTCCCTCGCCCACCATTCAATAAAAAAGACCAGATCTATATTTAATCTTACCAACAAGAAGAATACATGCATAATGCCGGTGTAAGTGTAGCCCATTGCTCTTGTCAAGACATTTTGTCCTCAGAACGCTTGTACTTCCGAGGATTGGTAGTTGATTATGTAGCATCAATCTGCATCTTATCTTCATTATCCTATATCCCTTCCAAAGATTAACATATCTATAATTACTCTCTATAAAATCTAGAGTACAGTGCAATGCTTATGAAGAAGATTCTGTAAGAAATTCTTGAGTTATCTTTCCCTTGACATGGAGAAGGGCATTATAAAGCCGGTGTTAATCGTTAATGTAAGTCAGTCCTTCTAAAGCCTTTATCCTCAACTGCTGTTTAATTTGCTCATACTCCCTATCGTTTCATCGCTGTTTAGTTTGTCGTTTCTACCAAAATGCATGTTCGTAAGAACCGTAAGTTCTAAGTTTTACTTGTAAAACCAAATTTCTTATTCATACCATGCACATTACTTAATACTCCCTATATGTATGCTTGGTTTTGTGGATCTATAATCCAAAGTGTGTGGTGAAGCAGCCCACGTTTGCACCTTGTCATCTCCTGTTTTATCTTCTTGATGTGGTGATGATATGAACAACATGCCATGCACATTATCCAAAATAGATACAATGATTTTCTTTGCCCTTCATCTATGCTTGTTATGTTGACATGGTAATCCAAGTAGTGTGGTGAAGCTCCCGCATTATGAACAATGCCAAATTATGCTATTGATATTTTGAACTTACTCTTTATTTTCTAATTTGAAATTGGATAGAATTGATGTAATGCAGTTATCATCTTTGTTTATACATGTGCAAAACCTGTCATCTCTCTCGCTTTGTTTCAGGTGATATGCCCGATGGCATGCACAAGTCTGTCAAGGCTGTGAGACAAACCCAACATATATTGGAGCAAAGAAGGCAAAACATCTTGAAGATAGCGAGACAACCCCAAAGTCTTGTCTTGATGCGTGTTCAATTTACTTGAGACTAATAGTCGACAAGCTCACATAATTCGTTGTTCGAGATCAGTTCGACTTCTTCAGTCCCAAGTTCTAGCAGAAAGGCATTCTGCAACTCAACTTCGACTTGAAGTCCTATCTCTAAGAAAGATTGCGCAGAACACCAATGAGAACCTCATCGCTAAACAACTACACCTGGAAGCTATGACCGACATGCTAGGCCGGTCTCACAGCCTTGCTCAGCAGCTTGCGCAACAGTTCCCCCGCAAGGCTAACCTTTCTTGAACTGTCTTGGAAGTGGTCTCGGTTCAGTATTATTTTGTTACGCTGCAATGGTGCCCAGTTTTTGTAATCTGCTTCTTCGTTGCGCTTTATGATCACCGGTGGCGAACTTCGATGCCATGGATGTAATATACCTTAAATCCTTTATTGTATAGTGTAGGTTTATTCTTAGTTACTATGCCGTAATTTCTTTATTGTATAGAGTAGGTTTGTTCTTAATTCCTACTAGTTACTGCCATCATTCGCTATCTGAAAAAAATCAGATGTCGTTGACCAGGCCGAAACATTTGATAACGGGCCAGGTTTTTAGCGGGCCACAATTGGGTCGGCCTGCGTCTTTCTTGGGCCCGAATGATTGGGGCCTTCACACATTGCGCCAGGCCCAAACTTACACCGACCTATATTTTAGTTGGGCCTTTTGTCGACCCAACGCTTAGTTTGGCCCAGGTAGCGTTGGGCCATTAACAGGCTGAATATTGTACTGGCCTGTTACGGCCGAGATGAAACCACGGGCCTTTAGCAGGCCAAAATGCATGTTGGGCCTCAATTTTCACTAGTCGTCGATGGGCCTTCAGCAGGCCGAAATGTAGACCGAGTCGTTATGGGCCCAGTTAGCTCACGGGCCGTTACCAGGCCGAAACATATCTCGGGCCTTAGTTGGCCCACTGATATCATGGGCCTTTAAGAGGCCGAAAGCTTAGTCTGTGCATCAATCGGCGAATTACGCGACAGGCCTTTAACAGGCCCAAAGTCATGTTGGGCATATCTATTGCCACCTTTAGCACGGGCCGTTAGTGGGCCCGATGTCTCGTCGGACCATATATGGCCCATGGGCAGCACGGGCCATTCCCAGGCCGAAAGTCACACCGGGCTGAAATGGGCCCATGTCTACATCAGGCCTCTAACAGGCCGAAAGTCACTGGGCTGTAGTTGAGCCTGAATATTGAGCGAACAATTAACGGGCCAGATCTGGCTTCGGGCCGCAAATGGGCCCAAATATTGGGTGAACACTTAACGGGCCAGATCTGGCTTCGGACCGTAAATGGGCCCAAATATTGGGCGAACAATTAACGGGCCAGATCTGGTTTCAGGCTATAAATGGGCCTTTATTAAGCAGGCGGTTATTGGGCTAGCCCACTAGTACCTGATTAAGTTCTACGGGCCTTTGATTGGGCCGGCCTTTTTAACCTATATGGGCCTCTGTTGGGCACACCCACGTGTCGACGTACCATAGGCATGTCTCCTCCAATGGACGGGCGACATCTGGCCCACTAACAGCCAATCAGAATTTTACACGTGGAAATTTCCCATTGGTCGGGGCTGTTAACGGGTTATCGGATCCAAAATCCGACCCGATAGCTTAACGGCATTCCGTTACGATGGATGCCACGTGTCGGTCACCCTTGACGAAAGCACTTCATGACGCCATGATTTATCGTCATGGAAGTGGACACCTCCATGATGATAATTTTGGTAATGTCATGGAACACTTCTACGACAAAGACAGTATGACTATCTTGATTTTGTCATAAATTTGTCATGGATGTACATGCATGACAAAAAACGCGACCTACTGTGACAAACATGTATCATCATGGAAGTGTATTTTTTTGTAGTGGCAACTTTATCCTTGTAGACGTTGTTGGGCCTCCAAGTGCAGAGTTTTGTAGGACAGTAGCAAATTTCCCTCAATTGGATGACCTAAGGTTTATCAATCCGTGGGAGGCGTAGGATGAAGATGGTCTCTCTCAAACAACCCTGCAACCAAATAACAAAGAGTCTCTTGTGTCCCCAACACACCCAATACAATGGTAAATTGTATAGGTGCACTAGTTCAGCGAAGAGATGGTGATACAAGTGTAATATGGATGGTAGATATAGGTTTTTGTAATGTGAAAATATAAAAACAGCAAGGTAGCAAGTAACAAAAGTGAGCAAAAATGGTATTGCAATGCTTGGAAACAAGGCCTAGGGTTCATACTTTCACTAGTGCAAGTTCTCTCAACAATGATAACATAATTAGATCATATGGCAATCCCTCAACATGCGACAAAAGTTACTCTAAAGTTCCTATCGTGAAGAACATAAGATGAAATTGCTTGTAGGGTATGGAACCACCTCAAAGTTATTCTTTCCGATCAATCCATTGAGCTATTCCTATAAGTGTCACAAACAGCCCTATAGAGTTCGTAGTAAAATAACACCATATGACACACATCAATCAACCCTAATGTCACCTAGATACTCCAATGTCACCACAAGTATCTGTGGGTCAATTATACGATATGCATCAAACAACTTCAGATTCATAATATTCAATCCAACACAAAGAACCTCAAAGAGTGCCCCAAGATTCCTACCGGAGAAACAAGGACGAAAAAATGCATCAACCCATATGCATAGATTATCCCAATGTCACCTCGGGAATCCGCGAGTTGAGTGCCAAAACATACACCAAGAGAATCAATAGAACACCTCGTTGTCACCAAGGGTATCCCACGCAAGACATACATCAAGTGTTCTCAAATCCATAATAGTATTCAATCTGATAATAGCGAAACCTCAAAGGTAAAACTCAATTCATCACAAAAAGGTAGAGGGAGAGAAAAACCATATGATCCAACTATAGTAACAAAGCTCGCGGTACATCAAGATCGTGCCATATCAAGAACACGAGAGAGAGACAGATCAAACACATAGCTACTGGTACATACCCTCAGCCCCGAGGGTGAACTACTCCCTCCTTGGCATGGAGAGCGTCGGGATGATGATGATGGCCACCGGTGATGGTTTCCCCCATCGGCAGGGTGCCGAAATGGGCTCCCGATTGGTTTTTCGTGGCTACAAAGGCTTGCGGCGGTGGAACTCCCGATCTTGGTTTCTTTCTAGGGTTTCTGGATTTATAGGGATTTTTGGTGTCGGTTTCACGCTAGGGGGTCCACGAGTCAGCGACAAGGCAGGCGGCGCGCCCTCCACCCTTATCGTTGACTCGGGACTCTTTTGTCCCAACTCTTTTGCTTCGGGGGCTTCTTCTGGTCAATAAAAAATCACCGTAAATTTTCAGCTCGTTTGGACTCCATTTGGTATTCCTTTTCTGCAAAACTCAAAAACAAGGAAAAACAGAAACTGGCACTGGGCTCTAGGTTAATAGGTTAGTCCCAAAAATAATATAAAATAGCATATAAATGCATATAAAACATCCAAGATGGATAATATAATAGCATGGAACAATCACAAATTATAGATACGTTGGAGACGTATCAACTATAGACGGGCGTCTCTATGGTTTGGTCCCACCTGTTAGTCAGAATAAAGAAATATCGGGATAAAATGCAACATACATTTTGTAATCAAGGGATAAGGAAAATACATGTAAAATAACAGAAAATGTGTGAAACACCTTTTTCATTTTTAATTTTTGCAGTTGAAATAAAATCTTCAATGTCATGAACAAAATAATTAATTAATTAATTGAAATACAGTCCAAAATTTTTCAAAAACAAGGACTTCGAAATTATTTTAAAAGTGACATGGCCTTGTTTATACAATGTTTACAATGACTCTACCACTCGATTAAATCAACCTCGAGGCATAGCCATTTCCCAGTCGGTCACCCATCCTCACACTGCTCCAGCCACAACACGTTTAACATTCAAGCTCTTTTGGGAATGAGGTGCCGAAAGGGAATATGAACTTTGTTGATAGGGATTGTCAATCAGACCTATGACACCTATGAGAATGCCAATACATTCTTCAAAAGTTGACCACACTCATATGACATTTTGGAAACATGTCATGAAGTAATGCCATGGACCTTCTAGAATCCCGTAAACATGTCTTGAAAGACCAAAAATATATTTTTGAAATTGTGAAAACAATGACTAGGAGGTTAATTTAACAGACAGGAATGAAAAGCTGACAAAAAATCATTCTCAAAATTTTCAACAATTATTTCGAGGTTAATTTGTCAGACGGGACTTAAAAGTTGAGCAAAGTCATATCTAGGGTTATACCAATTTAGTATGTAGTTTGTTAATAAATGAGTCATATTATACCTGCATCGCAGCCTAGTTCTATCTAGGGATACAAAGAATTCAAGATGCGTGTTCTTATTAAATCTTGTGTGCAATTTTCATAATTGAATGATTTCTTCTTCTTGAGATAACATGTTGTTCTAGATTTGGTAGTGCATTACTACCTCTTATTCTTACTATTACAATCTACTTATGGAGTACGTGGAACCCTCTAAATCTTTGTTCGTAGTATTGACGAGCATGCATACTAACAAATATTGTCTAACTCTACAACTGCTGCTGCCAAACCAGCACATCTATATTGCAGGATTAAAGAAGAATCACCGGAGAATGATTATCCTATAGGCAAACATGCATTGAGAAAAGATGTTGTCTATGAAATTAATATGGATTCATAGGGTTCAGATGATGCCAGTTAGATTGATATAGGTCAAGATCTTGGTAATCATCGAAAAACTACTTCTTAGGTACAAAATTCTTGTACATCGATTAGTGCAACTTCTAGATTTTTGTTTCTAAACTATGTCTTGGAGTACATTCAAGGTGCAATGTATGATACATCGCACTATGGAAGAAGCGCATCATAGCCGTACCTTCATCTTCAATTGCAACAAGATCTAAAGTGAACGGCCCATCTATTCACATTGTTAAACTTTCTTTCACGATTGCTAATTCATCTACACATTGAACTTGTGCTGTCAAACATTTATTACAACTAGACGTGCATATGTTCTATCCTAAATGGGTGTATGTTTTCTACAGAGAAAGATTCATACTGACCCGAAGGATGTATTTGCCGCAGAAATGTGCATTAGTATTATGCGAAAATGTGGTCGTGAAATTCCAGATCAGAACAATTACTAGAACAAGGTAAAAAAAAGCACCCGTGAGCAAGCTATATCGTTGAAGCCTGAGTATATAAATGAAGAAAATGGGAGAAACTTGTAGGCCAGTGGTGTGAGGATCACTCCAATGTATGTAGTACACACTCTTCGCTCTTCAAGTTGTCAATCCGTACTTCTGGACACATCGTGCTAAATTTGGGCTTCATGTCGTAGGAACTTCGTGCCAAGAAACAAGGAAAATCATCTATTGTGAAGCTAAGCCAAACAGTGCACCTACAAAATGTGATTCCCACTTTAGACATATGGTAAGTATTTGTAGTACCTTATTGCAAAAGCTTTATGTTGGATTACTATATTGCTTGCAGTATTAATGTTTACCAATTGATAAATCTGATATAAGCCTAAGGACAACATTGATAATCAATCTGGTGGAGACTTGCTTGAATGTACGTGCACTACAAAGAAATATCCTACATTTAGTTCGACTGCAAAAAAATAACAAATCGTAAGTACTGCCTAGTTTTGTTGGCTTCAGATGTATAGTCTGACTATAATTATTCAAACTATCAAGCACTGCTCTAAAGGTGCTATCAAATATATTGCAGAATGAATCGAGGATCAAACATACACCATCAAAATAGCTTGATATGACAGCAATACCAGATGTTCATTGAGGAAAAGAACTCCTCAAGCACGTTACTTTCGAGCATGGGCATCTTATCCTCCTCCGGGAAGAATTCATCCGCTCGTGAACACATCCGTGAGTTAGAACACATCATTGCAACTCAGGAGGTAAATGCAAAAAAAGGCAAGTGATATGTTTCATGAAGAGCTGAATGAAATACTTTTTGCTCAGATAGTAAAAATTAAAGAACTCAAGAAGAAGTAGCTAGAAGAGATTGAGGATTTCAAGGCGAATTCGTGAGAAGAAATCCACTATCTTTGAAAAAAGACAAAGACATATGGAGGCAATGCTCAGTCACCTCTTAAGGAAGTCCATGCAGTCAGCAAAAGACAACGTCTGAAAAACACCAAAGGACTCATGCTTATAGTCAACTTAACTTTCCTTTACCCGAGACTATGACCTCTGCTTCTCCTTGTAAAATGTCAGGTTTCACTTATAATGAAAGATTTGTTGCCAATGTTTGAATTCTCATTTTCCATCGATTCAAATATTTAATCTTTTTTCATGAAATTACAAATTTAATACAGATTCGCCAGCAAAGTTAATAATATTAATTACAACTTTTTTCTACGTGCAACGGTAATTGTGACGTAAATGCATGTCGTCACCAATGTCTGGTCCCACATGTAAGTAGACACTTTAGCATCTTCTGGGCCCATATGTCAGCAGCGTTGACCGGTCAAAACCGAGGCCCAAATTATTACTCACGGGACCGTTGGCGATAAAACCCATGGCGAACCAACAAGGAAGGAGCCACATTAGCAAGTGTTGGCCCCACCTGTCAGAATCTTTGACCGGTCAAACATGTGGACCAGTCACCAGTGACGGAATTATCGTCGCCAAAAAATAGATCTTAGGCGACAGATTGGGCTATCATAGGTGACATTCTGGGCCGTCACCAAAAACGGCCATCGGTGACATTTTTTGGTTCGTCACCTAAAATGCGATCTTGCATGACGGAAAAAGTGGTACCATCAAAAAAAATATGACGGTGCTTCGGTGATGGTTGGAAAACGTCGTCAGCGTATTTTCCATGATGAAAAACGGTTATATGTGACACAAGTGAAGCGTCGCAAAATAGAGTAAATTTTATAGTGATGTTTTTTACTGGCGGACTTAGACTTTATTTTTACCTCTAGTAATCATGTTAAATAAGTGCTCGGAATCTCCAGACACTTATTTCTTTGCAATATCTAACAATGTGTAATTCAATTTTCAGTTAAGCACCCGAGTACGAGCTTTGCGGTTTCATTCTAGATCACATTGTTCTCGTTGTGTTCAAGCCAAGAATCAACACTATCGTCGTTGCCTACAACATCCAACACATTTTTTCCATGAACCCCGCTGAAAAAGGGTAAATCCTTCTTGTTGTTTCCACCATATGTTGAAAAGTGCCAACTCGGGACATTTGAAAACCCTGGCTAAGTTTCGGAATTGGCATCTGAAAGTGCATTTGTTCCTAAATTGTTTTTTTTGGTATGATGACAATGTGGTTAGTGCAACTGAAGATGGTTACTAAAGTTTATCTCGGATCATTGGTTCCTCAAATGTTATTTTAGGAGATGGTCAATTTTACTTCAAAAGGGAAAGACATGGTCGCTCACTAAGTTATCCCTTGGTCTCACCTTATAAAGGATGATGAGACCTAAGGTTACAAGGATCCCAATCGAGTTATGCATGGTTGGTTGTAGGGGTTCGCAACGTGTCCTCCAAGGCACCTTAGTTATTCTCCGACGGGCCTCCTACTCCAGCGAGAGGCCTGCATGAACAGTCCGACCCCCTAGCCCATGGAGCTGGCCAACTATATGGAACACCTGCCAAGCATCCTCAAGAGCTCATGTTTGGCGCCTTAAGCGCCAAGTTACCCAAGTGGCGCTAATGCACCTCCTCATGTGGGCCGGCCCAACATGCGAATTCTGCCCGCCAGTTTAACATGTTGATTCCAAAAACAAGGTTGCATAGGTTCATAACTTGACTGTTCACCATTTGGTTGTTCGATAGTTGACGGTTGACTTCTCCAAAAAAGTTCATGAAATTGGAAAAGACGCAAATTCAGAAGAAAAAAACTTCGCAAATTTAACAAAAATTCATCGTTTTGAAAAAGGTTCACAATTCAAAAAAATTGCAACTTTCAAAAGTTCACGAATACGAAAAAATGTATGGATTTGAAAAAAGTTCAAGAATTTCAAAAAATGCTCGAAAATTTAAAAAAATGTTCACAATTTTAGAAAGGTTCATGGATTTTAAAGAATTTCAAGACTTTGTAAAAAATTATTTATGAATTCAAAACAATCCAAATATGAGAAAATTTCACAAATTTGGAAAAAAATAAAAATGAAAAAAAAACTAGGAAATAAAAACTAAAACTAAAAAGGAAAAAGGAAAAACCAAACAAAAATATGACACTGAAAACCATAGAGAAAACTGCCCGATAAAATACTGATGTGACCTTCTAGATTATTCCCAAAGCCGGCATGAAAAAACCTACATGGGCCGGCTCATATAGGAACTATCATACCAAGGTCTACTACTGTCGTTAGTTGGCATGGTCGAGCGATATTCCCTAAAAAGAATTGACACAATCAAGAAGACGAAATAAAGATGTAAATGGGTCGAGACCAAGTTTGAGAGGGGGTGTGTGCCAATTGGTAGAAAGCACTAAAATTGGCGCTTAAGGCGCCAAATAGGAATTGGCAGCATCCTCTCATCACTTGCTCCTCTGGCTCATGTGAACACACACGCCCGGCTGCATGGCTAATGGCCTAGTCCAGCCCCACCACAAAGATGGTTCTGCACCAGGCTTAAATGAAATCAGTGCACCAATTTGGTGTTGTCTTTCCTGTTTTCTTCCGGCGCATTTCCTATTGGACACATGTTGCGTTAAACTGTCAAGCAACACACAAAGCGCAAGCTTAATCGGGTCGTGCATATTGGGTCCACCCATTTAACGGTATCACAAATATTCCGGTTTTAGGAACATTCCAAAAGAATCTGTTCAGCTTTTACTAGGTTTTTTCTGTTGTTTTTGTACTGGTTTTCTTTTGGTTTTATATTTTTTGTTTCTTTTTATTTTTTTCATAATTCATAAGTTTAAAAAAATCAAAACCATAAAGTTTGAAATTTCAAAATTTTGTTCATGTTTAAAAAAATGGATTCCTTTCAAAGATCAGAATCTTCAAAAAAATGTTGAAAATTTCAAAATTACTTTTTAAACAAAAAATTCAGAGCTTCAAAATATTGTTCATATTTTTTAATACGACATTTTCAGAAAAAAATTCACTATTTCAGAAATTGTTCACAATTTTGAAGAAATTGTTGAAATTAAAAAATAATAGTATTTTTCCCAAAAAAAATGTCAACATGTGTACAAATTGTTCACTTTTCCATTACAGTGGTCACAAACTGAATAAAATTTGTGTTCTCAAAAAATGTTCAGTTTTTCCAAAATGTGGTTGCAGATTTTTGAATGACTGCTACAGTAAACCACGCGCTGCAGTACTCGCCTCGTTACAGCAACCTGTCCGGATACAGTGAAACGCTACGGTGCCCCCGCTGCTTTTTTTAGCAACAGTGCTACTAGATTCTGTCAACGGGCCAGTCCAGTAGGAGTTTGGGCTTGTCGGGCCCAACTAGCCCACGGACGGAGAGAGAGAGAGAGAGAGAGAGAGAGAGAGAGAGAGAGAGAGAGAGAGAGAGAGAGAGAGAGAGAGAGAGAGAGAGAGAGAGAGTGGTGTTGAAACCCTTTGTGCATGGCGTCGCTGTCGTAGTGTTCCAACCCTGGGATACATACATTTTGGAATAAAATGGAGCTTTTACCCTGAAAGGGATGTGCGTGCATGCGTCCATCACAAGCCTACCTAATCATCCATATCCAGTCCCTCCATCTTTCACGTATGCATCCGGGCATTATTATTAGTTGGAGTCATTTGTTCAAGTTGCATGCGTCGACATGCATGCATGAATGCTTCCACTAAGTAAACTGTACTCCCCTGCCTTTCGCTAGCTAATATCCATCTTAAAATATTGTTCTGGTGAGCTTAAGCTTGCGTCAGCTTGTCGGCGAGCAAGCACGAAATACGATATGGTGCTATAAACGATAGAAAGAAAATCCCAGCCCACTTCGACCCAATACTCCCGTGCCTTTCGCTAGCTAATTCCGTGGAAAGCATATATATGCATGCATGCATGAGGCGATCGAGCATGCCTGGGTTGAAATTCAGATCCAAATGACTGCTTTCAGTTTCAGATCTGAGTCAAGAGTTGAATTTCCTCCATGACAGCGACCTGGATGTGTACATGTATGCCTCTCAGAGAACACACACGCATGGATATCAGACGAGGTAAGCATGCATGGTTCTTCACTACTCCTGGATGGAGATGGAGATGGAGCAAAGCAAAACGGCGACGACACTCATGGTTGCAAATGCGGAGCTTTTATCATTATCATCACCAGATCGAGAGACACACATACGTAAAGCATGCATGCATGCATGCATTACATCCCATGGGGCCTTTCTTTATCCTCCTAGTCTTTAGTGGCGAAATTGAAAGGAACAAAGCAAGAGAAATCAAGAAAAGAAGAGATAGAAAAAGAAAAGCACTATTGGCTATGTACGTGGCGTGAAAACGATCGTGCGCAAAGCAAGCGGTTGAACATTGGCACTACGACTACGCGCGCATGCATGCATGCATGCATGGGTGCATGACACGGCAGCATGCACATCAACTGACCGAGCGGCAAAAATACAGTTCTTCCCTTCACGTACGGTTGATCTTTCATCGGTCTCGCATCATCAGTTGACGGCCTTGGCGCCGCCGCCGGAGTTGTAGCAGAAGTGGCGGTGGAACTCGCCGCCGATGCAGCACTTGAGCCTCAGGAAGCTCGGCTCCTTGGGGACGGTGAGGGGCCTCCTCGACCTGCACGCACGTCAACGTCACAATTTCATTCAATCACCATGTCTGTCCATCTTTGTTCCTTGAATATATACTCTAGCACTGAATTAATCAATCATATCGCTAACTGCTTGTTAACTAGCCCCCACTTTGTGTACTACTACTAGTACCAAAAAAAAATCAAATTAAAGCTAGCCGATTACATAGGCATGCAAGGGTTGTTGGCTCCAAGCAAGTTCCCGTTTCTATTCAACGGTGCATGATGCATATGTATATCCATCCACTAGTTTTCTTTAAGTATATGCTATGTTTTGTTCCTTCATTAATGTCCACATTCTGTTCTACACCTAGTGATAGATCGAGTGACCCACTTCTTAGTCGATTGATTAATGATAAGTTTGCTCAACAATATCAGCGGGACAGGTTAATGATATGATCAGTTATGTATGTGATAATTGCCTTTGTGGGTGGAATGGCTTGTCAAATGCTGGCATAAGTTGGGCCTTTGGAACCATCTCCTTCCTCATCATCTTGATTTCACGCTCCTCCATCACCTATTTGTAAAAGAAACCTGCTTATTATATGACCCAACCAAATAGGCAAAACATATATGCCTCCGAAATGTGTTATTCACCTGTGATAACTTGTCCTCAAATCTCCGAATAATTTCCTCGGTATTTATCTTGCTTGCAATCTGTAAGTTTCTTACAGCTTATTAGTTTCTCAAAGTAGAAGGGTATATAAGGGCCATTGTTATGGCAAAGGGAATGTGCATCTCTATAACCTGGTAATTGTAGCCAGCTCGCCTTATGGCCCGCTCCTCGGTGTGAAGCCTGCAGTAGCTCAGCGGCTGCTCATGTTTTGTCGATCTCTGATAGGAAATTAATTTAAATGAAAGTTTCAGGATACTTGTCTGCATATTGTCACCAGTTTGTGCTAGTACTTCTGTTAGGGTTAATTAATGTATCTCTGTAAATGTTTGAAATGAACCTTTTGTGAGGTTTGTGAAGTTGGTGAACGTCGCTTGCTCTCATCATGAGTTGCCGAGTCTTGACCGCCTTTACGGAAGTTTTGCTGCTCATTTTTTCGTCCTGCCTGAAAAGGACATACTGAGATAATTAGCCGAAACATGATTTGGAATCGTAATTTATAAAAAAAATCATAGAAGTACCCCTATGAAAATGCTTTCATAGGGAAAGACTCTAGCTGGTTAGATGAAATGAGATGTTGCACCCCTAAAAGTTCTCAGTCCCATCTCTTTAATGTACATACTAAAGATATGTCACTGTCAAAAAAGAAAAGAAGAAGAGATGCGCTACATTACTAGATGCATGGATGTGCACGCCATTCCTACAACACTTCTGCTTCGGTACGCCCCCCCCCCCCCCCTAATTAAATCAAGGGTGAAGATTAAAACATACCCTTTCAGTTAAGAGGGTATGATGGTCAATTTAAAAAAAATTAATTAACCGAAGTAGACCCTTATCCATTACTTGTCTTCCGTACGTACGATATCACATATACTTGCCAGATTCGAGCGGCAATGATGTGCTGACCGTCGTTGAGGACCTCCACCTCCATCTCCGCCTACTTTTCGCTCTCGCTGCGGTAGGATTGCTAGCGGTCACGTTTCTGATCTCCCAGTCTCTCAATTCGTCATTGGAGGCATGAACCGCTGTTGAAGCTTTCTCCGGCCAGGAAAAAGATGAGACGAAGGGGATATAAATTAGCATAGCCAGGATGCGGCCTAGTACTTCCAGTGATGGCTGGATCGAATCTCAGCTGATGGATTAAAGCTGGATCGATTCCTTTTGTCTCATGCACAAGATGAATTGATCGCTGACTCATTCTTGCCATCGGCCGCCGGCCGAATACATACACGTACGCACGGAGCCTAATCCATCAGGAATATCGATTCTTGCCGCCGGCCGAATACATATGCGGCCACACGGAGCCTAATCTAACAGGACCGACGAGGACGCACGCTCGGGAACCGGCGGCGAACGCCAACACGCGCGGGGATCGTGAAGGGGGGTGGGCGTGCGGATCTGGACAGGCCAGCGGATCCGGTGGGAAAACGTCTACATGTATGTACCCGAAAGAAGACTATATGAAAGTGGGTATACGTTTCTCTAAAAGACTATACTGCCCTTATACGTTTTGTGGAAGGGGGGTGTACCGAAGATTAGTACCTCGGTGACGTTCTTCTTATGAGGAGGGGACCCTCCACTCCTTGCTGGGCTTTTCGGGCCTGGACTAGTTGATGAGCTCTGCAGGAAACAAATAACAACTTTTTAAAATCAAGCATAACGAATTAACTCCAATAAAAGTTCAACTTAAGAAAACTATAAGATAAGTATTTTTTAGACCGTGAGTGACAGAACATAAATATGTGCAAGCCGACAAGCAAAGCGTAGCTTGCCTTGACTAGTGTACAAAATGACGTACGTTCAAGAAAAAGTAGGGAAAATGATACACCCAAGCTAACCCAAAATCGCCAGGGGCTTGCTTAGAAAGCCTTTAACTAACTTGAAAGTAACTGACATGTATACAAAATGACGTACGTGTAACTAGAAAAGATCAAGCTAGACATGCAATATACTTATTAATAACTACAACTAGTGGAAGAATTTGCATGTTCAAGGCGAAGTCGATCTTAAGCCTTCACCCATATGCTAGAACCAAAATGCTCTGCAAATGACAGCCAAGCTGAGAATCCATTGAACATGCTGCAAATACCAACCAAATGTTTCCATGATCAATGCACGTCTAAGGGCCGGAAACCAAGTCCCAGCTGATGAACCCTAGCTTAGCTAGAACCGCAGAGGCAACGGGATGCATGCATGCATTGTTGCATTTCCTAACTAACCTTAGGGGAGGTGGCCTTCCTTGCCTTCTCCATCTCTCTAGCCATGGATGAGATCTCTCTCCCTCTCTCTCTAACACGAACACGATGTGCCAAATGCAAGCTGGAACACAATGGTGGATGGCTTAGGCAACCAATAGTTGCACCATTTTATAGAGCTAGCCCAGCACCACGCATGCACAACACACCTCTTTCTTTCTAGCTAGCTAAGAGACAAGTGGGATATGGTGGTAGGTTTCAAGCTTAGCTTAGCTTAGCTAGATAGTGTGCCACTTCACCAGCCATCTATTCCATTCCATTCAGGGTTCCTTCAAGAGGCCTCTAAGCCCACGTCCAAATCAACCAGTACACGCTTTCAGCATATATATCATATATCATCAGCAGTGTGCATGTATGACTGTGTGTGTCTGTGTGAGAGAGTGTCTTGTCACTGGCTACCAACCATGGGTTGAGCCATAGCCATCAGCCAAGGGAACCAGGCTAACAAACTTCTCCGGCTGCTTTATTTGAGGTGGGACTGAAACCTCCATCTCTCACTCTCTGGGGTTGGTTATGCATGGGACTGAAACTTCTCGTCGCACGCGCTCGCGCTCGCGGTCGCGGCACATCGATCGCATCGCAGATTCTTCGGGGGTGTGTCAAAGAAGAGAGCTTGAAGAAGCCATGGATAGAGGCAGGCATTCTGTGAGGTTGCTAGCTTGCCAGGTTAATTGGCTCCTGGCTTGAGGCTGACACTTGCAACAACCTTAACGTTGCCTAGGCAACAGACTCATCCTGTTTGCACGCGTAGCCATGATTGTTGTGTCTCAGCTTTTTGGCATATTCACGACATTCTAGATGTGTGCTATTTTCTGCATGCATTTTATGGCAGCTATGCTACCTGAAGCACAGCATTATGAGTGATCGTTTTATTAGTTCCATGTGTGTGTGGTAAGTAGCTGCCAGTAACTGGCTTAGATAGTCCCACACATGCTAGCTGGTTCTAATTTGGTGCTTCGGACATAGCTTAGGCAGTATATATAGCTTCATATTCCGCACATAATTAGGTTTCTCTTAACGCGTTGTTGATTTATTAAGATTTTACGTCGAATTTAGAGATAGTTACATTTCTGTCGGATAACAATGTAAAAATCGGCCGAAGAAAACTCAGTTTGTCTGAGACTACTCCACGCAGTTGTGTAGATCAAGGCTCGCCATGTATGCTCTTGAACCGGCCGGTTAGTCGTTTTTGTTCTCATCTTAGCTGATCGGCCGTAGCCGCCCAGTTGGACCATGTTTTTCATTAAATTCCGTTCAACTACTGCTATATACCTTTGTTTCTGTTGGCTAACCCAATAATTGTTTTATACTTAATAATTAATAAATAAATAATAGTAGTTGTCAAGGTCTCGTAGCTCAGTTGGTTAGAGCGACGGTCCGATGTACCGTAGGTCGAAGGTTCAAGTCTTCTTTAGTTATCCACAATAAGCTTAATTATATGTAATATATAAAAACCATATTTTCTTGAATATATGTACATTTTATATGTTTCTGTCTCGCTGACATGCATGCGGGCCAGCAGCAGAGATTTCATTTTACATACTTGCCTAGCTATACATGTGCAGCTCTAATTCAAAAATACGAGTAATAAAGTGGGAGATCTTAGCATGCATATGATATATGCATGAATTGAAAGGCTAACGGAACGGCGATCGTGTTGCATGCGTATCCGGCCATCTTACATCAATCTACGTCGCACTGATCGATTTCGTTATTTTCAGGCCGACCGATCGATCGCGGTTCCTCATGTTCCAAGGTATGATGACGAATATTACTTTCTCTGAGAGAAAACAAGTGTGACGGATGGATGTCGATCAGGCAGCCGACGCGCGCACCAGTGCTTTAACATTCAATATCTCACACGTTCTTTCTGCGGCATGCATGCAGCCGAAACGCAACCGTGACGTATTGCGCTGCTGCAACGGTGCAACACTCGTTTTCGCTGGTGCCTTTGGTGCGAATCATCTGTCGCAGCGCGCTTTTAGGTGCTGGTTCAATTTGTTCGTTAATTCCAAGCGATTCGTCTTACTTTGCCATGCAGTCATGCCAAGCAAGGTGTTGATCGGGCTCTCCACGAAAATGAAACAGTCTTTCACCTCACTTTATAAATAAATCAAAATTTGCATGAGAAACTTCTAATCTATTAATCTCTAATCATGATAGTACAAAGACACGAGAGGTAATAAAAATTACAACCAAGTCTATGGACCACCTAACGACGACTATAAATACTTGAGCGAGCCGAAGGTATTGGTCGAGCCGAAGGTATTGGTCGAACTCTCCATGAAAATGATCTTCATTGAAACAGTCTTTCACCTCACTTTATAAATAAATCAAAATTTGCGTGAGAAACTTTCAATCTATTAATCTCTAATCATGGTAGTATAAAGACGCAAGACATAATAAAAATTACAATCAAGTCTGTGGATCACCTAGCGACGACTATAAATATTTGCGCGAGCCAAAGGTGTGTCGCTGTCATCGCCCTTCCCTCGCTGGAGCCGAACAAACCTTATTGCAGTAAACACTCGGGGTGCCGTCGTGTTAAGACCCCATAGGTCCAGAGCAGCAACCATCGCTGATGAGTAACTCGTAGATTGGAAGCATCAACCCAATAAACAGCCAAACCAAGACAAAGAAGACCGGATCCAAACAGATCCATCAAAGACCAGCACCGGCCGGACCCCACGAGATCCGATGGAGACACACCTCCACATGCCCTCTGATGACACTAGACGTAACATCGGGACGAAGATAGAAAGTGGAAGACATTATCCCTACTGAGGCACATCGCTACCGCCACATAGCCCCAATCAAAATACTAAACCTAACAAGAACAAGCACGGGGTCTGTCCCGGCGGCGGCCGGGCGGGGGGTTGAGGGGGAGATCCTCCGCTTCTTCATCACCTAAAGGCCATCAGAGATGGGGCGGACCGGCAGTGCCGCCGACGGAAGGAAGAGGAAAGCTTGGGCGCCCGATGAGGTGGTTGCTTTATTTTTGCGATTTTTTTTATTTGCATGAAGCCCTCAGGACGCCACAAGAAGCGGCATGATGCGTCGGTCGATTTGCTTTCGATGCCCTGAGGCAGAGACGGGGGCACCGTAACGAATGTCATGATGCGTCAATCGATTTGCACGTATGCTTTCAAATTTTGCATTATGACCCTTCCTTGCTTGGTGTTCTATTATACTACTCCGTATTTGGTTTGTCGGCAAATTGATGACCGACATCGACACCATAACTAAGTATTTCCTACCTATGTTCCGAAATACTTGTAGTTCTAGGTCTGTTTTAAGTTAAACTTCTTCACGTTTGACCAAATTCATAAATAAAAAATGTATCAATATCTACAACACGGAAAAATGCATCGACAGCATATGTAGTTGATGCGTGAGAGCTAAATTAAGCGAGACACTGTTCCGGCACTCGTGCCTCACACACGTTTTTCGTTATTTCGGCACCTTATGTTTCAAGGTTTTGGATGGAGCAGCTGCCGCATCAGTGTCATGAGCGTGCGCGGGTTTTCGCTCCTTCCGGCCGCATCACGCATGCATGCATATTTTATTTCCGGCCACTGCATGCACCTGCACTCGTCTTTCTTCGAGTGGTATCTTCTTTTTTGCGGGGTCTTCGAGTGATATCTTGGGTACAAAATCGATCGTACGAACCACGAATAAAGCGTACCGTGCCCGCTTGTAGTAGGTGTCAGTTTGTTATGACGAAGTAACAACCACGAATTCTTTATCCGCGTCTTCTCATTGACAAGGAAAAAACGTATATATATATATATACTGTGTGAATTGTGATCTTGCTAACCACACTTTAAATTCTCAAAAATACTGGTATACACGTACTACAGATCACCACACTTTACCCCTCAAAAAAAAAAAGATCACCACACTTTAACTTCTCAAAAATCAAAGGCACTTAATTTGATTTTTGATGTACAAATGTGTACTATTCTTTGAGTTGTGATATTTGTCCATATATATTATCCAAACCAAAGGTAAATAACAATATTGTCTTCTTTTAGGAGAATCATTTTTTGGACCTTTTAGGATAATGATGAAAATATATTGGGACCTCCTTGGCAATGATTCTTGATCAGAAAGCTAAGCAATGATGCTGACAACCTTCCAAATATGTGTGAGAAAGTCCATGGATGGGTTTGGTGAAGAGATTCCTTTATGCCTACTAGCAACCGCATGCAAATATATATCGTACAAAATATGTAGTACAGAATATGTACCACCACATATTATACACAAACAAATGCAACTAAAAGAATTCCCTGAAAAAAAACATATCCTACTAGAACAAGGGGCGAGGAGGAGCACCGTGAGCGGCTACGACGCAAAAACATTTAACACAAAGAACACTGGAATATGAAATCTCAATAAGATTTGAGGAGATAGAAAGGGATATTATTTGGTACAAAAATCAACATAGTTATTTTACAGCCACGAGGTAACTAGTGTGTCAATGATTATCGGGCGAACAGTTCCAACTTATTGCTCAGGTTACCAAAACCGAGTCTGCTTAACCAGCTAGTGTACCTGACCCACATGCACCATGGACCTTGTCGAGGGTGTTTCGCAAGAGACCCTAACAACATTAGCCTCATGTTACTAGATGGACATTAGATGGACACGGGGCACATATTTTACCTAGATTCAGGCCCTCACTAATGGAGTAACAACCCCACTATTCCTTATATAGGATTATATCGAGATGATGTTATAAAAGATGAGTACAATGATGGTATTGGCGAGTTGGATGTCAGCCCGTTGAGTTCCATGTGGACGATTTGGACGGAGCACCTAGATCGAATGTTCTAATGACCTAGTTTAGGGCTTAGAGAATGTTGAATATGCCCTTAGAGTTTGTCGAATGCCTTTATATAAGGGTGTATATATGTCGGTGGTCGTCATCCTTCATCTTGCCTTGCATGCCGTTGAATCCTCCTGCCTTCAGTCACCGAACTTCTGAGTAAAAGGGGGGTGGCTTGTCGGAGGAAATTGACCACACATGCATGGCCCCCAATACCGCACATATGTAGGAAAATACGACCCAAATATGGTATGTGTGGCATGGAAATACGATGGAACCCCTTCCCCTCGACAAGCTACCTCCATCAATATTCGTAATGAGGTCGCAGGTGTGTTGCTAAATCGTTTGCCCTGCTGAAGTCGTTAGGCAACTTGCTTGTTGGCATTTGGACTCGTGGGGTCGTTGCTTCCCCAGCTAGCCTGCTAGTCTGCCACTCGGTGGCCTTTTTCTATTTCTGTTATGTTTTTTGGGCATGATTGTGTTGTTGCCCCGGCTGTCTTATTTTCTTTGGTTCTTTGAACTTGGTTGTATGGATGTTTGCTTTATCTATAAAAGCAGGGCAAAAGCCTATTGAGAGAGAGAGAGAGAGAGAGAGAGAGAGAGAGAGAATCGTTGCTTCCCTTGAGGCCATTTAGTCGTCTGTGAACCGTTGTCACGTGACATACCCTGCGGAGGGTAACCGCGCGAATATACGAATGGTAATGCTGTTGATCATTGGCTTTTGTGCGGCAGGTGGATTCATACACGCATTACCCCCTCTGATGAAGCAACACCTTTCCTTCATTCCTCTGTTCTCAATTTCGCAGAGCCCGTAGCTTCTTCTTGCCTTCTCTACTCCATGCGTGCCTAATGGAATCTCTGAGCACTGCCATGAGAACCACTGCTACATAGAACTTCCAGTTGGGTACGCAGGTGGCCACGTACCACGCCGTCTTTTTATATATCAATGGTGGAGTATTTAGAATCATCTATGCATATTAATAGAAATTTGTCCGTTGCTACAAAACTATAATGGAAAATAAAAACAAGGATGTAAATTTGTCAAATGAGTACACTGATTAGCTTTGGTTTGACAACCAGTTATATGCAACAAACAAGCAGTGGTTTGATACATGAATTTAGAGATAACAACCACATAATAGTTTGATGCATGATTTAGAGATGGAATGACCAGAGTGTGTACACACGTACATCATGCAAAAGTTGTGGTCACGCAGGCAACTAAAAGTGAAGTGGGAGAAGTGTACTCACCACCAACTCAAAATTTTGGAAGTAGGAAAGGTTTGGTTTCACTTTCATCACAAAGAAAAAAACCCAGCTGAAAGAAAACAAGGAAAGCAAATCTGTTAGCTTGGGCATTGTTGGCCATCAGTCATTCTCAGGTTTCACCGCCCATTTGAGAGCAAATAAGAGGAATACACATGTCGCTTCTCCCAATTTAAGTATGATATGATAGATCCAGGTCTTAACATTTTGGCTTCAAACACAAGTAGTGAGCAGTAAATACCTCACGTATCCTAGCTCTATCAAACCTAACACCAAGTGTTGGCATCAATTTGTTAGATAACAGTTCTCCAAAAGCCGTAAGAAGACTGCCACCATATAAATATGGGAGATAGCACTTATATTTCTACGCCGCTAGTGCTAAGCAACAATATGATTTGTTTAAGATGGGACTGAAACTTCTTCCTTCTCTCGCTCTCTGGGGTTGGTTATGCATGGATGGATGGATGGATGGATGGATGATGGCATGGTTAGGTTGCTTGTCGGGCATCGCCGGTGTGGCTAGCTAGTGCGGCCAAGATAGCCACAGTGGCTAGGAGGAAGCTTCGTTCATTGTCGGCTATGGAGGTGTACGTTTGCAAGCAATGCAACGAGATAGTAGCTCATAGCTATGTCTCCTGGTCTCTTTTGCCGCGGTAGCTATGTCGACGTTGTCGTCTGCCATACTTGAGGCTGGTACTTGCAACAACGGGCAACAATGCCAAAGCTAAAGCAACTGTCCATTATTAATTATTGTTGCCTAGCTCAAGTGGTTGGGGAAGTGGATGTACAAACCCAACATCTAGGTTTAAATTCTTACGAAGGTGAATTTAGGTTCCTATTTAGATCTAAGGCGGCGGCGGCCTAACTTGGATCTTCTTGCGACGAGCAGTGGCGGAGCTATGTAAGGGCAAAACAGTGCCATGGCCCGCCTAGCTTACAACAAAAACAATGCAAAGTGTGAGTCTGATTGGGCTATTTCTGAATTAATTGGGTGGTATTCTTCAGATTGGCCCGCCCTGCTCTTAGTTTGTAGCTCCGCCACTGGCGACGAGGTTTCTCTCTTGGGAGCATTGTTTGTGAAGCAGTGCTGAAAGTCAGAGGTAGGAGATGGAGTGGCTTCGTCTTGCATGGAGCTTCGGTGGAGATGTCAAGTCATGCGTGGCCGGCAGGTGCTACACTTTGTCATGCCTGGTCGAAAGGTGCTACGCATAGCAGATCTTCCAGAGACTTCAAGCTGTGTTGGCTGGTGGTACTTGGCGGCATGGTGCTGAGACGTACCGGCGGTGACCGCGAGGTGCTCAGCAGTTCGCGCGTCGTGGTGGCGTCGACGGCAGCTAGACCGGGCAAGGATGATGCGCTAGTACAACTCTGAAGATGGAGTGGTGGCAGTTGGCGGCGGCGGCCTCTGAGAGCGCATCGGACCGGTGTGTGCCCCGTAGCCGGCAAGTGACTTGGCTGGGGCCTCGGGTCTTAAATGTTAGGCTTGGTTGCGAGGTCTGTGGTATTAGGCCCGGACTATCAGCGTCCCTTCATCAATTGGATAGGAGTAGCGATAGATGTTGCCTAGATGGTGGCTTCAGACTTACTAATGTATTTTTTATAAGGTTTTTTATGAATAATTAATAAAGTGGTTGCATGCATCGCCCAAATGAAGAGGCTGGGGTCTTCTTCCTTTTCAAAAAAAATGATTAATTATTGTCGTGTCTCATCTTTAAGTTCATATATATGTTTTTTCACTCAAAAAACTACATATACTCCATATATGTTAATTCTAGCATATTGCTACGTGATTCTGAGTGTTGTTGTAGTAATGAAGGCTTTCTTCCGGCATTATATTCTAACTACCTCCGTTTCATATTAGTTGGACTCAAACGAATGTATCTGGAGCTGGAAACTGACCCAACGAACAACAAAGCAAGGAATAGGACTCCTTCTCCCACGTCGTCCCTGCGGGCGACCAGGAGCAAACCCTAGAGCACCACCAATGTCCTCTCCTCCTAGCCTTCCTCGCCGCCACTGCACGACGTCATCGGGCAAAGCCCGGCCGGCGTAGGTGGCGGCGGGGAACTGACTCCTCTCTGCTCGGCGCTCGGCTCGCATGATAGCTTCTCGTGCAGGGGAAGTGGGCTAGCGCGACGGTGGGCGCATGGGTCGACGTGTCTGGCGCGAACGCCGGCGATGACGGACTGCTTCTTTGGGCCGTGGTGCAGCGAGTGGAGAGACCGCTTTCGGCGGTGTGTGAGCCTGTTCGCCTGGCAGTACGACCGGATCTGGCTCAGGGTGGCTGGGGCACGGCGCAGGCGGTGGCCAAAAGCCCGGCTAGGTCTCTGGGGGTGGTGTGTTGCGTCTGTCTCAAGAGGGTGGGTGCGGGCAGGCCCCCGACCAGATCCAGCCTCCTGGCTCAAGGTGGCGGCACGGGCCGTGGGCAGCACGGGCCGTCTGACGCGGTAGCTCCGGTGTAGTGGTGGCTGGTGGAGGTAGGCCAGCGACCTTGGGTGGCACGGGTTGGTGGCGGTGGTAGTGGTGCATGCTGACTGGATCTGGTGTTTTCCAGCGGGCGGCGCGGGTTGGGGCACCGGCCCGGCGTCGTCGCTCTGAATGTGGGCGGCGGCCAGCGGCTCGGCCCTCTGGTGGCGGCTTCCATTCGCTGCGCTGGCATCACGGCAGCTCAGCGTGTTGGCTACGGCGGCGGCTGGATTTCCGGCGTCGGCTCGTTTGTAGGCGGCCCGGTTCGACCTTCGATACATCTCCTTGGCGTCCGGCCGCTATCTTCATCGATGGTTGGCCCTTCCCAGTTGCGGTCCATCACTCGTCTCGCGCCCCGCGGCATGACCGAGCTTGTCTCGCGCCCGGTGCCTCTGTATGGGTCTATGGAGGCTAGTTTCGGCCGGCCTATTGGGTCTCGACACTGGGGGCAGCCTAGGGATGCAAAAGGCGGGTCCTTTCCGCTCGTATCTTTGGTTGGGGTAGCGGCGGGTCTCGGGTAAGGTGGTGTCAAGGTCTTGGATGTCAGGGCGGCGGCCCTGGTGGTGGGTTCGCGATGCTCATGGGCAGAGACTGTGGCTTGGTCTTGCCCGGTTGCCACAACAGTGTGGGCGGGTGGTAGCCGCGGTGGGGCGTTCGGTGGCGGTGAGTGGTGGTCGGGGTGAAAACCTACTCCATCTTCGGACGGCCCGGCGGCGGCGAATCTCGTTCCCTTCTTGAAGGCGTCGGCGCGGCTCTCATTGCCCATCGTCTTGCTTCAGGGAACACTTTGATCCTTGAATCAGGCGGTGGCGATGCTCCGGTGTCGTCCCCTTCCTGAAGGCGCCGCCTTGGAGCCCACGGTTCATTAGATGCGCCTTCACTTCTTCGCGGTGGCGTGTTCACGGCTGTGACCCCCGGCTACTCTTGTAGTGCTAGGGATGGTGTTGCTGCACTCAACGCCTATGTATTCTACCTTAGATGTGTGTGTGTGCGCGCGTGTGTTGTGGAGGCATGCGTTTGTACGGATGCTATTGATCGTTGCTAAATCGGGGCTCGGTAAACGAATGTATCTAGCACTGAAACACATCTAGATACATCCGTTTCAACGGCAACAAATATGAAACAGAGGAAGCAATAAACTAGTAATGCCCTTAACGGCCAATAATACGACGATGATGGTGTGTGCCTTGTTCTTGAGCATCTGTGATCTAGATCTGTGAGGAGAAAGCCTAGCCCTCGTGGCTCTTAATTTATCTTCCTCGAGCATCTACAGAATTTTGATGCATTAGAGCATCTTCAATCCAACTTGCCGGATTGTGACACATACTCTCTCCGTCCTTAAAAATGTGTACTTTCAACTTTGTTAGAGGGTCAAACTATCTCAAAGTTTGACTGGGTTTGTGTAAAAATATATGAATGCTTGTCAAACCAAATAGGCATATGCCGAAAATATGTTTTATCATGAATCTAATGCTACTAGTTTGATGACATAAATGTTGGTGTATTATTATATAAATATGGTCTAACATAAAATAATTGACTTTTTAACAAAGTTGAAAGTACACTTTTTCAAGGACGGAGGAAGTACCCCTTATATGCCCGCGGATACATGCAGACAATGTTGGAGGACACGTTCGGACATCCTCATTTTCTCCCAACATATTGATTTGGTTTGGGAATTTGCGAATGTTTGCACACATGCATTTCTTTTAGAACCGTTTGTACACATGCATATGAGAGAGTGAGTGGGCCGGATCTGATGTACGGGTTATATGGTCACGTTCGGACATCCCCATTTCCTCTTTTCCGGCCGGATCCGACGTACTCCCTCTGTAAACTAATATAAAAGCGTTTAGATCACTACTTTAATATTCTAAACGCTCTTATATTAGTTTACGGAAGAAGTCCTGTACATGTTGTATTGCCATATTCGGACACCCACATTTCCTCCTCGCACATGAACTGTGTTCGGAAAAAGGGTAAGGTTTTGGGAATCTCGGTTGGTTAGGCTTTTTTCTTCTCCCTCTTTTCTGTCCGGGCTGTCCGCTCAGACATATGAAGAGGTTTTGAGGTACTTGGTTGGATGGAGATGCTCTTATAGATGTGTGTAATGATACTACTTCTCGTCCCCCGCCCTGATAATCATGATGTTTCCTAACTAAAGTATTGTTCTATAACACCAAGTCAGGACCTTGCGGTGCTAGTCTCTGTGATTTCTAAACGGCGTGATAATTTTGCACACACTTACGCAAGATATAATTTTAGATAGGTTTTATTGCAGCAAGGAAACACTGATTCAAGTTTGCAGACCATACGACAAGTTCTGCGACACTAAAGGCGCTTATCCATGGAACAGAACATGACGAACAACAACAATCCATGTAAACACATCTCATCCGGATCACTGCTACTTCAACACAACCTATCGATAAATAGAATCGAGAATAGTCCTCCATGGTCTCAGGTGCAGCTTTCACCTCTCTTTAACCTGCTCCTAAGGCCTCCTCCAAACACCCACTTGATTTAAATTATAATGAGTGCACTATGCTCGACTCACATTTTCTTGGGGTCCGAACCGCTTTCATTTTGGTAGCCTTGAAGAATTGTGCCGCAGACATTCATGGCGCGGGCATCTAATAGACTGTGGTTCCAGAGTTTAATCATAAGGAAACGCCAGCTCCTGTTCACCCAGCGAGAAATTGCAAGTCAAATAAACACCAAACAAAAAGGTGCTTTCTAGGCATTACAAATGACCACAAGCAGATACTACTCCCTCCGTCCCAAAATATAAGAGTGTTTTCGACACTAGTGTAGTGTAGTGTCAAAAACACTTATATTACGGGACAGAGGTAGTAGTTGACATCGATAGAACTATAGCTCAGCAACTCACCATAGTAGAGGAGGATTCTGTACAAGATGTTTTCCATGAAGCCGGGAGAATGCCTCACAGGCCCAAGGAATATGACCATCAGCTAGCACCCTGTAATTTAGCAAATTCAGTACGAGAAATGGACATGGAGGGTTCCGTGGGTATCAATAGACCAAAATTTGTACCGCATAGGATGAACACAACTTGTCAAAACAAAGTTGTGATATCCTCTGCAGGAAGAAATATCATATATGATGGATACACATAGTTGAATCAAACTCAAACGAACATATTTTGTTCTGAAGGCAACAACAGAAAAAACGGAATGAAAACTTTCAATGGAGTATCATGTCGTATGAAAAAGTTCAAAAAAGAAGCATATAGAAATAACCCATGCCCAACAAGGAACAAACAGCCTTCCGACAATCATCAAAATGAGAATGACTGGAGAACAAAGCATTATGTGCAAGACGAAGACAAAATGGTACCCCCTTCTCACTGGAAACACCCCCAGCTTAACGCATCACAAAACACCTTTCAAAACAATATAAAATGATGAAGGACTTGGTACTTGAAGAATTTTCATATCCAAAATTTCACAACAACTAAAATCATAAAAAGAGATTTCCAATTCAGGAAGAAAGCAAAATAGTCCTGACCTTTGTTTCCGAACAAATGAATTCCACATATGCATAATAAGTTTCTCATCGTCTGTGACGTCAACAAAATCCTCAAGCATCTGCAACACAGAAATGTAACAACTTAAAAGGGGGAATAGTAGAAATAAATTTTTAGACAGAGACTGACTTGAGCTCACGTGTAGGCAACAGCATGAATATAAATTTTATGTTTCCGAACAAAGAGGATGAAAAAAATATGATTGTATCTGACCCGTTTATCTTCAAAATCGGCGATGTCATCATCAACTTCATCTTCACTATCACGGTCCGAGAAAACTTGTTCCAGTGCCATTGGCTACAAGAAATGTAGTAAATGCAGTCAAGCTAGATTTCAAATGTAGAAAAATAAACTGTAGATAATCCAAAGTCCAAAGTCATAATAACAAATAAATAGTATATAATACTTAAAATCCAATAAACAAAATATAATTAGGGGCAGTGCAATAACCAAACGATGAGCATCTGCATTAAAAGCAAGACAACGAAGACTGGCGTACAGCCAAGCGCAACCATATAGTCTGACACTCAAACCAGACATCACGCTAGCAATTCTATGTTCTGGTATTTGTGTAAAATACACACGCAAGCTCTTCCAGATCACCATATTTTATTTCAAGAGAAGCTAATCGTGAATGGAGAAGAGTATTACTGCACACTAACCTCCGAGGAGAAAGAACCTAACATTTTATCGACTATAAATCAGCATCAAACTCAAATACTAAGTTAGATGTTGAACTGATTATTCCCCCGTACAAAATAACTAAAGACCAGGCACCCAGAAAACAAAATGTGGATACAAAATCCTAAGGCTAAACAAGAATTATGGAACTATCAACTATGCAAACAGGCAACAGAAATAGAACAATAAATTTAAAGAACATAGAACAATACAATGAGAGGGTTTTTATTTTCCACACACCTGTGCCCTGTGAGAATGGAAAAACTGACGTTTCTGCAGGAGTTGCCGGCTGCCAGACAGTATACAAAATAAAACAGTTAGTTTAACTTAACATTTTAAATCTTACAATGCATAATGTGATACCGACAATGTAAACAGAAGGCCTACTTTCTGGGATCAGCTAAGCTCCATGAATAGTTTCCTTGTCTTCCCAAACTGTAGTACTGTGGGTGGTGAAAGATTGCTACCATGTAATGATTGAGCAGGATCAACAGAAGCACGTGGTGCAGAAATATCTGGAAATTTTAGACACGGAAATGGGATATGAGCACGTGTAAGAAATAAATCTTCACCTAAGGTAAGGATCTAAATGTTTCAGGTGTGTTATATTCAAAACAGCATGCAGAACTTCTCAATGCTGAAATTCCGTGTGCATGAAACAAAAAAGAACTAGCTCATTCTAAATTTACCAAAAATCCAAATTCACCGGAAATTTTACTTGTTTGCCAAACTGTATGAGTAAGTCAAGAAAAATATTTGGTTGACTAACAAAAAAGGAAAAGGAAATCACAAGATAAGAATGTACCATCTTCCTCCCTCTGCACAAAGTCGTCTTCAGACACTGCCTGGGCGTCTTCAGGTGAATCTGAATCCATGATATGTGGATGTACATGGCTTATTTTCTCAGCTGTAGTTCCCAACATTCCCAACCTTCTACGCTTCTTAAACCTTGAGCTGATGCAACACAGTTTGGAAAATCAAACAGAGAACATAGCAGTAGCACCTTGCAAAGTGATGAATAGCTTACGAGTAGGAAAATGTTTGATGTCTTGGATCAACTCCCTCAGCCACAAGCTGAAAATAATTGGGATTATTAGTTCCAAATATTAGAAACAAAATGCTTCAATTCAAATCAATTACTAACAATCCATGGATTTACTATGCCAAGCACGTAAAACTTATGCAAAGCAGATTCTGCGAGGTATCCTGCACATTCGTCAAAGAATTTTGCAGAAAGCATGGGTTGATCATCACCAAGAGGCATAATATGTGCAGCTCATGGCCTTTGCATACAAGAAAGTAGGATGAAAAGCTAAGAACAAAACTGAGAATTTAATTAGCAGAAAACCAAGGGATATTCTTGTTATGTGGGGAATAAGCTAATTGTTTGGTGCGGTTAGTCCCTCGATTAGTCAGGATTAACCCTTTTATTCAAATTAGTTGTACCCCAAGTCATATTGATTCAATGAGTCCACCCAAGCTAATTGTTTGGTTCAGTTAGTCCCTCGGTTAGTCAGGATTAACCAGTTTTATTCAAATTAGTTGTACTTGTTAGGAATCCTAGAGTTTTATTCAAATTAGTTGTACTCGTTAGGAATCCTAGATTCAAGGATTATCTAAATGAATGGTGCTCCATTAGGGGTGCTAGAGATAGGATGAGTGGATACTGCATAAAACCACGAGATGTAAATTGTAATCTACTGAGTCAAGTCAAGCAAAGAGCTAAGGAAAACAAGTATTTCCTGCTCTCTGCCTCACCCTCTCTCCTATCCTTGCGCAGCTGCGCCTAGCGCTTCCAGCCCAAGACCTAGCCAAACCCACAAACAGTACCCCAAAAACCAACCTCACACTAAAGGGCAGCCCGGTGCATGTAGCTCCCGCTTGCGCAGGGTCCAGGGAAGTGTCCGACCACTTTGGGTCTATTGTTCGCAGCCTTTCCCTACATTTCTGCAAGAGGCTGTTTCCAGGACTCGGAACCCGTGACCTCATGGTCACAAGGCAGCAGCTTTACCACTGCACCAAGGCTCCCCTTCAAACACGCACCTCACACTCACGAGATAATACTCTCCTACAAAATTCATTCCATGAAATCAAGCCATATAACATGCTAAACTTAGAACACTCGGTTCAAACAGCTAACTTGGAAGTTCTAGATCTCTGATTTACCTCAGTTCTCCAAACATCAGTCTTCAGACTAACATTAACAGCCTGGCATTCTTCAGATATCTGTTTGAGCATAATGAACAAATTACGATCAAAGTATGACAACAAGCAAATAAGATTTAGTGATGGAAATTTCGGAGGTTTACCAACCCAAAACTCAAAGTGGAATAGGTCATGTGATGAGTTCAAGTGACACCCCAAACCCTAGTACCACCAGAATCACAACATTAGAGATTTGCCCTGAGAAAGTGGGCACAAAGATTGTTCCCAAAAAAAATAGGAAGGTCGTGCAGAAAGCAAACACAATCCAAATTTCATCACAAAGAACATCAAGACATTAGTGGTGCAGTGAGAATAAAATATTTGGTTTTACCTAACTGTAGCAGGTGAAATGATCCACCAGCCAATAGCAGCAAAGTGACATTTGAATAAATACAGTGCAAATGGAACTTTGCATCAAACTTTACCTTGTAGCTTCCACATTTTACCAAGCAGAAGGGGCAAGCAAAATCTTCAGTGACTGGTAAGAAAAGACCAATATAAGAAACAAAAAAAACAAGAAGAGCAAAGAATCACGAACCAACCAGAACTATTCGGGTTTTTTACCAACAAATGTCAATAAGTGACGTAAACTGAACATAGGTAATTGCGCGAATCTAACACTGGATCTTTGTCATGATTAGCATTCACAACAAAGGACTAAAAAACACGGCTGGAGCTACACGGCACTCAATCAGCAATACGTGCATCAGTTCATGGGCAAACATATACCTTAAACTACGCCACCAAATACAGCACATAGCACTCCTTTTATGATTAAATTAAGATACTTTGGTCTCCCATGCTGAACACGTTCGTAAAATTTATTCTTCCAATTTCAATGTTACACTATCCTTCTGAAGCGCTACAGATCATATGAGGTGTGTGCTTTCTGTCTTATGCACCAGCATTTTCAGTAATTGCATCTTTTTTAACGGAGCATATCTGACTTTTGCGTTTATGGTAATGACACGGAACTTGATTTTCAGAACAAAAAACTGCATAATTCATAATTAATTCAGAGAGAAATTTATAAGCCATTTCTTAAGTTAAAAACATATCAGTACATTAAAACCATTATACTTACCATTACCGAACTTAGCTCGCCAGCTTTAGTTCCAGGATCATATGCTAACCTAAAGCGTAACAGCGTAAAGTTCTCCACTAGGTTACTAGCTATGGCACCACAATTAGTGTGACAAAGTAATAAGATTACCACCATCAAACAGAAGTAGCTATTATTCCAACATGTGTACCATGAAAGGGTCTTAGCAGAATATCTTTTAATAGTTCAATGCTGCTGGATCATTTATTCAGATATCTAACATATCTAGTTCATTACTTTTCACAGTCAGGTATAAGGAGAAAATGTGGAACACCTAGAAAAAATGTCAAATACATGATACAAACAAGTGTGAGTGGAAGTGTGGAACTGAAAAAACACATGAACCCAAATGTTTGTGTAAGGGATAACCTTCAGTCTTTTGCATAGTATTGTTGTAGTACTTGAAGTTGAAAAGCACATTACCAGCTCTCAACCTGTGTGGAAAACAAAAAAATTATATCTGCTCAATTGGCCATATTGAAACGCAAATGCATTTGTAGAGATGAAAGTAAAAGCAAAGTGTCACACTAAGACCTGGCCAGACAACAGGTGCTTCGGTTAGGCTAAGGTCACACAAGAGCACAACAAACCTGAAACGGTAGCCAAAACCTCACCACTAGGCACTAACAGAAATTTGATATACTGACTCCATTCCTTTACCTGCCCTTTCAGACATCTAAATCTATATAGAAGGTATCAATACATGTTTGTGGAATCCACACAATTTGAACCATCCATCCAACTTTCACCGAATGATTCAGAATTTTAGTTGGACTTTCTCAGATTCGGCTTTAATTGCACAATAATCCTCTTAATAAACCTCCATCTTATTTATTTTCCTCCTACCTTAATTGTAAGTGAAATCCTAATCCCTTCTCTGATTTCTCTTGTGTGCACTCACTCTCGTCCTCTTCTCTCAAGGTGACATATTTCCCCTCTTCTCCCCACGCACACATGCCCACTTCCCTCTCGATATCTGCCACCTTTATGCTCGCCTGCCAATCGCCCCCACTGCGCTATCTATTGTGTGCTGCTGAGAACTTCTTTGTGTTTGCAATATGTTCATTTCATTTTGCATTATGTCCCTATGACCAATGCCATCACTTTCTTCAACTATATTTCAGGAAAGCCACTAAAAGTAATATAATGATCTGAAGGTATTTTCTATGGAAAATCTATAACTATTATTTGAACATGACAAATCAGTATATATTTGTGTATATTAGCAGCCAATTTAAAAGATAGACTCCGTGCATTCTAAAACAACACCTAACAATGAACAGGTCCATCTTAGCCCGCTCAACTGTCACAGATGTCCAGTTTTCACCCTCAACTATGAAACAGAACATTTAACAGCCTGTCCATGTTGGTTTTGCCACATTTGGTACATGCCATCCACACACACATAAAATGTTCTCAGCAGGCAGCAAGCTCAGCTGCGCTGACTGCAAAACAGTGGCCATCTACTAAACCCTGTCAAAAACTCAAAATAGATATCTTGAGCTAAGCTCTCCAAGCAAGCTAATGCAGTTACTCACGACTCTATTACGATAAATAGAGCTATAGATATGCATATACATGTAGTAGTGTTACCTTATGATATGTGGTAATGAAGAAGGTGGGACACCACTGTATGAGTAACTACTATATGGAGATTCAGACATGTCTTTTGCACCAGCTTCTTGAGCAGATATGCCTACTTGGAGTTGATATGAACCCTGCAACAATAATACAAATCTCAGAGAAGCTACGGAAGTAAATAACAGAACATACTGCAGTAAGGTGCTGACATCCTATATAAAAAATACTTACCCACTTAAATGCGGAAACAATTATTACATAAAAAATAAAGTAACAGGGATAAACTTACCGTAGCATCAACCTTATGAGAGCAAAATGTCAAGCAACTGTCCTGCTCCATAAATTTCGGCTGCATATATAACAAAAGGAAAGGCAAGTAGGTCAACATATAGAGTCAAGTACGGGCATCTTTGGTTCAAGGCTAACTTTGCTTAAGCAATGTGTGGCTTACCGCAAAAGAGCGGCTAACAAAATTAAAGCCACAAGTGTGGCAAAAGATTGTGTCTGACACATGGGCGATATAGGTAGTTAGGTATGTGGTAAAAAACGGGTATGTACCTCAAAAAACTGTGGCTTCCCTATGGTTAAGCGTGGCAAGTTGTGCAAAAGATTGTGTCTATGACACATGGGCCATATAGGTAGTTAAGTGTGTGGCAAAAAAAGAGTATGTACCTCAAAAAACTGTGGCTTGCCTATGGTTAAGCATGGCAAGTTGTGCAAAAGATTTGTGTCTATGACACAAAGGCCATATAGGTAGTTAAGTGTGGCGAAAAACAAGTATGTACCTCAAAAAACTGTGGCTTGCCTATGGTTAAGCGTGGCAAGTTGTGACTGGGAACCAAACAACCCCTAAGATTGGCAAGTAGTTGCCACTACACTGCATATTCTCTCTCTTGATTTAACAATTTTCTATTAAAAACAAAAAAGATAGCGGATCCTGAGAAAGAACTGAATGGAACACATTTGCAGAATCACTGGAATATCCATAAACTACAATTTCAACCTTTACTGTTAATGTTCATCTTATAATATGTTCAGTTATCTTGATGCAAATTGCACTAATAATTTGACAATTTTCTATCTGAACTTCTGCAATGGGATGTGCTAATTAATTGCAAGCACTACAGCCTTCTAGATAGCAGAAGGTACATGGGGTAGATCGTCAAAATTTAACGTACAGGTGGCTAAGGTAATTTATGTAGTTGAAACATGCTTCAGGTGCTGCAAAAGGATTTTGCTTCATCCATCCTATGGTTAAATACTACAGAAAATTTGCAGTGCATACAATAGGAACATTAAAGCTTAAAACCATGAGCAAGTTGAATTGGCATACCTCTAAGAAACTTGGGCTCATACTAACTGCAGAAGCCAACTCCACTGTATGTCCCAAATTTAAAGTTACACAGTTCTCCAAAGACGAACCAAGTAGATCAATTGGTATTTTACCCCAGAAACATTTCCCTTCAAGCTCTGGCAAAATGCATCACATAGATGATAGTAAATAACTGCACTCAACAACACTACAAATCATAAGTGGTTTCTGAGATTCAATGTGTTCTTTACACTTTATTTCAGAAGGCACATGTGCTAGCTATACTAGCCAGTATGGGTGACTAACAATAACTATACCCTAAAAGGAGATAAAATAATCTAAACTAATGGCATACATGGCCTAGTAGCCCCTTGTCAAAAACCAATAATGCAATGTTTAAGGATACTTTTCATTTGATTCTCCTAACCACAGTAAAGTCGGTAAACATAGCCAGATCTTGCTCACCTACACTTTGTTAAGTAGTTATCCATGGATTAAAGGAATGTTTGTTAACTATTTTTATTTCCAACGACTGTAATACTAATCTTCCATGCAAGAGAAGGTCTGGTAAGTTGCTGTTAGCTGTGAGATAGGTGGTTGCAAGGGTTGATTGGTTTGGCCAAGAATATTGGGCGTGAACTAGCTTAGCATACTGGGAGATAAACATAGTTTGATCACTGGTCTTCATTCTTGTCAAGAATTGGGCATTGAGAATACAATTATATCTTCCACCACATGATAAGCAACAGTAACTGGCTAGTGGTAGCTCAACCTGTGTGGCACACATTTTGTGTGGCTATCTAAATGTCTTGCTTGATAAGTTTTAACATATTGTGTTAAACAACGGTAAGAATGGGCTTATTCTAGTAACTGTTTAGTATTTTTTTTTCACAAAATAACAACCACAAACTTACTTTGGAGAGCAGAGCCTTCCACATGGTCCACAGAGCAGTTATGTTCACCACGATTTTCCCCAACTTGCCCTTCCGAAACTAAAAAGGGAACCAAATGTGATGGTGGTGAAGAAATGCAAAAACCATAAACATCACATATGAAGCACATCATACCGCAGCTGATAAGGATAATGTTAAGGTTGCAAGCTCGGGAGGTTGATAAATTCTTGATGTCGGGAATTATGAATGTAGCTTTGGTGCGACCTTTATTTCCAAATTCACTAAAAGCGGTAAGCAAACAAGCCCGACTGAATCGATATATCGGAGAATGCTGCAAAACATTATGCATTTATAAGATAAGAGATCATTTGGTACAAAATGTTGCATGTGTGGAACTAAAAAATAGGCAGACTTACCCCTTCAAGCGAAATATTACTGGTAGGTGTAGCCAACAGAACATAAAGAGGAAAGATATTCTGTTCTGGCAACTCAGTATTTGTACCTCGAGATAGTGATACCGTTATCTGAATCCTACATCCATAGCACAAACATTGATCAGCATTTGCACGATGAATAGACAATAAAATCCAAAAGTGGTTAGTACATAGTTTAACAGACATTACACCTGAGAACTTAATCACTTGGGCCTTGTTTGGCCAAGCTACCGTTTCAGCTTCTACTAGGGTGTGTTTGGTTTGGGGCATGGGATGGAATGTCACAGGTTGGTTCTGCACCTGGCACTGGTTCTTGTGTTTGGTTTGAGAAGAAACTGGAACGGACTGATTCCCCACAAGTGGATATACCCCTCCGATGCCAAACCAACAGATTCCTCCAAATCGGTGGAATCACATGGTTCCTCGTCTATTAGCGATAAAAATACAAATAAAATGAGCTCGTCTCACTGCCATGTCTCTCGCACCCTCGTATCTCACCCCCTCGATCTGTGGAGGAGCAACACCCAGGGCCACAGCGGCAGGCCGCAGTCATTCTCCGGCGGGAGGAGGCACAAGCCGCTGAGAATCTCGAACGGAGCCTGAGGCCACCATCGCTCTCAGATTCCTACACAGAGAGCTGAGGCGGGCCTAGGAGTGGTGCTTGCCATCACAGGCGACTATCAAAACTCTCTTGACGGCTTACCAGAGCGGGACGGTGGTGGTCTCGAGCTGTTGGGCGGACGAATTTGTCGAGGGCCATGAGAAAAGCTAGCAAATTGTTAAAGCCCAGGCAGACCGTAAACTAAAGCACTTCACTTGGTTCTACGAAGAACCATACTTTTTTTTGCGAATACCAAAAGCCATACTTGAATAAACATCATGTGTATAGTACACACACTAAAGTTCCATAGATCACAAATGTACCAAATGTGTAACACAATATATAGTACCACCTCTGTTTCAAATACCAGGCGTATTAAGTTTCAGTAGAACAAACATTTGACCAGGAATTAAACTATTACTATGTAACAATTGTACTAAAAACACATAACCACAAATTTGTGCTTTAATTGTACTTTAGAAGATGGGTCTAATGTAACGCTCATGCTAGGATCACACTGTGCGTGACCCCACCGACATGACCTATCTGGAAAAATATCCTAACCCCAACACAGAGCGCCTCACTCATGTGTATTGCATGAAGGAAAACCCCTGGCAAGATCCCAGTCATGCCATGTCACCACCAGCATGCCGTTCTTTTGCCTGCCATACCCCGGTTCGATTGGACTAAAATTGATCCGCTTTGCCAAATTAAGGGAGGCAGATGCATGATTTGCAAGGTGGCGTGCCTAAGTTTTTCCACTAGCCAAGTTTATCGACTTCTGATGCATTTCTCTCCTACTTTTTATGATCATGTATGTGCTAACTGTTGCATAGCCAACCTAGGCAATGGCATTCGGAAGGGAAATTATCAATCCAATTAGTTTCCAAATGACTAAATAAGCATTAAGAATAATGAAAAAATCCTGCTACGTTCTTCAAATTATTGGGTGGAGTAGGATCTACGGTTTGATACTACTACTATGTTCAAAGCATTTCCAATTTGATTCAACTCTAATCGTAACAACCTTATGTACGCCGTTCCAAGACAGCTAAAGGAATCAGCAAACTACATAATAGTGAAGTCTCTGCAATTCGCAAATAAAAAATAGTGAAGCGTCCGCTATGTAAAAAAGAAAATACGTTTTGAAACAGGACAGTCCTTTCTTTTTCTCGACATATTGGATTTGGATCACAACAATTCTGAGTGTCAGCGTGTTCTGCAGTAGAGTCAAAGTGTGTACCTCTTTTTCGCTTGCATGTATCTTGTAATGAAGGCATCTTTGCAGAAAAGCGGGCTGCAAAAGTCAGTGAGAGATCATTGGTATCTCAAATCACTTGCACATGATGGTTATGTGATTAACACATGTGATTCATGTCAAATGAAGCTGCAAAATTAAGATGGAACTTACATTTCTAATGGCTCGCCGCTGAATGATATTGTATAGCTCAACTGGCTTGCAGTACAACGCGAAACTTTCTTCAGCAGCAAGCTGCTCATCTGGAGATAATCGAGCTCTCAGCTGTTGCTGGCGCATCTGGTCTGCAGACTGAGGGTAACTGAATTCACACCCAGCGTCCCTGCATTTATGCAGCACCAACATCAAAAGAAGAAGATACATTCATCTCATCTCACTATTAAGATCAAGAAAACCATCTACCATATATACATGAGTGCATATCTGCAAAGCAGCTGAACAGTTACAGAACAACTAAGCTACTTTTCAGAATCTGGATACAACCAAGGTGGGCCACACAGATTTCCAGTGATTAATTCTTATAAATAAAAATGGCCAATTACTAGTTTCCAGGTGCAACCAGCCGACATAGGTTACCAACCACGGATGAGTCAATAGACAATACTCATTTATTAATTTCCAAATGCAACCAAGGTAAGCTCTGAATATACTCACACATTAATTCTTGGAAGTAGCCACTTACAGTGAAAAGAACTTCACTATCCCACAAAGCATCCGACACACACAGACCACAGTGCAGTATCCAACTGCGATTCTAACATTGTACCTAAATTATTTTTTTCTCCTGGGTTGCCCACACAGACATGACCAGGCAAATTCGACACAACTCAAGTAACAAGTAGCACGAGTATAGCATAAGCACAGCAACAACAAAATAGGTTAGGGGGGAGAGGCGTACGCTGCGTCCCGGGCAGGTAAAGGTAGGCCAGGCATCCTCCTCGCTGCCGCCGAGCGCCTCAGGGTCGCGGACGGGCGGATTTAACAAGGGGCATCAACCGGCGGGGACTGGTCTAGATGGTGCGCCGGCACACCAGAAATTTGTGGAGGTTAAAATTAGTTAGGGTTCGATTTGAGTGATAATAATCACTGGATGACAGAAATCGCGGTCATACCTCAAAGACCGATGTCGAAGCTCGCGGACGGGGTGGAGAGAGCAGGGACGGCGATGGCGGCGGCGTCGAGGCGCGTCAGTGGCGGCGAAGTTCCGGTCGTGAGGCGTCGGCGACGGCGCGGCGTCGAGGCGCGTCAGTGGCGGCGAAGTTCCGGTCGTGAGGCGTCGGCGACGGCGCGGCGGCGGAGAGAGATTTAGAGCCGCATTGGGCCGGAAGGGAGCACCAGATGAAGAAGAAATTAGTTTTTCCTTTTCCTCTTTAATTTATCAACTACCTCCGAGCCTCCGCGTCGATTCGAGACTTTGAGCCGTCCGATCATAATGGTGAACGTATCGGAAGCATTTGCTTTTCCGAACCTCCACGTCAATTCAAGACTTTGAGCCGTCCGATCATAATCGTGGACGCATCGGAAGGATCTGCTTTTCCGAGCCTCCACGTCGACTCGAGACTTTGAGCCGTCCGATCATAATTGTGGACGCATCGGAAGGATCTGTTTTTCCGAGCCTCCACGTCGATGTGAGAATTTTAGCCGTCGGATCGTAATCGTGAACGTACCAAAAGCATCTGCTTTTCCGCAAGGCGTTTCTTTCCTTGTTTGCGTCATTTCACATTAGACGTTAGCTGATTGGCCCCATTTATCATCGTTGTTACTCTACAAACCGATCCAAAAGCCCTATAGTGAACCAGTCCAACATATCATGGGCCTCACACCACATAACTGCAGAGTGACACAACCCTATGACCACTTCTAAGATTCTCCCGGCCCGACGAGCGCCCACTGCGGTGTTTTCGCACCGAACCGCATCATCTGCTAGCGGCGTTGTATCCATGGTGATGGGCTCCTAGTTCATACGTTTACTTCCTTCTTCTGCCACCATTAATGCAAGATGGTAGTGGATGTGTCGTGTGCATTAACTATACCTTTTGATTAGGTTCATCTATCTATATAGCATTTTGGTCATTCCATAATAATTTTGTGTTCGTTTTTCCCTTCTATCAATCTGCAATGCCTTGTCTTCCATCCACCTCCACCTGAAAAGGAGATGTGACAACATCTATAGGTGGCAAGATCCACACATGTGGGCGACGTTCTCGAGAAGGTGTCAGACCGCCTGCCTCCACATTCCATCACTGGCAGAGAAGCGTTGAGGGTCGAGGCCAACATGGCACACATCGATGAGGGGATGGTGTCGGTGTCAAAACCAACGGATCTCGGGTAGGGGGTCCCGAACTGTGGATACTGGATCGATGGGGAACAAGGGACGCAGAACGCGATATTTACCCAGGTTCGGGCCCTTTCTAAGAGGTAGTACCCTACGTCCTGCTTAATTATATTGCTTGTGTATATGGGGATTACAGAGTTGATCTACCTCGAGATCAGAGGAACTAAACCCTAACTAATAGGATGGCGATTGTTCTCCTCATCTCTACGGACTAACCCCCTGGTTTATATAGACACCAGGGATACTAGGGTTTACAGATAGTCGGTTACATCAAGGAAACACCAGATATTCCATCCTGGCTTGGGGTACACACCAAGGCACAAGTGTCTTGGGTCCCGACATGGTGCGATCCAACAATCCTACCACGTGAGTTGAGCCGGCACCCCGAGAACCCCCTAATCCAGGACTTCCTCAGTAGCCCCCGAACGAGCCTTCAATGTCGGTTTCATATATCTCCCATGATTGCAGGCTCCGGCTTGCGGGCGAGTTCCCTTTCTCCCGAGTGTCCGGAATAATCCTCCTCCAGAGAAGTCTTCAAACGGTGCTTGATCCAATTCGGCCATACGCCGAGCCGTGTCCGAAGTCCAAACTATCTGTTTCACTTAGCTCCAAAGGACAATCATTCGAGTGTGAACAGTATCCTTGACTGACAACTTTTGGTGAAGGGTCGCGCCCGGTTTTAAACATAAAGACTCGATACGCGGCTCGAGGCCGCCCCTTCATAGGCACGTCTCTTCGACGTGGAGATCGTGTCCCATTTTTAAGGGATTCGATCAATGATTTCATGACATCCCACTCGCGCATCACGCCATAAGTTTATCGGGAATAGGCGAGGTGAGCGGCACATTTATAGGACTATTGGTATTACGACTGCTTATAAAAGGGAATAGCCACAATTGTCCCCATATGCCTTCTTCTTCCTCTCGCCACAACCCTTCCCAATCTACAAAGCTCGAGCGCTCCAATCCATCTCTTCGCCACGGCTCTGCTCCTCGTTCTTGGTGATGGCGGGATCTGGTGCGGGGGGCAAGTGGGAGGCCTCGACCGTCACCAATAAGGATATCAAGGACTTGAAGCGTGCCAGCTACCGCCCAGCCGCCGTTGTTCGCCGGGCCCTAGAAGTAGGCTAGGCCATCCCCACACCACGACATGGTGAGAGGGTGGTGTTCGTCCCCCACTTAGTTCGAGGGCTAGGCTTTTTGCTCCACCCCTTCGTCCGAGGGTTGATGTACTTTTATGGGCTAGACTTTCACGATCTAGCCCCGACCTCCATCCTCCACCTTTCATCCTTCATCATCATTTGTGAGCCTTTCCTCCGCATCCATCCGCACTTCGGCTTATGGCTGAAGGTATTCAATGTGAAGCCGAAGATTGTGGACGGCCAACAAGTGGACTACGGGGGAGCAATGGTTAGCAAGCTGACCCGTGTAGAGTGGCCAGTGGGCACGTTCATAGACACAGTCAAGGTTTGGCAGAGAGAGTGGTTTTATATCATAGAACCACGATGCGGCCTAGGCAGCGGCCCCGGAGTTCAGATCTGGACCACCCATGAGGCTGACCTCGTGGACCAAGAAGAGCCCCGACTGGGGGTCTCCCGAAGAAGTGGAACTGGTGCAAAAGCGCGTCCTCAACGTGAAGAAGGCTGGCGTCAAGCTAACCAGTGTGATCCAGGTGATGCTCAATCGGCGCCTCCTCCCTTGCCAGCAGCGGGACACCCCAATGTGGGCGTGCAAGTCCGTAGACCCTACCACCGTGCGCTACTTCCTCGAAGCCACCTATGACAAGCTGTGGAGGGCGCTATTCAAACCCAAGAAAGAGGATTGGCTGGCGGAAGATGAGGAGGACACTGGCCTCGACGTTGAACACCCTCCCAAGAAGGTAACAAGACTTGTATCCGTTCTAAAGTCGGATATTCATATTACAGTAGATTGATTTTTCGCTCTCCTATTCCCCAGGGTTGGCTCGAGAAGGCCGAGAAGATGAACAACCTGCCCCACCGCCTGAAGACCCCAGTTGGCTCGGTTGGAAGAAATGTCAGCCACAGTGCCGTCTAAGGCGTCAGAGAAAAAGGAACATAAGAAAAAGAAGAACCCTGCGAGGGAGGCCCGGGAGGGTCTCCTCCCGTGGATCCCTTCGGACCAAGTCCGGGGACATCCATGTCCCCTCCACATACGAGGGGGAGCAGGACGAAGAGGGGGAAGAGGAGAGTGACTCTCCCCGTACCAGAAAAAGAGCGGCCTCCGCCGAGGCCGAAGAGGGGCATCCTCCCCCGCCTCCAAAGAGGAGCAGGGGGATGTTGGTCATACCCAACGACATTTCGGACTCTGATAAGGAGTCTCAGAGCCTCCGAGAAGGTCCCGGAGAAGGTGCGCAGGGTCAAGCCCCGCGCGGTAAGGTGGGAATACGAACATTGTTTGGGCATTGGTTTTACTAACCCGCCATTAACTACATGTGCCTACTTATGTTGCAGCCTGCCTCGTGACCTCCCTACCCACTAGATATCGGGTACCTCTCTGCCAACCGAACTGGCGAAAAACGGGGGCAACTCGCCTTTTGCACCTCCTCCGGTCATCGGCGAGACCGGGGAGGTGCTATCCTAGAGGACCCCTCCCATAACGAACACGAGGGGTGACGTTGATGTTGACATGGCCGAGGTTGACACTTCGTCGCCAAAGACCAGGAGAAGGGGCTCGGGCAAACCGAGGCCTCTCAGCAGACAATTTCGGAGCCTTCACGGCCTTTCGAAGCGTCATAGCCACCCCTCAACAAAGGGGGAGCTGAGGCCCCACCGATGGTGCCGAGCACCGGGGTTCAGGTTGCGGTAGAGTGGGCGGATCTGATGGAGGAGGCCGTGAATGACTCCTCCATAGAAGTCAAACATCGCGCCCTGATGGGCACGGTTTTACAAAGCGTTCGGTCCATGAACAATGAATTGAAACAAGCTTTTGACGGCCTCCTGACAGGCTTTGAGGTAAGCAAAGTAATGTTTCCTCCTTCATAAAAGTATATTCTATAGTCAAGACATTAGCGATCCTTATACATAGCAACCCCCGAGACTCTGGCAGGTTTGGAAAAGAAACCTGACTAAGTATCTAGATCGTCTAAATAATGGGCTACCCGAGGTGCTTGTTGCGTAAATGTAGGCCTCAGCGTTAGCGGCGGCAGCCAATGCCGCCGAACTTGTCGAGATGAATCGGAAGCTGGAGCGTTTTGATGAAGAGCTCAACCTTGTACACAAGCGGTTCAATGAGGCATAATGTTAGTATAAGTGAATTGTGGTTCCTTGGGATTCTGTGTCGAACAAAGCATTCGGAATTATCCCTAAACAGGAGGTTGTTTTGCAGCTGTCGCCGCGGAGGTCGAGAGTCTCAAGGACGAACTATTGCGGGTCAGGAAGGAAGCGGCAGAACAAAAGGTGGCGACCGAACAGGCGGCTGCCGATCTCGCGTTGGTGAAAACCCAACGCGAGAAGCATGAGGCCAGGGTGGCCGAAGTAGAACAAGAGGTCAAGGATGCCATCACAAAATGTGAGGATTTTGAGCAAAAGAACAAGGAGCATGCCACTGTGTTGGCGAACATGAAGATGGAGATCCAAGAGGCACGGTCGGAGACACGTAGCGCCCGGGAGGAGCTCCGGCAAGTGAAGCAAATTTCCAATTGTAAGCAATACTTATTGCAGAGTGTATTTGGTGGCCAAAGATTCAAGTTGCTCACCCGGCTCTGGCGTTCCGTAGGCACCATTGTGGATCTCCCGAAGAGTGTGGCTGATGCTACAAGGCACTATGTTGCCCGGGAGGGCGCCTGAGCACCCTCCCCTCCTCATGAATCAAATGAAGCAGTTGATGGAGATGCACCGAATGACGAAACCGGCCATGAAGGACCTCTGTGTCTGGCTATGGCCCTCCGAGCCCGTATCGAGCAGCTACTTCGGTATAGTGGCAAAGTTGTGTGACGCGTCCGCTCGGATTGATGTTGTCAAGCGTTTGGTGTGCATCGATGGGGCTCGGATGGCATTTGCGAAGACCATGGTGCATTGGCCGAAGATCAAGCATGTCGAAATGGAGACCGGTCCTCCGCCTGCTAGGAAGGAGCATAGGCGCCTAGAGCAATACTTCGCCGCCGTAATGGACGGAGCTCGGGCTGTGGAGGCGCAGTGTTCCAAGGATATATTCCTTGAGTAACTACGTTGTAATGTATGAACTTGTGATGAAACCTTTATGCTTTATGAGCCAATGGTATGTTGTATGGTTTATCATGTTTGTGTATATTTTGTGTTTAATTTTGACTCCTCTGCGGCCGTTTTTATTCTGAAAGTTACCAGTCGTTGGCTTTAGCCCCCAAGTAGATGCCACGAGGGGTGTTCTATTCTCCGCATTGTAACCCTTAGTTGACGTCTCGGTGCCTAGAGGCGGTAGTTGATAATCCACAAGTATAGGGGATCAATTGTAGCCTTTTTCGATAAGTAAGAGTGTCGAAACCAACGAGGAGCTAAAGGTAGAACAAATATTCCCTCAAGTTCTATCGACCACCGATACAACTCTATGCACGCTTGACGTTCGCTTTACCTAGAACAAGTATGAAACTAGAAGTACTTTGTAGGTGTTGTTGGATAGGTTTGCAAGATAATAAAGAGCGCGTAAATAAAAAGTAGGGGCTGTTTAGATAAAGAAGCAATAAAGTTAGTATAGCAAGTGTGGAAAAGTGGTGGTAGGAGTTGCGAAATTGTCCCTAAGCAATTGACTACTTTACTAGACCGATAGCAAGTTTTATGTGGGAGAGGCCATTGCTAGCATGTCATCCCTGACTTGGAATTCTGTGCACTTATGATTGGAACTATTAGCAAGCATCCGCAACTACTAACGTTCATTAAGGTAAAACCCAACCATAGCATTAAGTTATATTGGTCCCCCTTCAATCTCGTATGCATCAATTTATATGCTAGGTTGAAGCTTCTGTCACTCTTGCCCTCCAATACTTAGTCCTATCAACATACAACTAACCCTATGGTGTGATCCACGCACACGCTCATATGATGGGCACCAAAGGACAGCAACATAACCACAAGAAAATTAAATCAATCATAGCAATTCATCAATCACCGATAGGACAACGAAAATCTACTCAGACATCATAGGATGGCAACACATCATTGGATAATAATATGAAGCATAAAGCACCGTGTTCAAGTAGAGGGTAAAGCGGGTTGCGGGAGAGTGGACCGCTGTAGATAGAGGGGAAGGTGATGGAGATGTTGGTGAAGATGGCGGAGGTGTTGGTGAAGATCATGGTGATGATGATGGTGGCCACGGGCGGTGTTCCGGCCGCCATCGGAAGAGAGGGGAGAGGGCCCCTTCTTCTTCTTCTTCCTTGACCTCCTCCCTAGATGGGAGAAGGGTTTTCCTCCGTCCTTGGCCTCCATGGTATGGGAGGGGCGAGCCCCTCCGAGATTGGATCTGTCTCTCTGTCTCTCTCTGCTTCGCTCCCAGATCCGCCTTTCACCGTTTCTTTTATAACCGAGATCCAGAACTCCGATTGGGATGAATTTTGGACACGATCTCTATCCGAAATTAGCTTTCTTGCAGCGAAAGAAGGGCTCCAACAGCGTTACTGGGGTGGCCACGAGGTCCAGGCGCGCTGACCCCACAGCGTCCCCTGCCTCGTGGCCCCCTCGGGCATCGTATCACGTTGATTCTTCTTCCCAAAAATCATAAATATTCCAAAAAAATCTCCGTTAGTTTTTATCCCGTTTAGACTCCGTTTGATATGGATTTTCTGCGAAACAGAAAACATGCAATAGACAGGAACTGGCACTGGGCACTGGATCAATATGTTAGTCCCAAAAATAGTATAAAAAGTTGCCAAAAGTATATGAAAGTTATAGAATATTGGCATGGAACAATAAAAAATTATAGATACGACGGAGACGTATCAACATCCCCAAGCTTAATTCCTGCTCGTCCTCGAGTAGGTAAATGGTAAAAAAGATAATTTTTGATGTGGAATGCTACCTAGCATAATCTTGATCATGTAATCTAATCATGGCATGAATATTAAGACACGAGTGGTTAAAAGCAATAGTGTATCATTTGACATTAAGACAATAATACTTCAAGCATACTAATAAAGCAATCATGTCTTTTCAAAATAACATGGCCAAAGAAAGTTATTCCTATGAAATTATATAGTCTGGCTATGCTCCATGTTCACCACACAAAATATTCACATCATGCACAACCCCGATAACAAGCCGAGCAATTGGTTCATACTTTTTAACGCGCTTCAGCCTTTTCAACCCTCACACAATACATGAGTGCAAGCCATGGATATAGCACTACGGGTGGAATAGAATATGATGGTGGAGGTTGTGTGGAGAAGAAAAAAAAGGAGAAAGTCTCACATCGACGCGGCTAATCAACGGGCTATGGAGATGCCCATAAAGTGATGTCAATGTGAGGAGTAGGGATTGCCATGCAACGGATGCACTAGAGCTATAAGTATATGAAAGCTCAGACTAAAACTAAGTGGGTGTGCATCCAACTTGCTTGCTCATGAAGACCTAGGGCATTTGAGGAAGCCCATCGTTGGAATATACAAGCCAAGTTCTATAATGAAAATTCCCACTAGTATATGAAAGTGATAACTCAAGAGACTCTCTATATGAAAAACATGTTGCTACTTTGAAGCACAAGTGTGGTAAAAGGATAGTAACATTGCCTCTTTTTCTCTTTCTTTTTTGCGGGCTTCTTTGGCCCCAATTTTTTATTTAGGCTTCTTTGGCCTCTCTTTTGGGGGGGGGGGGGCAATGCTCTAATAATTATGATCATCACACTTTTATTTACTTACAACTCAACATTACAACTCGATACTAGAACAAAGATATGACTCTATATGAATGCCGCCGACGGTGTACTGGGATGTGCAATGATCTAGCGTAGCAATGACATCAGAAAACGGACAACCCATGAAAACATCATGCTAGCTATCTTACGATCATGCAAAGCAATATGACAATAAATGCTCAAGTCATGTATATGATGATGATGGAAGTTGCATGGCAATATATCTCGGAACGGCTATGGAAATGCCATAATAGGTAGGTATGGTGGCTGTTTTGAGGAAGATATAATGAGGCTTATGTGTGATAGAGCGTATCGTATCACGGGGTTTGGATGTACTGGCGAAGTTTGCATCAACTCTCGAGGTGAGAAAGGGCAATACACGGTACCGAAGAGGCTAGCAATGATGGAAGGGTGAGAGTGTGTATAATCCATGGACTCACATTAGTCATAAAGAACTCATATACTTATTGCAAAAGTTTATTAGCCCTCAAAGCAAAGTACTACTACGCATGCCCCTAGGGGGATAGATTGGTAGGAAAAGACCATCGCTCGTCCCCGACCGCCACTCATAAGGAAGACAATCAATAAACACCTCATGCTCCAACTTCGTTACATAACGGTTCACCATACGTGCATGCTACGGGAATCACAAACCTCAACACAAGTATTTCTACTAATCCACAACTACCCACTAGCATGACTCTAATGTCACCATCTTTATATTCGCAAAACTATTGCAAGGAATCAAACATATCATATTCAGTGATCTACAAGTTTTATGTAGGATTTTATGACTAACCATGTGAATGACCAGTTCCTGTCATCTCTCTAAATAGATATAAGTGAAGCAAAAGAGCATTCTACAAATGGCGGTTTTCTATGTGAAGAGAAACATGCAATCCAAACTTCAAATGATATAAGTGAAGCACATGAAGAATTCTATAAAGCCATACTCAAAGAATATAAGTGAAGTGCAATGAGCATTCTATAAATCGTCCAAGGACTACGTCATACCAGCATGGTGCATAAAAGAAAAAGTGAAAACTAAATGCAAAAGATGCTCCAAGATTTGCACATATCGCATGAACGAAACGAATCCGAAAACATACCGATACTTGTTGAAGAAAGAGGGGATGCCTTCTGGGGCATCCCCAAGCTTAGACGCTTGAGTCTCCTTGAATATTTACTTGGGGTGCCTTGGGCATCCCCAAGCTTGAGCTCTTGCCTCTCCTTCTTCTCCTCATATCGAGACCTTCTCAATCATCGAACACTTCATCCACACAAAACTTCAACAGAAAACTCGGTAAGATCCGTTAGTATAATAAAGCAAATCACTACTCTGAGTACTGTTGCAAAACAATTCATATTTTGTTTTTGCATTGTAGCTACTGTAATATAACTTTTCCATGGCTTAATCCACTGATAGGAGTCGATAGTTTCATCAAAACAAGCAAACTATGCATCAAAAACAGAATCTGTCTAAAACAGAATCTGTCTAAAACAGAACAGTCTATAAAAATCTGAACATTAACCATACTTATGGTACTTCAAAAATTCTGCCAAAATTAGGAAAAATAAAAATTTTGTATAGAAAGACAGTTAAAAAAGAATCAGAACAGTTTGACGTTCCAGTAAAAAATTAAAAATCACGCACTATAGCCAAAGTTTCTGTCCTGCACCGTACAAACCAACAAGCATTGTAAACATCCTAAAGGCAAACCTTGGCACATTATTTTTATAATACAACGGAATTGTATAAGGGGATAATTATTTTTTGTTGAAAAGTTTCTGTAATAAAGATTCACAAACTTTCGGTGAGCATGAACAAAGTTCAAGGCTAGCTCCCACTTCAACTATGCTTGTCTCTCTCACTTTCACTTCCCTTCTTGAAAAAGTTTTGGGTTCTCCTATTTATTTTTGTTGTTTTTAAACTATATGAAAGCACTCAACAGAAATAAATGACTCTCTAAAACTTCCGGGTTGTCTCCCTGGCAGCGCTTTCTTTAGAGCCATTAAGCTAGGCATATAGTGCTCAAGTAATGAATCCACCCGGATCCCAAGGTATATCAAAGCCAATTTTAATTAACAATGATTTGTGATTTAGTAGTGAGCACAAAGTAACATATATCATGCAATGACGAAATCTAACTCTCTTCCTATGCATCGGCATGTCATAAAAGAACAATTCATGCACACATAGTAAAGGCCAATGCATAGTATAAATAGTTTCTTGCAATTTTATCATATTGGAAACATGGAGAGGCGGAGATGTAGTTCCTCTCTCATAATAATTGCAAGTAGGAGCAGCAAGCACATGCATATTATATCTATCAAAATCATCATGTGTAGTAGGAAAATGCAACCCATCAATATAATCCTTAATAAGGGCAAACTTCCCTGATATAGTGTAGTCGAGAGAATTTAAAAAGATAATAGGACTATCATGCGTGGGTGCAATAGCAACAATTTCATGTTTAACATAAGGAACTATATCAAGTTCATCTCCATAAGCATAATTCATATTGGCATCTTGGCCACAGGCATAGCAAGCATCATCAAAACGGGATATTTCATAGGAATCAACGGGATCATAACACTCATCATAACAATCATCCTTCGGTAAGCACGAAAAGAAATTAAACAATGTATGAGTTGAAGAGTTACTCTCATTAGAAGGTGGGCACGGGTAGCTAATCCGCTCTTCCTCCTTCTGTTCTTCGCTCTCCTCCTCATCTTTTTCATCCAATGAGCACACAGTTTTATCAATTTCTTCTCCCATAGACTCCTGCAAAATATTAGTCTCTTCTTGGACAGCGGAGGAGTCCTCAGTATATGGTTTAACATAGGCATTATAAGCATAATTATCATAACAATATTCGAGTATGGCAAAATTTTCAGATTTGTAAAGAGTAGCATCATACTTTTCAATCAAAGAAGCAATCTCATAAGCACCCTTAAAAGCAACAAATTCTTCAATCTGTTGAACATCATAGTAATTATAAACACCCTTAGCATACGAAGATACGATTCCATTATCACTAAACAAACATTGGTAGGGAAGGTGTTTCTTAGGGTCTTCAGAACAACAAGTAAAATCATATATTTCACATAAATTCCAAGCATAGCACTGCAAAGGATGAATTTGATCCAGTAAAAGTTTCCTTTTTTGAGATATGCGATGTCGCACATAACAAGCATGCTCATCTAAAGATTTGCCCTCAACTAAGCTAGTTGCGGTTTCAGCACGAGCACATAGGGATCAAAGATGATCCAAGTAAAAAGCTTCAGGAGTGTGATAGATTTTGAGTGGTTCTTCAACCATTGGTTCAGTCGATACAACTAATTTTTCTTGGTATTTTGCGTTTCCTACCCATAACTAAAGATAGAATATTCACTCCACGCTATAACTTCCCGGCAACGGCGCCGAAAAAAGGTCTTGATAACACACAAGTATAGGGGATCAATTGTAGCCTCTTTCGATAAGTAAGAGTGCCAAACCCAACGAGGAGCTAAAGGTAGAACAAATATTCCCTCAAGTTCTATCGACCACCGATACAACTCTACACACGCTTGACGTTCGCTTTACCTAGAACAAGTATGAAACTAGAAGTACTTTGTAGGTGTTGTTGGATAGGTTTGCAAGATAATAAAGAGTGCGTAAATAAAAAGTAGGGGTTGTTTAGATAAAGAAGCAATAAAGTTAGTATAGCGAGTGTGGAAAAGTGGTGGTAGGAGTTGCGAAATTGTCCCTAAGCAATTGACTACTTTACTAGACCGATAGCAAGTTTTATGTGGGAGAGGCCACTGCTAGCATGTCATCCCCGACTTGGAATTCTATGCACTTATGATTGGAACTATTAGCAAGCATCCACAACTACTAATGTGCATTAAGGTAAAATCCAACCATAGCATTAAATTATATTGGTCCCCCTTCAATCCCGTATGCATCAATTTCTATGCTAGGTTGAAGCTTCTGTCACTCTTGCCCTCCAATACTTAGTCCTATAAACATACAACTAACCCTATGGTGTTATCCACGTGCATGCTCATATGATGGGAACCAAAGGACAGCAACATAGCCACAAGCAAATTAAATCAATCATAGCAATTCATCAACCACCGATAGGACAACGAAAATCTACTCAGACATCATAGGATGGCAACACATCATTGGATAATAATATGAAGCATAAAGCACCATGTTCAAGTAGAGGGTACAACGGGTTGCGGGAGAGTGGACCGTTGTAGATAGAGGGGGGAAGTTGATGGAGATGTTGGTGAAGATGGCGGAGGTGTTGGTGAAGATCTCGGTGATGATGATGGTGGCCACAGCAGCATTCCGGCGCCACCGAAAGAGAGGGGGAGAGGGGGCCCCTTCTTCTTCTTCTTCCTTGACCTCCACCCTAGATGGGAGAAGGGTTTCCCCTCTGGTCCTTGGCCTCCGTGGCATGGGAGGGGCGAGAGCCCCTCCGAGATTGGGTATGTCTCTCTGTCTCTCTGTTTCTGCATTCCGAGATCTGGCCTTTCACCGTTTCTTTTATAACCGGAGATCCATAACTCCGATTGGGGCTGAATTTTGGACACGATCTCTATCCGGACATTAGCTTTCTTGCGGCGAAGAAGGGCTCCAACTGCGTTCTGGGGTGGCCACGAGGGTCCAGAGCGCCCCTGCCTCGTGGCCCCTCGGCATCGTATCGCGTTGATTCTTCTTCCAAAAATCATAAATATTCCAAAAAATCTCCGCCGCTTTTATCCCATTTGGACTTCGTTTGATATGGATTTTCTCGAAACAAAAACATGCAAATGCATGTGAGGCATCGGGCACCGGATCAATATGTTAGTCCCAAAAATAGTACAAAAAGTTGCCAAAAGTATATGAAAGTTGTAGAATATTGGCATGGAACAACCAAAAACTATAGATACGATGGAGACGTATCAGTAGTGTAGGAGAAGAATAAGGCAGTCGTACTATGCATCTTTATGACTTTCACTTAGCCATAGGAGCTTGAATGTGGGGGTTGGTGACCAGCCCCCGGTATGGTGAGATGTTAGGAGAACCCTAGGGCCAAGCATCGATCACTTGATTTGTTCAAATACAAATCCTTCGTAGTACAAGGGATAATCTCTAACGATTGTTTGGTCTGAGGACCAGTCATCGGATCGCCGAACAGTTCTCGCGTATTATGACAGTCAGTTTTCGGCTTTCTCCACTGCGGTACTTGACCGAACGAGGCGGATGTACAATCGCAGCGGTTCTCCCTTTACCTTCGTAGCCGAACGTGCTGAATGTAAGGAGGTAAACACATGAGCAGGGCAACCCAACTATTGACCCAAGACATAATTCAGAAATAGTGCATATAATGCAATATCTGAGACACCGAACACAGTGGAAAAAGGTGTCCGTCTTTTAGTGCATGGGGCGAGCGTTTAGGCCAAGCCCTTGCTCTAATGACCGGTATATGTATGAAATCCGAAGTGTATGACACTTGGTTGAGGCAGATTCCAGGAGCAGAGAGGAACAAACAGGGAAATATACAACGTAAACAACTGTAGAAGAACCGTAAAAAGGTTTGTTTTGTTTCCAATAAGCTCATGACGTCTAGCCGTACAAATCGAACTACCGAACACAACACCGGAAAGGACAAGTTCCTTTAAAATATGAAAAACAATTTACAGATGAAAGGTTTACGTAGGGCCTTGATGCTTGGGTTCACTCCCGAACTGTGCCCTACTGCACATTTGCGCCTTTGCTACTATTGGAGAGAGCTACTCCATGGGTTGATTATCCGCTGGCGGGTCCTTGAGAGAGAGACTTCAACGGGTCACTATATTGGTGGGGCTTGATGCCAGAGAGGTCCTAGATGGTACATGTTTGTCGTCTGAGATGCACTATTCCAAGGGCGGTCGAGTCAGACTCTTGGTGATAGACCCCATAGCTGCCATGGTACCTTGAGTGTGGGGTTGTGGTGTCGAGGCACATGGTGAGCTTCTGTGGTGGGCGGGCCATGGGGGGCGTATTCCTATGTACGTGGAACACAAGGAGGCCCCTTTGCCGGAGATAGGGCCCATGCTCGCTTGTTTACCTCTCGTGCCTTGATGACCGGTTGGCACTTCGGCCCTTCATATTCGGCCGCCAAGGCAGAGCACTCCATATTGCCATTGACTGTGATGACGCCTCATGGTCCGAGCATCTTCAGTTTGAGGTAGGCATAGTGGGGGACAGTGTTAAAATGGGCGAAGGGCGTTCGGCCTAGCAGGGCGTGATAGCCAATGCGGAAAGGTGCAATATCAAAGATCAAGTCTTCGCTCCGGAAATTGTCCGGTGAGTTGAACACTACTTCCAAAGTGAGCGTTGATACGTCTCCATCGTATCTAATTTTCCAAACTCTTTTGCCCTTGTTGGACTCTAATTGGCATGATTTGAATGAAACTAACTCGGACTGACGCTGTTTCAGTAGAATTGCCATGGTGTTTTTGTGCAGAAATCAAAGTTCTTGGATTGACCTGAACATTTACGGAGAATTTTATGCACACCCACTTAGTTTTAAGTTTAAGCTTTCATACACTTACAACTCTTAGTGCATCCGTTGCATGGCAATCCCTACTCCTCACATTGACATCAATTGATGGGCATCTCCATAGCCCGTTGATTAGCTGCGTCGATGTGAGACTATCTTCATTTTTTGACTTCCCCTTATTAATCTCTATCACCGCATTTTGTTCCACCCGTAGTGCTATGTCCATGGCTTATGCTCATATATTGCGTGGGGGTTGAAAAAGCTGAAGCGCGCTAACAAAGTATGAACCAATTGCTTGGCTTGCCATCAGGGTTGTACATGATTTATATTTTGTGTTAAGAAGATGGAGCATGACAAGACTATATGATCTTGTAGGAATAGCATTTTTTAGCATTTTTATTTTGAAAGGCATGATTGTGTATTGGTATGCCTGAGTATTGATGTCTTTATATCAAATTATAGACTATTGCTTTGAATCATTCAGATCTTAATATTCATACCATAAAAGAAAGATTACATGATGAACATGTTAGGTAGCATTCCACATCAAATATTCTATTTTTGTCATTTACCTACTCGAGGATGAGCAGGAATTAAGCTTGGGGATGCTTGATACATCTCCAACGTATCTATATTTTTTTATTGTTCCATGATACTATAGTATCAATCTTGGATGTTTTATATGCATTTATATGTTATTTTATATCATTTTTTGGGACTAACCTATTAATCCAATGCCCAGTGCCAGTTGTTGTTTTTTGCTTGTTTTTGGCTTTTCAGAAAATCAATATCAAATGAAGTCCAAACGTGATGAAACTTTATGGTGATTTTTTTCTGGACCAGAAGGGACCCTTTAAGGTTTGGGAGAAGACCAGAAGAGTCACGAGGGAGCGACAAGTTCACTAGGCACGCCCCTTGAGCTTGTGGGCCCCTCGTGGCACCTCTTGACCTAATTCCACCTCTATAAATTTCCAAATAGTTCCAATATACCACAGAGCCACCTGAAACACTTTTTCTGCTGCCACAAGCTTCTATTCTTCCATGATCCCATCTTGAGGACTTTTTGGTACTCTGCCAGAGGGGGAATCGATCAAGGAGGGCTTCTACGTCATCCTTGTTGCCTTTCGATGATGTGTGAGCAGCTCACCACAGACCTACGGGTCCATAGCTAGTAGCTAGATGGCTTCTTCTCTCTCTCTCTTTGATCTTCAATACAATGTTCTCCTCGATGTTCTTGGAGCTCTATCTGATGTAATCTTCTTTTGCAGTGTGTTCGTTGGGATCCGATGAATTGTGGGTTTATGATCTGAATATTTATGAATATTAATGGAGTCTTTTCTGAACTTTATTATGCATGATTGTTATAGCTTTGTATTTCTCTCCGATCTATCCGCTTGGTTTGGCCAACTAGATTGATTTATCTTCAGTGGGAGAGGTGCTTTGTGATGGGTTCAATCTTGCGATGCTCTGTATCCCAGTGACAAAGTAGGGGCAAGACACGTATTTGTATTGTTGCCATTAAGGGTAAAACAACGGGGTTTATTCATATTGATTAGGTTTACTTTGTCTACATCATGTCATCTTGCTTTTATACTTGATACCCTAGATGCATGCTGGATAGCGGTCGGTGGGTGGAGTAATAGTAGTAGATGCAGGCAGGAGTCGGTCTACTTGTCTCAGATGTGATGCCTATATAGATGATCATTGCCTTGAATATCGTCATAACTATTTTCTTTTCTATCAATTGTCCCAATAGTAATTTGTTCACCCACCATATGCTATGTGCTCGAGAGAGAAGCCTCTAGTGAAAACTATGGCCCCCGGGTCTAATTTTATCATATACAAAAACACAAAAATACCTCGCTGAAATTTTCTATTTTCTTTTATGTTATCTTTGCAATTTATCTATCTACCACTACAAGATTTAGTCCTTGCAAGTAACCGCCAAATTGACAACCCTCTTGTTTGCGTTGGGTGCAAGTATTTGCTTTTGCATGTGCAGATGTGTTCACGAGGCTTTGTGTGATCTGAGGGAAATACTTATCTCTACTGTACTGCATCACCTCTCCTCTTCGGGGAAATCCCAATGCAGCTCACAAGTAGAAGTTGGCAAGTGCTCTTCGGTGAGACCGATGGGTCATCTCGGTGAGAGCGATGCAGCTAGGGTTTAGGACAACGACTATATCAGAATGGCTTGGTGACTCCGATGTGTATTGTTTTGGTGAGTCCAAGATAACATTAGGGTTTGATATAGTGGGAGCTTAAACTGTCTGAGGCTTTTGGAGTTTGATCTTTAAGCACTTGAGTGAAGAACTCATCTTCTGAACCTCATCCCCTTTTGATAGTATTGTCATACATATGGACTCAATGTGATCTTTGATCACTTAAATAAAAAAAGAAAAGGCTTGAGGCTTGATCCAACAGTTGTCCTTAGCACTTTGAGGGGTGCATTTCCACTTCCCTTGTTATACCTATATTGAAATTTTCCTGAAATATACTCAAGAAGATCATTAGTTCAATGATATGTATGTTGACATAAATTACCGAAACCACCAAGGTATTTGATGAGCTTTGAAGGTGCACTACGAGTATCCCCTTACCAACATTTTAGTGTTTACACTTCCATTTTTCCTTGTGGCTATGTTGATCCACTCACAATTTTTCATGATTGGATTAGGGTAGAATTTTCATAGTAACACCGATGAAGCAAGATATCACATTTTTGTTGTCGGCTTGGTGAAAGCTGGACTTTTGATGTTGGTGTAGCTAACCAAACCTAACTATCCACACATAAATCTATGTATTTGCTTGATGAAGAGATGCTTCTTCCAGCTAGCAAGGTATTCATTTAGTGTCTGTCAAGATTTCGTAGGAAACAAGGCTAAGTGAACACACTAGGCGCGACAGACAAGATAGAGGGATAACGTAATAACTTCAATGTTGTAGCAGGGTTGCTTGTTTGTTGCAGCCATGTGACCATATTTCTTGTTTTGTTCCATCACATGTACATATAACATTCTCTTTCCAATCTTAATACAAAGATGCGCAAATCTTTTGCAGATTTTGCGAAATAATATTTGATGCTTGTAGTGGTCAAGTGAGTCAGGTTACTAAGAATTAGAAAAATGAGCATTGCTTCCTCATGGGATGCCTCCTCCCTCTCAAACATCTAGAATTTACACCCCTGTTGAGCCCTTTAAGAATAGTGCTACATCTGAAAAGGGGAACAAATTCCACTTCTCCATTTCACCCTTGTTTGTGAGATATATGTATTCCTTACAAGTAATAGAACATATTCATGCTTGTCGAGAGAAATTGTTGCATGTGTATTCCATTCCATCATCTGCATTTTATCTTGTTACCAAAGGTTAACTCATGATGATGATGATCATGCTTTCCTACTACATGTCTACAATTTAAAACCAAGATTGATTAAATGTTATGCTACTTAAACTCATGCTCTTCATCTTGCTACTCTTAACTGAATATTCATTGCTACTACTTCCAGTCAAGTAACAAAGTTGTTTGTTGTTTGATGCTTTGAGCTATAAGTGCAGATCAACATATTGCAAGCTCCCAGCTCCACATGGAGTGGCAAACCAGGTCAAAGAAGAGGCAAGAGGCCACACTGATGCAAGTCTTCAAGTTATCAATCACAGTATTTGCGGATGGGAATAACGAAGTTGTAGCAGGGTAGCTACAAGTGCTAGCATGGGACCGAGGTCTCTTCTTCGATCCTTCCTTACATTACATGTAGTAATTCTAAACAAAGTTCATGCACATCCTTTCTAATTGTGTTTATAGGCTCAATCCTTGTATTGTAACTTGTTTATATTATCAATGTGCCACTATGGTAATTTTGTAGAACTAGCTGATTGATGTCTACTACGCAACCTTCTTTTTGTAGACTCGTGTTGGGCCTCCAAGCGCAGAGTTTTGTAGGACAGTAGCAAATTTCCCTCAAATGGATGACCTAAGGTTTATCAATCCATGGGAGGTGTAGGATGAAGATGGTCTCTCTCAAACAACCCTGCAACCAAATAACAAAGAGTCTCTTGTGTCCCCAACACGCCCAATACAATGGTATATTGTATAGGTGCACTAGTTCGGCGAAGAGATGGTGATACAAGTGCAATATGGATAGTAGATATAGGTTTTTGTAATATGAAAATATAAAAACAGCAAGGTAGCAAGTGGTAAAAGTGAGCGAAAACAGTATTGCAATGCTTGGAAACAAGGCATAGGGTTCATACATTCACTAGTGCAAGTTCTCTCAACAATGATAACATACTTAGATCATAAAAAAATCCCTCAACGTGCAACAAAGAGTCACTCCAAAGTCACTAATAGCGGAGAACAAACGAAGAGATTATTATAGGGTACGAAACCACCTCAAAGTTATTCTTTTTGATCGATCTATTGGGCTATTCCTATAAGTGTCACAAACAGCCCTAGAGTTCATACTAAAATAACACCTTAAGACACACATCAACCAAAACCATAATGTCACCTAGATACTCCAATGTCACCACAAGTATCCGCGGGTTTGATTATACGATATGTATTACACAATCTCAGATTCATCTATTCAAACCAACACAAAGAACTTCAAAGAGTGGCCCAAAGTTTCTACCGGAGAGTCAAGACGAGAACGTGTGCCAACCCCTATGCATAAGTTCACAAGGTCACAGAACCCGCAAGTTGATCACCAAAACATACATCAAGTAGATCACGTCAATATCCCATTGTCACCATAGATAAGCACATGCAAGACATACATCAAGTGTTCTCAAATCCTTAAAGACTCAATTCGATAAGATAACTTCAAAGGGAAACTCAATCCATTACAAAAAAGTAGAGGGGGAGAAACATCACAAGATCTAACTATAATAGCAAATCTCATGGTACATCAAGATCATGCCAAATCAAGAACACGAGAGAGAGAGAGAGAGAGAGAGAGAGAGAGAGAGAGAGAGATCGAACACATATCTACTAGTACATACCCTCAGCCCCGAGGGTGAACTACTCCCTCCTTGTCATGGAGAGCGCCGGGATGATGAAGATGGTCACTGGTGATGATTTCCCCCTCCGGCAGGGTGCCGGAAGGGGCTCCTGATTGGTTTTTCGTGGCTACAGGGGATTGCAGCGGCGGAACTCCCGATCTAGGTTTATTTATGGGGGTTTCTATATTTATAGGAATTTTTGGCATCGAGAAAAGTTAGGGGGGGGGGGCACGAGGCGACGACAAGGACGGGGGGCGCCCCCAGGGAGGTAGGGGGCTCCCTCCACCCTTATGGAGTCCCCATGGCTCTTCTAGCCCAACTCTTTTGCTTCGGGGGCTTCTTCTGGTCCATAAAAATCAGCATAAATTTTTAGGTCATTTGGACTCCGTTTGATATTCCTTTTCTGTAAAACTAAAAAATAAGGAAAAAACATAAACCGGCACTGGGCTCTAGGTTAATAGGTTGGTCCCAAAAATTATATAAAATAGCATATAAATGCATATAAAACATCCAAGATAGATATATAATAGCATGGAACAATCAAAAAAATTAGATACATTGGAGACGTATCAAGCATCCCCAAGCTTAATTCCTGCTCGTCCTCGAGGAGGTAAATGATAAAAACAAAAATTTTGATGTGGAATGCTACCTAACATATTTATCCATGTAATTTTATTTATTGTGGCATGAATGTTCAGATTCATAAGATTCAAAACAAAAGTTTAATATTGACATAAAAACAATAATACTTCAAGCATACTAACAAGGCAGTTATGTCTTCTCAAAATAACATGGCCAAAGAAGTTATCCCTACGAAATCATATAGTCTGGCTATCCTCCATCTTCATCACACAAAATATTCAAATCATGCACTACCCTGATGACAAGCCAAGCAATTGTTTCATAATTTTGATGTTCTCAAACTTTTTCAACTTTCACGCAATACATGAGCGTGAGCCATGGACATAACACTATAGGTGGAATAGAAGGTGGTTGTGGAGAAGACAAAAAGAAGCAGATAGTCTCACATCAACTAGGTGTATCAATGGGCTATGAAGATGCCCATCAACAGATATGAATGCGAGTGAGTAGGGATTGCCATGCAATGGATGCACTAGAGCTATAAGTTTATGAAAGCTCAAAAAGAAACTGAGTGGGTGTGCATCCAAGTCGCTTGCTCACGAAGACCTATGGCAATTTGAGGAAGCCCATCATTGAAATATACAAGCCAAGTTCTATAATGAAAAATTCCCACTAGTATATGAAAGTGACAACATAGGAGATTCTCTATCATGAAGATCATGGTGCTACTTTGAAGCACAAGGGTGGTAAAAGGATAGTAACATTTCCCCTTGATGTCGCTTGAAGCTATGTCGGTTTTTCCCCAAAGAGGAAGTAATGATGCAGCACAGCGCCGGTAGGTATTTCCCTCAGATATTAAACCAAGGTTATAGAACCAGTAGGAGAACCAAGCAACACAACGTAAACAACCCCTGCACAAAGATAACAAATCCTCGCAATCCGACGTGTTAAAGGGGTTGTCAATCCCTTCCGGGGTACGGCGCCTCAAGTAGGCAAACGGATGTGAGATAAATTTGTAGTAAATTGATAGATCGAACGCCAAATAAAATAAATAAGGAAAAATTGCAGCAAGGTATTTTTGTATTTTTGGTTTAATAGATCTGAAAATAAATTCAAGGAAAAAGTAGATCGCAAAGGCTAATAAATGAGAAAGAGACCCGGGGGACGTAGGTTTCACGAGTGGCTTCTCTCGAGAAAAATAGCAAACGCTGGGTGAACAAATTATTGTTGGGCAATTGACAAAACTTCAAATACTCATAACGATATCCAGGCGGTGATCATTATATAGGCATCACGTCCAAGATTAGTAGACCAAGTCCTGCCTGCATCTACTACTATTACTCCACACATCGACTGCTATCCAAAGATGCATCTAGTGTATTAATTTCATGGAAAAATGGAGTAATGCAATAAGAACGATGACATGATGTAGACAAGATCTATCTATGTAGAGATAGACCCCATCATTTTATCCTTAGTAGCAACGATACATACATGTCTGTTCCCTTTCTGTCACTAGGATCAAGCATCATAAGATCGAACCCACTACAAAGCACCTCTTCCTATTGCAAGATAAATAGATCAAGTTGGCCAAACAAAACCCAAATATTTGAGAAGAAATACGAGGCTATAAGAGATCATGCATAAAAGAGATTAAAGAAACTCAAATACTTTCATGGATATAAAAAAGATAGATTTAATCATAAACTCAAAGTTCACCAATCCCAACAAACACACCGCAAAAGAGTTGCATCTTATGGATCTCCAAGAGACCATTGTATTAAGAATTCAAAGAGAGAGATGAAGCCATCTAGCTACTAACTACGGACCCGAAGGTCTACAAAGAACTACTCGCGCATCATCGGAGAGGCACCAATGGAGGTGGTGAACCCCATCCGAGATGGTGTCTAGATTGGATCTGGTGGTTCTGGACTCTGCGGCGGCTGGATGAATATTTCGTGGACTCCCCCGGGGTTCTGGAAATATTGGGGTATTTATAGAGCAAAGAGGCGGTCCGGGGGCACCCGAGGTGGGCACAACCCACCAGGGCGCGCCTGGGCCTCCTGGCGTGCCCTGGTGGGTTGTGCCTCCCTTGGGCACCCCCCAGGCACAACGAGGGCCCATTACGTTCCTTCTGGTCCAAAAAAAATCTCCGTAAAGTTTCGTTGCGTTTGGACTCCGTCTGATATTGATTTCCTGTGATGTAAAAAACATGCAGAAAAGAGCAACCGACACTTGGCACTATGTCAATAGGTTAGTAACAAAAAATGATATAAAATGACTATAAAATGATTATAAAACATCCAAGATTGATAATATAACAACATGGAACAATAAAAAAGTATAGATGTGTTGGAGACGTATCAACATGCCCAAGCTTATCTCCTACTCGTCCTCGAGTAGGGAAGTGATAAAAACAGAATTTTTGATGTGGAATGCTGCCTAACATGTCATATCATATTTCTTTTCTTTATAGCATGGACATTTGGACTTTTATATTGTTCAAAGAAATAGTCTAGTTTTGACATGATAATTTAAATACTCAAGCGTATCAACAATCAACCATGTCTTTCAAAATATCAATCTAAAATAAGTTATCCGTACCCCATCATGCTCAACCATTGATCCATTCATGAAACACACTCGCATATTAATTACACCCTATACTTAAGTACGATCATATTGCCTCCTAGTTGGTGCTTTTATAAGAGAAGATGGAGACTCAAATAAAAATTGCATAAAGTAAAAGGAAGGCCCTTCGCGGAGGGAAGTATGGATTTGTAGAGGTGCCAGAGCTCAAAGCGAAAAACTTAGAGATAAAAACATTTTGGGAGGTGTATCCATCCCACCAACGAAAATGACTTAGAGTTCCCAACACTTTCCATGCTAGATATATCATAGGCGGTTCCCAAACAAAAAATAAAGTTTATTCCTTTTTCAACCATACTTTCACTTTCCATGGCTAGCCGTATCCATGGTTGTCCTCCATACCAACACTTTCCAAGGAATTTATTATTTGACAACATAAAGTAAACTCATTTTTCGTTTCGGGACTGGGCATCCCTAATACCTTGGCCTTACTCTCGTGCAATGACAAGTGAATAAACACCCGTCTTGAGAATAACACATCTAGCATGGAAAATATTAGCCACCCCTCACCGCTCCGCAAGCGAAACAAACGCACAAAAGAGAAGTTTATTTTGAAAATTAGAAATGGCACATGCAAATTTTCTTAGAACGACAAAAGAATACTGCATATAGGTAGATATAGCGGACTCATGTGGCAAAACTGGTTTAAAGGTTTTTGGATGCACAAGTAGAGATCATACTTAGTGCAAAATGAAGGCTAGCAAAAAGATTGAGAAGCGACCAACCAAGAAACGAATAATCTCATAAGCAAGCATTAATCATAAATAACACTGAATAATGCACCACAAGTAGGATATAATTTTATTGCATGACTATTGACTTTCGTACTTGCATAGGGAATCACAAACCTTAACACCAATATTCTTACTAAAGCATGATTACTCATCAACATAACTTACATATCACATCATCATATCTCAAAACTATTACTAAGAATCAAGTTTATTTTGTCCAATGATCTTCGTGAAAGTTTTTATTATATCCTTCTTGGATATCTATCACTTTGGGACTAATTCATGTGTTGCTTTTCATAAACTCAAACAAATATAAGTGAAGATCATGAGCATACTTTTTCTTTCTTTCTCCCAAATAAATTTAAGTGAAGCAAGAGAGAATTTCTTGAAAATTTTACTAACTCTCAAATAGATCTAAGTGAAGCAAGAGAGCATTTCTTCAAAAATATTAAGTACACCATGCTCAAAAAGATATAAGTAAAGCACTAGAGCAAGTCCATTGCTCATAAAAATTTAAGTGAAGCATAGAGAGCAATTCTAACAAGTCATGACATAATTTTGGCTCTCCCAAATAGGTGTGTCCAGCAAGGGATCAATACTTAAAACACAAAATAAAACAAGCAAAGACTCATATCATACAAGACGCTCCAAGCAAAACACATATCATGTGACGAATAAAAATATAGCTTCGAGTAAAATACCAATGGTCGTTAGAAGAAAGAGGGGATGCCACTCGGGGGCATCCCCAAGCTTAGTTGGTTGCTCATTTCTGGATAATAGCTTGGGATGTCGGGGCATCCCCAAGCTTAGGCTCTTCTATCCTTTATTCCTTCATCCATCGTAAGATAACCCAAAACTTGAAAACTTCAATCACACAAAACTCAACAAAACCTTCGTGAGATCTGTTAGTAAAAGAAAGCAAATCACTACTATTAGTATTGTACCAAACCAATTCATATTTTGTTTTTGCATTATATCTACTTTATTCCAAATTTTCTATGGCAAAAACTCATCAAAGAAAACCATAGAGCCATCAAAATAAGCACACAACACAAAGAAAACAGAATTTGTCAATACAGAACAGTCTCTAGCAATCTTACTATTTCATAAACTTCTGGGACTCCAAAAATTCTGAAAAATTAGGACGACCTGAGAAATTTGTATATTAATCTTCTGCAAAAAGAGTTGGCATTTTATCACGCCCTGATAAAAATAAGAATTGTTTTCGTGAGTGCAAAAGTTTCTGGTTTTCGGCAAGATCAAAGAACTATCACCCAAAAGAAGATCCTAAAGGCTTTACTTGGCACAACCACTAATTAGAACACGAAAAACACAATCATCAGTAGCATAATTGTGTTAACACTCAAGAACAGAAAGCAAAGAGCAAAAATAAATTTTATTCATTGGGCTGCCTCCCAACAAGCACTATAGTTTTACGCCCTTAGCTAGGCATAAAGCAAGGATCTAAGTTTTGCCGTCTTTGGTTCGAGATCCATAAGATGCTCTCATGATTGATTCATAAGGTGGCATAATTCTTGTACTAGGGAAGTGTTCCATATCCTTCCTCAAAGGAAATTGGAACTTAATATTGCCTTATTTCATATCAATCACGACACCGATAGTGCGTAAAAACGGTCTACCAAGAATAATTGGACAAGACGGATTGCAATCAATATAAAGAAAAATAAAATCTATGGGCACATAATTCCTATTTGAAAGAATAAGAACATCATTAATTCTTCCCATAGGCTTTTTAATAGTAGAATCCGCCAAGTGCAAATTTAAAGAACATTCTTCAAGATCGGTAAGACCAAGCACATCACATAAAGATTTCAGAATTGTAGAAACACTAGCACCCAAGTCACACAAAGCAAAACACTCATAATTTTTAATCTTGACTTTGATAGTAGGTTCCCATTCATCATGCAATTTTCTAGTAATTGAAACTTCTAATTCCAATTTTCTTCAAAAGCTTTCATCATAGCATAAACAATATGTTTAGTAAAAGCTTTATTTTGTTCATAAGCATGGGGTGAATTTATCATGGATTACAACAAAGAAATACAATCAATCAAAGAGCAACTATCATAATTAAAGTCTTTGTAATCCGAAAGAGTGGGCACATCACTAGCTAAAGTTTTGACCTCTTCAAACCCACTTTCATCAGTTTTCTCAACAAGATTTCCACCCTCCGAAATATTGGGACGCCTTCTACCTAAAGTTGTGTGACGCCCCCGATTCAATCGTACACTAATCATACACGCAAACGTGTACGATCAAGATCAGGGACTCACGGGAAGATATCACAACACAACTTTAAAAATAAAATAAGTCATACAAGCATCATAATACAAGCCGAGGGCCTCGAGGGCTCGAATACAAGTGCTCGATCATAGGACGAGTCGGAAGCAACAATATCTGGGTACAGACATAAGTTAAACAAGTTTGCCTTAAGAAGGCTAGCACAAACTGGGATACAGATCGAAAGAGGCGCAGGCCTCCTGCTTGGGATCCTCCTAACTACTCCTGGTCATCGTCAGCGGGCTGCACGTAGTAGTAGGCACCTCCAGTGTAGTAGTCGTCATCGACGGTGGCGTCTGGCTCCTGGGCTCCATCACCTGGTCGCAGCAACCGGGTAAAGAAAGGGGGAAAATGGGGGAACAAGGCAACCGTGAGTACTCATCCAAAGTACTCGCAAGCAAGGAGCTACACTACATATGCATGGATATATGTGTAAAGGGCCATATCAAGGACCGAATCGCAGAATGCCGGAATAAGAGGGGATATCTAATCCCGTCAAGACTACGCTTCCGCAGCCTCCGCCTTTGCAGCTTGTTGCGTAGAGTAGATCAAGTCCTCCAAGTAGCATCGCATAGCATAATCCTACCCGCGATCCCTCCTCGTAACCCCGAGAGAGAGCGACCACCGGGTTGTATCTCGCACTTGGAAGGGTGTGTTTTATTAAGTATCCGGTTCTAGTTGTCATAAGGTCAAGGTACAACTCCAAGTCGTCCTGCTATCAAGATCACGGCTATTCAATAGATTAACTTCCTGCAGGGTGCACCACATAACCCAACACGCTTGATCCCATTTGGCCGGACACACTTTCTGGGTCATGCCCGGCCGCGGAAGATCAACACGCCGCAGCCCCACCTAGGCACAACAGAGGCCAAAGACGCCGTCTAAACCTAAGCGCACAAGGGTCCGGGCCCATCGCCCAATGCACACCGCACGCCAGAGGGCGGCCGAAAGCGTAACTAGCCCCTTAATACAAGAGCAGGCTTACGTTCCAATCCGGGCGCCGCCGCCGGCCGACGTCACGAAGTGCCGGTGATACCACGACGCCGAAAGTGCCCATATCTTTCCCACGTAGTTGGTTAGTGCGTATAGGCCCGTGAGCCGACTCATATCAAATACCAAGATCTCGTTAAGCGTGTTAAGTATCCGCGAACGCCCGAACGAGGCCAGCCCGCCTCTCTCCTAGGCGGTCTCAACCTGCCTGCTGCCTCCGCCATAAAGATCCACTCATGGGTGCTCCACCAAATTAACCCGACTTTAGTCTCCACATGTATCATGTATAAGTATATAGTATATACCCGTGATCACCTCCCGAGTGATCACGGCCCGATAGTATAGCACAGCACAGACGGACAAGAATGTAGGGCCACATATGGAATACTAGCATCCTATACTAAGCATGTAGGATTGCGGGTAAAGGTAACAAATGTATAGCAAAAACAGGCTATGCATCGTGATAGGAATAATCTGAAAGCAGAACATGCTACACTACTCTAATGCAAGCAGTATAGAGGAGAGTAGGCGATATCTGTGATCAAGGGGGCTTGCCTGGTTGCTCTGCAAGAGAGAGGGGTCATCAACTCCGTAGTCGAATCGGGCGCAGCAGCTTGGCCTCTCGTAGTCTACCAGGAGAAGAGGGGAAGAAACAATGAATACCATGCAAACAGATGCATATCGATGCATGACAAGACAAGTAACTATGCTAGGGGTGCCCTAACGCGGTATGAGGTGATACCGGTGCAAGGAAGCATCAGGAAAGTATTCCGGTGTTTAGTGTTTTGGGCAAAAGGAGCCGAGGGAAAGTTGCGAGTTCGATAGGTTAGGGGGGGTGTGGCACACGAACGGGTTGCGTATCTAGAATCGTCTCGTCGTTCTGAGCAACTTTCATGTTGAAAATATTTTAATCCGAGTTACGGATTAAAAGATATGATTTTCTAAAGATTTTATTAAATTTTGGAATTTAATTAATTATTTAATTAATTCGAAAAATAGATTAATGACATCGATGATGTCATGTCGACATCAGCAGTCAACAGAGTTGACTCGGTCAACCTGACATGTGGGTCCCAGCTGTCATTGGGTGCTAATTAACCTAACAGATTAATTAACTAACCTAAGTGATTAGGTTAATCCAGTTTAATTAGTTCAACTAAACAAGATTAATTAAGTTAATTATTTAGTTAATTAATTAATTTTAATATTAATTCTTTATCTATTATATAGTATTATTATTATTTATTCATTTATATATATTTTTTTAATATTTTTTTCTAATTCTTTTTTTTTCTAAAAAACGTTCTGGGGCGGGGCCCCTAGTCAAGGGTCTGGGGCCTAGCGATGTCTTGGCACGGGCATCAGCCCGAATGGTCACGCAGTGTGTGTGACCGGCAGAGCACCCCAGCCGGCAGCCACATGGCCGAATAGGAGGAGTGCTGGCCCGGTGAGGCGGCCCGGTGGACGCAGTCGGGCGAGGACGTGGCAGTGAGGCTGCGATGGAGGGAGGCGACGGAAGGGGCTGCGGGCGAGGCCAGGCGAGTGGGAGCCTTGGTCGAGCCGAGGCCTGGGGCTCCAGCGTGGCCACGCTGGAGGTGATGGCGGGCGCGGCGGACCCGGCAGGTCGCCAAGGCAGGGGAGGCTGGTGGCCACGGCGAGCGCGGGCACGGGCGTGGTGAAGCTCGACGGGGTCCGGTGGTGGAGCCGGTCGGGGAAGGAGAGGCGGGGCGGGACGGTCCCGGCTGCAGGCGCCTCCGGGCGAGGTGCAGCTAGGTGAGGCTCGCGTCGCAAGCGGTGCGTGTGCGTAAAAGGCCAGGAAGGCGCCACGACGAGGGGAGGGAGGGAGCGAGGGAGTGGAGAGGGGCGAGGCCTCACAGGGGTTCATGGGTCCGGGCAAGGCTCGGGGAAGGTTGGAGGGGACGACGGGGACGAGCGGCGGAGAGGAGCAGTCCCGAGGGAGAGGCGCCTGGGTGGTGGAGAAGACGGCGTCACGGCGGGCGGCGTCCGGGCGGCGGCGTCGACGGTCTCCTCCCTCGATCGCGATCCAATCGGGGGAGAGGGAGAGAGATATTTTGGGGAGGGGGAGTGGGAGTGTCGGTGGTGGACCGGGTGAGTGGGGGGGGGGGTGGTTAAGGGAGTGGGGGTGCGGGTTGGGCCGGCTGGGCCTGGGGGGTTTGGCCCAGTTGGGCCACGGCCCAGGGAGGGTTTCTCCCATTTTTTGTTTCTGTTTTGCCCTTTTGTATTTTCTTTCCTTTATTTATTTTCTTTCTGTTTTAATTAGTTTAGGCCATTTAGGTGTTTTGTAAAATTGTGTTTGCTCTATTATAATTACCACGGCATTTAATTCAAGACACTCGAACATTTTAGTTTAATATTTTTGAAACTTTTGCCGTTTGACATTAATTTGAATTTGAATTTGACGCGGTTTCGAATTAACCCGAGATTAATAAAAGTAATCGCAGATGACATGGCATCATTAGGAGAGTTTTACTGTAGCCAAATAATCCGGGCGTTACAAGTTGACTCTTCTCCAGCCCCTTTTTTTCATCAATATTAACTTTACTAAACAAGGAATCAATAGAAGAAACACCAATCATTTTAAGATCTTCATCACTTCTATCCTCTAACGAGATTGGTTTGGCGGCCATTTGATTTACTAAGGTAGCTTGTGCATCAGATATTTTTCCTAGCAAACTTTTGGCAAAAGCATACTTAGATTGGAGATTGCAAACTTCTCTACTAATATCATCAAGTTGTTTTGTAATAGCATATAGCACAACGGAGTGCTCCTTAAGTTCTTCAGTAAAATATTTATTACGCTCAAATTGTGTAGTCATATATTCCTTAGTACTTTTCTCAAATTCAAGTAAAATATTTGGGTAAGGAACATCATGATATTTTCTTTGAGGCATCATGGCTACGCAAACAAGAACGCACACAAAAACAGATCCGGCAAGAAAACGACGAACGGAAAAAGAGGGGCGAATAAAACGGCAAATTTTTGTGAACCGGGGGAGAGGAAAATGGCAAATAATGTAAATTGCAAGGAGATGAGATTTATGATTAGAAACCTGGTATATGTTGAAGATCCTCCTCGACAACGGTGCGAGAAATTCCTTTTGATGTCGCTTGAAGCTACGTCAGTTTTTCCCCAAAGAGGAAGGGATGATGCGGCACAGCGGCGGTAGGTATTTCCCTTAGATATGAAATCGAGGTTATCGAACCAGTAGGAGAACCAAGCAACACAACATAAACAACCCCTGCACACAGATAACAAATCCTCGCAACTCAACGTTTTAAAGGGGTTGTCAATCCCTTGTGGGGTACGACGCCTCAAGTAGGCAAACAGACGTGAGATAAAATTGTAGTAAGTTGATTGATCGAACGCCAAATAAAATAAATAAGGAAAAATTGTAGCAAGGTATTTTTGTATTTTTGGTTTAATAGATCTGAAAATAAATGCAAGGAAAAATTAGATCGCAAAGGCAAATAAATGAGAAAGAGACCCCGGGGCCGTAGGTTTCACTAGTGGCTTCTCTCGAGAAAAATAGCAAATGGTGGGTGAACAAATTACTGTTGGGAAATTGACAAAACTGCAAATACTCATGACGATATCCAGGCAATGATCATTACATAGGCATCACGTCCAAGATTAGTAGACTGAGTCCTGCCTGCATCTACTACTATTACTCCAACATCAACCACTATCCAGCATGCATCTAGTGTATTAAGTTTGTGGAAAATGGAGTAATGCAATAAGAACGATGACATGATGTAGACAAGATCTATCTATGTAGAGATAGACCCCATTGTTTTATCCTTAGTAGCAACGATACATACGTGTCTGTTCCCTTTTTGTCACTGGGATCAAGCACCGTAAGATGGAACCCACTACAAAGCACTTCTTCCCATTGCAAGATAAATAGATCAAGTTGGCCAAACAAAACCCAAATATCGGAGAAGAAATACGAGGCTATAAGAGATCATGCATAAAAGAGATTAAAGAAACTCAAATACTTTCATGGATATAAAAATATAGATCTGATCATAAACTCAAAGTTCATCGATCCCAACAAACACAACACAAAAGAGTTACATCATATGGATCTCCAAGATACCATTGTATTAAGAATTCAGAGAGAGAGAGAGAGAGAGATGAATCCATCTAGCTACTAACTATGGACCCGAAGGTCTACAAAGAACTACTCACGCATCATCGGAGAGGCACCAATGGAGGTGGTGAACCCCATCCGAGATGGTGTCTAGATTGGATCCGTGGTTCCGGACTCTGCAAAATTTGGATGAATATTTCGTGGAATCCCCCTTGGTTATGTAAATATTGGGGTTTTTATATAGCAAAGAGGCGGTCCGAGGGGCACTGAGGTGGGCACAACCCATCGGGCGCGCTGGGCCTCTGGCGCGCCTCAGTGGGTTGTGCCTCCATCGATGTCGATGTCAAAACCGGCGGATCTCGGGTAGGGGGTCCCGATCTGTAAGGCCAAGGCTGATGGTAACAGGAAGCAAGGGACATAGATGTTTACCTGTGTTCAGGCCCTCTCGATGGAGGTAAAACCCTACTTCACCTTGATTAATATTGATGATATGGGTAGTACAAGAGTAGATCTACCACGAGATCGTGGAGGCTAAACCCTAAGAGCTAGCCTATGATAGTATGATTGTAATTGTGATCACCCTTCTAAGGACCAACCTCTCCGGTTTATATAGACACCGGAGAGGGCTAGGGTTTACATGGAGTCGGTTACAAGGAAGGAAATATAATATCCGGATTGCCAAGCTTGCCTTCCACGCCAAGGAAAGTCCCATCCGGACACGGGCCGAAGTCTTGAGTCTTGTATCTTGATACGTCTCTGTCGTATCTATAATTTTTTATTGTTCCATGCCAATATTATTCAACTTCCATATACTTTTTGGCAACTTTTTAGACTATTTTTGGAACTAACATATTGAAACAGTGCCCAGTGCCAGTTATTATCTGTTGCATGTTTTTGGTTTCACAGAATATCCATATCAAATGGAGTCCAAACAGGATAAAAACGGACGGATTTTATTTTTGGAAAATATGGAAATTTTGGAAGGAAAATCAACGCGAACCAGTGCCCGAGGTGGTCACGGGCAGGCGGGCGCCTGCCCCTCTAGGGCGCGCCTACCTCGTGAGCCCACCGTAAGGCGGTTGACGCTCTTCTTTTTCCGCAAGAAAACTAATATTCGGAAAAAAAAATCACGGCGAAGGTTTCAGGGCAATCGGAGTTACGGATCTCCATATATACACGAAACGGTGAAACAGAGCCAGGGGAGAACGCAGAAACAAAGAGATAGATCCAATCTCGAGAGGCTCTCGCCCTCCCAAGCCATGGGAGCCAAGGACCAGAGGGGAAACCCTTCCCCATCTAGGGAGGAGGTCAAGGAAGAAGAAGAAGAAGAAGGGGCCTCTCTACCCCTTGCTTCGGCGCGCCGAGCGCCTATCTCGGGGCCATCATCATCACCGCGATCTTCACCAACACCGCCGTCATCTTCACCAACATCTCCATCACCTTCCCCTTCTATCTACAACGGTCCACTCTCCCGCAACCAAATTGTACCCTCTACTTGAACATGGTGCTTTATGCTTCATATTATTATCCAATGATGTGTTGCCATCCTATGATGTCGGAGTAGATTTTCGTTGTCCTATCGGTGGTTGATGAATTGCTATGATTGATTTAATTTGCTTGTGGTTATGTTGCTGTCCTTTGGTGCCCATCATATGAGCGCATCGTGGATCACACCATAGGGTTAGTTGTATGTTGATAGGACTATGTATTGGAGGGCAAGAGTGATAGAAGCTTCAACCTAGCATAGAAATTGATGCATACAGGATTGAAGGGGACCAATATATCTTAATGCTATGGTTGGGTTTTACCTTAGTGAACATTAGTAGTTGCGGACGCTTGCTAATAGTTCCAATCATAAGTGCATAGAATTCCAAGTAAGGGATGACATGCTAGCAGTGGCCTCTCCCACATAAAACTTGCTATCGGTCTAGTAAGGTAGTCAATTGCTTAAGGGACAATTTTGCCACACCTACCATCACTCTTCCACACTCGCTATATTTACTTTAGTTGTGTCTTTACTTAAACAGCCCCTAGTTTTATTTTCGTGCTCTTTACTTTCTTGCAAGCCTATCCGAAAACACCTACAAAGTACTTCTAGTTTTATACTTGTTCTAGGTAAAGCGAACGTTAAGCGTGCGTAGAGTTGTATCGCTGGTCGATAGAACTTAAGGGAATATTTGTTCTACCTTTAGCTCCTCGTTGGGTTCGACACTCTTACTTATCGAAAACTGTTGCGATCCCCTATACTTGTGGGTTATCAAGACCTTTTTCCGGGCGCCGCTGTCGGGAGTCATAGCGTGGGGTGAATATTCTCGTGTGTGCGTGTTTGCTTTATCACTAAGTAATTTTTATTCGCTGTTCTTAGTTGTTCTTTATCTTTAGTTATGGATATGGAACACGAAATACCAAAAAAAATTAGGTGTACTTGCTACTCATGAGGATGGGGTAACTCCTAAAACCCCCGATTCTCATTATGTGAGAGATATTAAATACTACTTTGATAATCCTGAGAAAACCCCATTCAACTTTATAATGGGAGACACGTTGGATCAACGTGAATACTTTAGGGATTATCACTCGACACAAAAAGGGAAACTATTATGGGATCAATTTATTATGTTGCGTTGGTATGCCTGGAATCTATGCTTGAAATATGATATTACTTGTTGCTCTAGGATGGAGGCTCCACACCTTCCCTTTCCATGCGAATTTAATGATAATGAAACCTTAGATTCTTATGCTAATGGTATATATGATTACTATGACGTGGAACAAATAGAAGAATTTGTTGCTTTTAAGGTTGCTTATGAAATTGAATCTTTGTTTGAAAAGTATGAAGCTTTAGATGATGATGCTTATAGGCCTGAAAATCTTGCTATACTTAGATATTGCTATGAAAATTATGAATACAATTACTATATCAATGCATTTATGAATAAATTCTCCGCTGTCCAAGAAGAGACTAATATTTTGCAGGAAGCTATGGAAGAAGAAGTTGATGAAATTGTGAGCTCATTGGATGAAAAAGATGAGGAGGAGAGCGAAGAACAAAAGAAGGAAGAGCGGATTGATCACCCGTGCCCACCTTCTAATGAGAGTAACTCTTCAACTTATACATTGTTTAATTCCCCTTCGTGCTTACCGAAGGATGATTGCTATGATGACTATTATGATCCCTATGATTCTTTTGAAATATCCCTTTTTTATGATGCTTGCTATGCTTATGGCCAAGATGCCAATATGAATTATGCTTATGGAGATGAACTTGCTATAGTTCCTTATGTTAAACATGAAATTTTTGATATTGCACCCACGCATGATAGTCCTATTATCTTTTTGAATTCTCCCGATTATACTATATCGGAGAAGTTTGCACTTATTAAGGATTATATTGATGGGTTGCCTTATACCGTTGCACATGATGATTTTGATAGATATAATATGCATGTGCTTTCTGCTCCTACTTGCAATTATTATGAGAGAGGAACTATATCTCCACCTCTATGTTTCCAATACAATAAAATTGCAAGAAACTGTTTATACTATGCATTGGCCTTTACTATGTGTGCATGAATTGTTCTTTTATGACATGCCGATGCATAGGAAGAGAGTTAGACTTCGTCATTACATGATATATGTTACTTTGTGCTCACTACTAAATTACAAATCATTGCTAATTAAAATTGGCTTTGATATACCTTGGGATCCGGGTGGATTGACTACTTGAGCACTATATGCCTAGCTTAATGGCTTTAAAGAAAGCGCTGCCGGGGAGACAACCGGAAGTTTTAGAGAGTCATTTATTTCTGTTGAGAGTTTTCATATAGTTTAAAAACAACAAAAATAAAGAGGGGAACCTAAAACTTTTCAAAAAGGAAAGTGAAAGTGAGAAATACAAGCATTGTTGAAGTGGGAGAGCTCCTTGAACTTTGTTCATGCTCACGGAAACTTTGTGAATCTTAATTACAGAAACTTTTAAATAAAAATAATTATCCCCTAGTACAATTCCATTGTATTATAAAAATAATGTGCCAAGGTTTGCCTTTAGGATGTTTGCAATGCTTGTTGGTTTGTGCGGTGCAGGACAGAAACTTTGGCTGTAGTGCGCAAATTTAATTTTTTACTGGAACGCCAAATGGTTCTGATTCTTTTTGAAATCTCTTGCTGTACAAATTGTTTATTTTTCCTAATTTTGGCAGATTTTTTCAAGTATCATAAGTATGGTGAATGTTCAGATTTCTACAGATTGTTCTGTTTTAGACAGATTCTATTTTTGATGCATAGTTTGCTTGTTTTGATGAAACTATCAATTTATATCAGTGGATTAAGCCATGAAAAAGTTATATTACAGTAGACGCAATGCAAAAACAAAATATGAATTGGTTTTCAACAGTACTTAGAGTAGTGATTTGCTTTATTATATTAACGAATCTTACCTAGTTTTCTGTTGAAGTTTTGTGTGGATGAAGTGTTCGATGATCGAGAAGGTCTCGATGTGAGAAGAAGGAAGAGAGGCAAGAGCTCAAGCTTGGGGATGCCCGAGGCACCCCAAGTAAATATTCAAGGAGACTCAAGCATCTAAGCTTGGGGATGCTGGGAAGGCATCCCCTCTTTCTTCAACAAATATCGGTATGTTTTCGGATTCGTTTCGTTCATGCGATATGTGCAAGTCTTGGAGCGTCTTTTGCAATTAGGTTTTTATTTTTATTTATGCACCATTCTGGTATGAGATGGTCCTTGGTTGATTTATAGAATGCTCTATGCACTTCACTTATATCTTTTGAGTATGGCTTTATAGAATGCTTCATGTGCTTCACTTATATCATTTGAAGTTTGGATTGCCTGTTTCTCTTTACATAGACAACCACCATTTGTAGAATGCTCTTTTGCTTCACTTATATTTGTTAGAGCATCAGCATATCTTTTGTAGAAAGAATTAAACTCGCGTGCTTCACTTATATCTATTTAGAGAGATGACAGGAACTGGTCATTCACATGGTTAGTCATAAAATCCTACATAAACTTGTAGATCACTAAATATGATATGTTTGATTCCTTGCAATAGTTTTGCGATATAAAGGTGGTGATATTAGAGTCATGCTAGTCGAGTAATTGTGAAATTGAGAAATACTTGTGTTGAGGTTTGCAAGTCCCGTAGCATTCACGTATGGTGAACCGTTATGTAACAAAGTCGGAGCATGAGGTGTTTATTGATTGTCTTCCTTATGAGTGGCGGTCGGGGAATGACGATGGTCTTTTCCTACCAATCTATCCCCCTAGGAGCATGCAGGTAGTACTTTGTTTCGATGACTAATAGATTTTTGCAATAAGTATGTGAGTTCTTTATCACTAATGTTGAGTCCATGGATTATACGCACTCTCACCCTTCCATCATTGCTAGCCTCTTCGGTACCGCGCATTGCCCTCTCTCACCTAGAGAGTTGGTGCAAACTTCTCCGGTGCATCCAAACCCTGTGATACGATACACTCTGTCACACATAAACCTCCTTATATCTTCCTCAAAACAGCCACCATACCTACCTATTATGGCATTTCCATAGCCATTCTGAGATATATTGCCATGCAACTTCCATCATCATCATATACATGACTTGAGCATTTATCGTCATATTGCTTTGCATGATCGTAAGATAGCTAGCATGATGTTTTCATGGCTTGTCCGTTTTTTGATGTCATTGCTACGCTAGATCATTGCACATCCCGGTACACCGCCGGAGGCATTCATATAGAGTCATATCTTTGTTCTAGATATCGAGTTCTAATTTTGAGTTGTAAGTAAATAAAAGTGTGATGATCATCATTATTAGAGCATTGCCCCAGTGAGGAAAGGATGATGGAGACTATGATTCCCCCACAAGTCGGGATGAGACTCCGGACTTTACAAAAAAATAAAAGAGGCCAAAGAAGCCCAAATAAAAAAAGAGGCCAAAGAAGCCCACCAAAAAATACAAAAAAAGACAAAAAAAGAAAATAAAAAATGAGAGAAAAAGAGAGAAGGGGCAATGTTACTATCCTTTTACCACACGTGTGCTTCAAAGTAGCACCATGTTCTTCATATAGAGAGTCTCTTGAGTTATCACTTTCATATACTAGTGGGAATTTTCATTATAGAACTTGGCTTGTATATTCCAACGATGGGCTTCCTCAAATGCCCTAGGTCTTCATGAGCAAGCAAGTTGGATGCACACCCACTTAGTTTCCAGTTTGAGCTTTCATACACTTATAGCTCTTAGTGCATCCGTTACATGACAATCCCTACTCCTCACATTGATATCTATTGATGGGCATCTCCATAGCCCGTTGATACGCCTAGTTGATGTGAGACTTTCTCCTTTTTTGTCTTCTCCACATAACCCCCATCATCATATTCTATTCCACCTATAATGCTATGTCCATGGCTCACGCTCATGTATTGCGTGAAAGTTGAAAAGGTTTGAGGACGTCAAAAGTATGAAACAATTGCTCGGCTTGTCATTGGGGTTGTGCATGATGTAAATATTTTGTGTGGTGAAGATGGAGCATAGCCAGACTATATGATTTTGTAGGGATGAGCTTTCTTTGGCTAAGTTATTTCAATAAGACATAGCTGCTTGGTTGGTATGCTTGAAGTATTATTGTTTTTATGTCAAAGGATAGAATATTGCTTTGAATCACTCGTGTCTTAATATTCATGCCATGATTAGACATATGATCAAGATTATGCTGGGTAGCATTCCACATCAAAAATTATCCTTTTTATCATTTACCTACTCGAGGACGAGCAGGAATTAAGCTTGGGGATGCTGATACGTCTCCGTCGTATATATAATTTTTGATTGTTCCATGCCAATATTATTCAACTTCCATATACTTTTTGGCAACTTTTTTGACTATTTTTGGGACTAACATATTGATCCGATTGCCGGTGCAGTTCACATGCATTGCATGTTTTTGGTTTCGCAGAATATCCATATCAAGCGGAGTACAAAGCGAGATAAAAAGCGGATGAGCTTATTTTTGGAAAATATGGAAAATTTGGAAGGAAAATCAACGCGAACCCGGTGCCGAGGTGGTCACGAGGCGGGCGCCGCTTCTAGGCGTGCCCCTACCCTCATGAGCCCACCGTAAAGGCGGTTGGCGCTCTTCTTTTGCCGCAAGAAAGCTAATATTCGGAAAAAAATCACGGCGAAGGTTTGAGGCAATCGGAGTTACGGATCTCCATATATACACGAAAGCGGTGAAAGCAGAGCCGGGAGAACGCAGAAATAGAGAGATAGATCCAATCTCGGAGGGCTCTCGCCCTCCCAAGCCATGGGAGCCAAGGACCAGAGGGGAAACCCTTCCCCATCTAGGGAGGAGGTCAAGGAAGAAGAAGAAGAAGGGGCCTCTCTCCCCTTTCTACAGTGTGGCGCCGGAGGCGCCACCGGGCCATCATCATCACCGCTGATCTTCACCAACACCGCCGTCATCTTCACCAACATCTCCATCACCTTCCCCCTTCTATCTACAGCGGCCCACTCTCCCGCAACCCGCTGTACCCTCTACTTGAACATGGTGCTTTATGCTTCATATTATTATCCAATGATGTGTTGCCATCCTATGATGTCTGAGTAGATTTTCGTTGTCCTATCGGTGGTTGATGAATTGCTATGATTGATTTAATTTGCTTGTGGTTATGTTGCTTTGTCCTCTGGTTCCCATCATATGAGCGCACGTGTGGATCACACCATAGGGTTAGTTGTATGTTGATAGGACTATGTATTGGAGGGCAAGAGTGACAGAAGCTTCAACCTAGCATAGAAATTGATGCATACGAGATTGAAGGGGGACCAATATATCTTAATGCTATGGTTGGGTTTTACCTTAATGAATGTTAGTAGTTGCGACGCTGCTAATAGTTCCAATCATAAGTGCATAGAATTCCAAGTAAGGGATGACATGCTAGCGTGGCCTCCCACATAAAACTTGCTATCGGTCTAGTAAGGTAGTCAATTGCTTAAGGGACAATTTCGCCACACCTACCATCACTCTTCCACACTCACTATATTTACTTTAGTTGTGTCTTTACTTAAACAGCCCCTAGTTTTATTTTCGTGCTCTTTACTTTCTTGCAAGCCTATCCTAAAACACCTACAAGGTACTTCTAGTTTTATACTTGTTCTAGGTAAAGCGAACGTTAAGCATGCGTAGAGTTGTATCGGTGGTCGATAGAACTTTAGGGAATATTTGTTCTACCTTTAGCTCCTCGTTGGGTTCGACACTCTTACTTATCGAAAACTGTTGCGATCCCCTATACTTGTGGGTTATCATATCTCCACGCTTCAATAGTCCGGACGTTGTATACAGTCCGGCTGTCCGGATACCCCCTAATCCAGGACTCCCTCAGTAGCCCTTGAACCAGGCTTCAATGACGATGAGTCCGGCACGCAGTCTTGTCTTCGTCATTGCAGGCCGGGTTCCTCCTCCGAATACTCCAAGGTAATTATCGAACACTCAAACCGTGTCCGGATCCACAAGATGATCTTCGCATGCCACCGTAGAGAGAATGAAGTTTCACAAATGCAATCTGCTGACAACTTTTTAGGCAACGCGACGTGTCATTACGGTCAGGTCATTATTCAAACCGTCTTTCCACAACCAGCCACAGCGCACACTGCGAGGCGGTTTCCTTGACACATCTTGTCAAAGCAGAGATCGTGCCCCCTTATCACGGGATTCTCATCAATACAGGTACGGGTAATCCCACCACATCATTAATCGTGGCGCTTGGGAAGCAAGCGATTCCCAACGGGCAAGTGGAGGCGCACGCTTCGTCATCTCTATAAAGGGATAAGATTTCCCCATTTTACCCACGCCTTCTTCCTCCTTTTGCCCTCTTGCCCCTCGAGCTCCAGCGCCGAAGCCCAAGTCTCCTCCGCACAGCTAGACATGTCCGGAGCAGGAGGCAAGTGGGTGGCTTCCACCGTCGAGGAGAAGCACATCACAAATCTTCGGGCGGCCAGATACTTGGCCGCAGACATGGCGCACCGGCTACCGGACACTGGGCAGGTCATTCCGACCCCGGGACCCCACGAGAGAGTCGTGTTCGTCGCCCACTTCATCCGTGGACTGGGGTTTCCACTTCACCCCTTCGTCCGCAGGCTCATGTTCTACTATGGGCTAAATTTCCATCATCTAGCCCCAAATTTCGTCCTCAACATCTCGGCGTTCATCGTCGTATGTGAGGCCTTCCTCCGCATCCGGCCTCACTTCAGCCTGTGGCTGCAAATCTTCTGCGTGAAGCTGAAGATCGTACGTGGGCAGCAAGCGGAATGCGGAGGGGCCATGGTGGGCAAGATGCCTAACGTCACCTGGCTGGACAAATCCTTTGCGGAGACTGTAAAAGGGTGGCAATCGGGGTGGTTCTACATCACCGAAGCAGCGCTGCTTGGCGCCATCGGGCGGCCCCCAGTTCCGATCCGAGCCCCATGCGGCTCACCTCTGGAAAGGAAGGGCCTGACTTGGGGCGAACCTCTGGTGACCGGACTCCAAACCTGCATCAAGAGCATGAAGGACAAGAACATCAAGCTCGTCAACGTGATCCAGGTCATGCTCGTTCACTGGATTCTGTCGTGCCAAAGGCGGGCATTCAATCTTTGGGAGTTCGTCCCGGCCGAACACCAGACGCTCCAGAGGCTCTATGGCATGAAGCACAAAGACGCGTGGAAGGAGTTGTTTAAGGCCTTCGAAGTACCTCCTCCCACATCCGAGGACCGCGGACTTCAGGCAGCGCGGCCCCCTCGTCCGGTGAGTTTTGGCACTACCACCGGGTTCGGTTTTTTCCCAATACATACATGGGGGAGCCTTAAGTATTTGTGTATATTTGCCTCAGGATTATGTGGAGACAACGGAGCAGGTTTACTGTTCGGCTCCGCTGCCAGAGGGCCCAGCTGACGCCTCTCGATGGAGATAAAGGTCCGACACCGCATAAGGTGCCGGAGAAGAAGGCCGAGAAGACGGCCCCGGGGATCCGAAAGGGTCTCCGGCGTAAGGTTGCGCCCGAAGCCTCGTCCGAAGATGACGAGGCAGACTCCTCCCACGAAGGGGAGGAGGAGGAAGAAGAAGACGCCCCATCCGGAAAGGATGAGGGGCCCGGCGAAGCGGGCCAGGGGCCCGGAAAAGGCCCTCGGTGCAAGGCTGTTATACCCCTGTCGTCTGATGACGACGAGACAGATTCCTCCCGCAGAGGCGAGGGGAATCAAAAAGAAATTCCACCTCCCCGCACTGGGGGGGGGGGAGAAGAAGAGAAAAGCCGCCGGGGAGGTCAAGGCCCAAGAAGGGGAAAACATCCCTTCCGGACTACTCCACCACGGCCGCTTATAGCGATGAGGGGTGGCTGCCCAGGGGGAAGCCCCTGGCGCGATCGTAAGTGTCCGCACTCTATCGTGGTTTTACGTCATAGCTGTTTAATAACGCGAGCATATATGCAGTCCGGCCAGGGCTCATCCGGAGGTGTCGTCTTCGGACGGGTCTCTGAGCGCTTCAGAGATGAACTCGCTCCCGACGGCCACCACTCCTTAGCCTGCGGATGACACGGAGGTGTTGTCCCGAAGGTTCCCCGAGTAGGGGGAGGTGACCCTGGAGATGCCCCAAGGCGGACTTCCGAATGTCGGACATGCGGGGTTCAAGATCCCCGCGGATCGCGTTGATGAGAGCCGCAACAAGGCGGACTCTCGACCGAACACTGCTCCAAAACCTCCAACGGTTCCGGACTTAGGCGGGCAGCCCATCGTTATGGAGGGCGAGCCGCCCGTGCCGAGGACTTCTGTCGCATCAACGGCGTCGGATAGCCTGGTGGAAGCGCTTCGAGGCGCTTCCATGGAAGAAGAGCACCGTACTCTTATGAGTGCGGTGATTCAAAAGGTTTTGTTCGCCAAAAGTGGACTAACCGAAGCCTGCACAAGCCTCCTGACGGGCTTTGAGGTAAGTAATAAAAATGTATGAAATTACCACTCGATAGGTAGTAGCCCCTGATACTCTGGTTAGTGTTCGAAAAGAAAAGCCAAACGGAGGGTCAATTACAATCCGAAGGAGTCTAAAAAGCGTTTTTGTGAATAAGCAGGCCGTGCTGCTTGCCGCTGCTGCACGTACTGCCGAAGTTGCCGAACTGAAGCGGGATCTGGAGCAGGCGCAGGGAGAGCTCGGCCTCATGAAGAGGCAGATCAAGGAGAATAAAGGTAAGTGATTCCCCATTCATATGTATTTAAAGATAGGCAAAATTTGTCAGTCTAACGCTAAAGCGTCGTGACTGTGCAACAGGGGCCACCGCCGAAGTGGCGTCCCTGAAGAAAGCGCTGTCCGAGGCCGAAGACAAAGCGGCCTTGGAATGCAAGGAGCGCGAAAAGCAAAGTGCTAGAGTGGGCGAGGTACAACAAGAGCTCCAGGACCTCGGCAAGAAGTGCGAGTCCGTGGAGCATAATCTGAAGATGAAGGAGGCCGAGCTTGCGAAGGCCCTTGTAAGTTTGAAGGATGCCAAGGCCGAAGCCGAGAAAGCGCAGCAGGAGATCCAGGAGGCCAAAAAGATAACAGCGGGTAAGAAATTCTTTATGCAAAGCAAACATGTGGAGGAGGCGTTTCTTTTACTTACTCGAATACGGAGCTCTCCAGGGGCATTTGCAGATCTGCGGAGTTCTACCGTGCCCAGGAGGGGAGCTCAACGGAGAAGCTGTTCGTCCCAAAGATGTCTTTGGGCCCGATCATCCGATGCCTCGAGCGACCAACTGAAGCAGCTTGATCGAACTCCACAGAAGCGGCCGAACCGGCTATGAAGGACTTCATAGTCGGGATGTGGCCTGGTGAGCTCCTCGCCAAAGAGCTACTTTGGCTTGATCAAGCGGATGGTGGATGCCTGCCCGCGGCTTGAAGTGATCAAGCGATCCGTTTGCATCGAAGGTGCCCGCCGAGCCTTTGCCCGCGTCAAGGTGCATTGGGGCAAGCTGGATGCGGAAAAGCTGGTCAAGGACGGGCCGCCGGCGGGCAAGGCGCATCGCCATCCCGAGATGTACTACGATGGCGTGATGAAGGGTGCTCGTCTCGTCGCCGATGAGTGTACCAAGGATGCCATTTTTGAATGAGTTCACTTCTGTCATGTTTGTAATTTAAAGACGAAGTTACTTGCGCTATGTAGCGCTTTTTGTTATTTAAAATATTACCTTCAGGCGGCTGTTTATAAAATTCTGAAAGTAGGCGCGTCGTCGGCTTCCTCCCCCACGTAACTAGTACTGGGGTGTTCGTGGAAAACCCGGACACTCTTTATCCAAATGTTTGGTCCCTTAAGGAGGTGTCCGGCGTAGCGAACAAGGCAATCGGAATATGCGGCTTTATAGCTTTCACTTAGCCATAGAAGTCTACAATTTTAAATTTCGGTGAAGCCCCTAGAATCCGGAAGGCCGAATTGGGGCGCTATACACGCCTAGATCGGACGAAGCCAATTTATCGCCTAAAGCGGAAAATCTTTAAGGATTTTAAAACCTCTCGAACAGCGACCAGCTCTCACCACATCATGCCGGTCAGTTTTCGGCTTTCTCTACTGAGGTGCTCGTCTGGAAGAACCGGGACACAATCACAGTAGTTCTCCCTGCGCTACCTTAGCCGATATAACGGAACGTAAGACACCAAAACAAGGGAGTCGGGCTATCCCAACTGTAGACCCAAGACATGATTCGGAGCTGATGCATATAGTGCTATAAGTTCAGGGTGCTGCAGTGTTGAAAGTGTTCGGACTTTATTTGCCATATTACGGGGCGCCATGAGAAGCCCTCAGGTAAACCGCCGCACTAAGGTGTGCGGATGCAATATCAAATAAACATTTATAAGAGAAAACATGCTCAAATAAGAATAATAAGTTGACGCTATATATAATCTCCCATCGACGAAAAATACGTTTAAGCATACATTTACAATGGATACGTTAAGCAGAGATAAAATAGGACTATTTGACATGTCCTATCCAGGGGCAGGCTGTGTTCAGATAGATAAAGCAGGCATAATGATCGTAAATAGATTCCACCTGGGTATTTCCTTCTATGCACAACATCTGTTGCCTCCTTGGATGTCTCTCCCCTATAAGTCCGGCAATTCGGCTCTTTTGAGGATGCTGCGCCAACGCGGTGTCCTGAAAGGTAAGAGGGAAAGAGTATGAACGTATTTGGCGGTTACCCGCTCTATTGACTGAGTCGTTGATGCGCCTCCGCCTGTGCCCATGGTATTTTAAGTGCGTAATTGTGTGCGCGTGGCACAAATGCTGCTTTGATGGGGCTTAAGCAGAGGCCGAACTGCTAGTCGCGCTCTTGGTGTGCCTGATGATCCTGTTGCGGGGTGCTCCGAACTCGCTTGACTGTGCTCGAAGTTGTTGTCACCGGATTGGTTTGTCGGAGAAGGCCGCATTGTACTTCCGCCGCAAGGGCTGCGGTATGTTCTTCTGTTCGTAGAGAGCGGTCCATATTTCCATTCACCATTATGACCCCACGTGGTCCTTGCATCTTGAGCTTGAGGTATGCGTAGTGTGGTACCGCATTGAATCTAGCGAATGCGGTTCGTCCGAGCAGTGCATGGTAACCACTGCGGAAAGGAACGATATCGAAGATTAACTCTTTGCTTCGGAAGTTATCCGGAGATCCGAAGACCACTTCCAATGTTATAGAGCCCGCATACGGGCCTCTACTCGTGAATTACACCTTTAAAGGTGGTTTTAGTGGGCTTGATCCTTGAAGGGTCAACGCCCATTTTATGACCGTGTCCACGATAAAGCGTGTTCAGTTGCTGCCACCGCCCATAAGGACGCTGTGAGGTGGAATCCATCAATGATTGGGTCTAGGACCAATGCGGCCGAGCCGCCGTGACGGATGCTAGTAGGGTGGTCCCTACGATCAAAGGTGATCGGACAAGTCGACCATGGGTTGAATTTGGGGCGATCGCTCCATCGCATAGACGCCCCTTAGTGCCCGCCTGCTCCCGCTTGGGGATGTGCGTGGCGTAGATCATGTTGACCATTTTCACCGGGGAAATTTCTTACGTCCCCCGTGTTCGGACGTCGAGGATCCTCATCATCGCCATTGTGCAGCCCTTGTCCTTGTCTTCGTGTTTATCTTGCCGACTGTTTGAATACCCAGCAATCTCTATTGGTGTGGTTGGCTGGCTTGTCCGGTGCCATGAATTTGGCACGAAGCGCTTCCAAAGATGCGGTCCAGATCGACGGTCCTCGATTATTTCTTTTGAACGGCTTCTTCCACGACCGGGATTGGATTCGCTGAATCCGCGTTGACTGTCGTGTCTTGATCTTTGTCGCCGCCGTTGTTCCGTCTCTTATGTCTGTTACGCCGTGGCTTGCCTTTATTGTCGCGGCCATCCGAATTGCCAGAATGTATTGTAGTGCTACTGCGAGCCAACCAACTGTCCTCGCCCGCGCAAAAGCGGGTCATTAGTGTTGTGAGAGCTGCCATGGACTTGGGTTTTTCCTGGCCGAGGTGTCGAGCGAGCCACTCGTCACGGATATTATGCTTAAAAGCCGCCAGGGCTTCGGCGTCCGGACAGTCGACTATTTGGTTCTTTTTAGTTAAGAACCGAGTCCAGAATTTCCTGGCTGACTCTCCGGGCTGTTGAATAATGTGGCTCAAGTCATCAGCGTCAGGTGGTTGCACATATGTGCTCTGGAAGTTGTCGAGGAATGCGTCTTCCAGGTTTTCCCAGCTGCCAATGGAATTTTCTGGCAGGCTGTTTAGCCAGTGCCGGGCTGGTCCTTTGAGCTTAAGGGGAAGATATTTGATGGCGTGTAGATCGTCTCCGCGGGCCATGTGAATGTGGAGAAGAAAATCTTGGATCCATACTGCGGGGCCTGTTGTGCCATCGTATGATTCGATGTTTACGGGTTTGAACCCTTCTGGGAATTCATGATCCATTACTTTGTCAGTGAAGCAGAGGGGGTGCGCGGCGCCTCTGTGCCGGGCTATGCGGCTACGCATGTCGAATTGCTCTGGGTGGCTATATTCGGCCCGACCGGACTTGTTGAAGGTGTATCCGGTGTGACGGTCCTCGTCGCGTACCGGGGCGCGCCCCCGCAATCCGTAGATCGATCTTGGCTGTCCTGATTTATTGCTCCGGGCCGTAGTATGTTGGCGTGGGGGTGTTGGCTGGTATGCGGACTGGTATGCCGTTTTATCCCGGCCATGAGGCGGCCGGTCAGCCGTATGGTGCTCGAGTCCGTATTCCTCGGCTGCCAGGACTTCAGTCCATCTGTCTGTGAGCAGGTCTTGATCAGCTTGGAGTTGATGCTGCTTCTTTTTCAGGCTCTTTGCAGTGGCTATAAGCCGATGCTTGAAGCGCCTCGCTCTACGGGATCCTCGAGCACGCCGAACTTCGCTGCCGCCGAGGCTAATCTCGTCTTCGGAGGGGGGCATGTAGCTGTCCTCCTCCGGGTATTTGTCTGTCGCCTGTTCTTCTGGGCTGACACGCTCATCCTCCTGTTCGGCCTGCTCGAAGGCGGGCTGATCAGGGTTGTATTCTTCTTCGGCACCATTCGGATTGTTTTCGTCTCCTGGGCCGGTATTGCTGTGGCGGGGCTTGGAGTGGCGCCGACGACGCCCATTCTTTGCTTTTTTCCCTGAGGTTTTATCCTCCGTTGCCTCATCGCCATTTGTTTCCTTCGGAGTGTCCACCATGTATATATCATAAGAAGAGGTGGTTGTCCATCGCCCAGTGAGCGGTGGTTCATGTTCTTCTCCCGCATCGTCGTCCATACTGTCGATGTCTTCGGAGTCGAAGTTCAGTACCTCGGTTAAATCATCGACCGTGGCAATGAAGTGGGTGGTGGGTGGGCAACGAATTCCTTCGTCGCCTGCCTCCCACTCGAGCCGGACATAGTTCGGCGAAGAGCCTCCTGACAAAGAGAGAGACTTTAATGAGTCCAGCATGTCGCCGAAGGGCGAGTGCTGGAAAATATCCGCAGCGGTGAACTCCATTACCGGAGCCCATCCTGGCCCGACGGGCTTGGGAGTGCGCAGACTGGAGCCAACATCCGGATACGAATCCGGGGGTTCGGAGTCACAGGCCATCGCCAAGGCAAGACCCGTGTTCGGCTCCACCACCGATGAGTGTGCGACCTGGGGGCGGGGTCCATCCCTCCGTCCTTAGGCAGCGCAGCCGGCTCCGGATCTAGGTCCAGAGATACTACGGCGGCGATACCCCAAGCTTCTTCCGTTGGAAGGTCTAAGCCGTGCTTTGCCGTGGATCATTCCGGTGCTCTGGCATAGGCCCAAATCCATCGAAGATCAAGTCTCCGCGGATGTCCGCCGTGTAGTTCAGGTTTCGAACTTGACACGGTGGCGGCGAGCTGCCGATTCGCCTTCAGATGGCTGCCGAAGTTGGCAGCGCGGTTGCCGAACACGAAGATCTGTCCGGGAGGAAAGTCTCGCCGGACAGCGTCGTTGATGATGATTGAAGGGCCATCGAGCCTGACAACGGCGACACGTAGGAACTCTCAATGAAATCACCAATGTCGGTGTCTAATCCGGCGGATCTCGTGTTGGGTGTCCCGATCTGTGCGTCATGGCTGATGGTAACAGGAAGCAAGGGACACAGATGTTTTCCCAGGTTCGGTCCCTCTCGATGGAGGTAAAACCCTACTTCGCTTGATTAATATTGATGATATGGGTAGTACAAGAGTAGATCTACCACGAGATCGTAGAGGCTAAACCCTAAGAGCTAGCCTATGATGGTATGATTGTAATTGTGATCGCCCTTCTAGGACCAACCTCTCCGGTTTATATAGACACCGGAGAGGGCTAGGGTTTACATGGAGTCGGTTACAAGGAAGGAAATATAATATCCGGATCGCCAAGCTTGCCTTCCACGCCAAGGAAAGTCCCATCCGGACACGGGCCGAAGTCTTGAGTCTTGTATCTCCACGCTTCAATAGTCCGGACGTTGTATATAGTCCGGCTGTCCGGATACCCCCTAATCCAGGACTCCCTCACTCGGGGCACCCCCCAGGCGCAGCCAGGGCCCATTACGTTCCTTCTGGTCTAAAAAAAATCTCCGTAAGGTTTCATTGCATTTGGACTCCGTCTGATATTGATTTCCTGCGATGTAAAAAACATGCAGAAAACATCAACTGGCACTTGGCACTATGTCAATAGGTTAGTACCAAAAAATGATATAATATGACTATAAAATGATTATAAAACATCCAAGATTGATAATATAACAGCATGGAACAATCAAAAATTATAGATACGTTGGAAACGTATCACCCCTTCTCTCTTTTCTCTCATTTTTTTATTTGGGCCTTCTCTCATTTTTTTGGCTCTTTTTATTCGTCCGGAGTCTCATCCCAACCTTTGGGGAAATCATAGTCTCCATCATCCTTTCCTCATATGGGACAATGCTCTAATAATGAAGATCACCACACTTTTATTTACTTACAACTCAAGAATTACAACTCGATACTTAGAAGAACGTATGACTCTATATGAATGCCTCCGGCGGTGTACCGGGATGTGCAATGAATCAAGAGTGACAGGTATGAAAGAATTATGAACGGTGGCTTTGCCACAAATACTATGTCAACTACATGATCATGCAAATTAATATGACAATGATGAAGCATGTCATAATAAATGGAACGATGGAAAGTTGCATGGCAATATATCTCGGAATGGCTATGGAAATGCCATAATAGGTAGGTATGGTGACTGTTTTGAGGAAGGAATATGGTGGGTGTATGGTACCGACGAAAGTTGTGTGGTACTAGAGAGGCTAGCAATGGTGGAAGGGTGAGAGTGCATATATTCCATGGACTCAACATTAGTCATAAAGAAATCACATACTTATTGCAAAAATATATTAGTTATCGAAACGAAGTACTGCGCGCATGCTCCTAGGGGGATAGATTGGTAGGAAAAGACCATCGCTCGTCCCTGACCGCCACTCATAAGGAAGACAATAAATAAATAAATCATGCTCCGACTTCATCACATAACAGTTCACCATATGTGCATGCTACTGGAATCACAAACTTCAACACAAGTATTTCTACAATCCACAATTACTCACTAGCATGACTCTAATATCACCATCTTTATATCTCAAAACAATCATAAGGAATCAAACTTCTCATAGTATTCAATGCACTTAATTAATATGAAAGTTTTTATTATATCCCTCTTGATGGCCCATCATTTAGGTCTGAATTCATAACCTAAGCAAATTACCATGCATTTTAGAGACTCTCAAAATAATATAAGTTAAGCATGAGAGTTCATCAATTTTTTCAAAACAAAACCACCACCGTACTCTAAAAAGATATAAGTGAAGCACTAGAGCAAATGACAAACTACTTCAAAAGATATAAGTGAAGATTAATGAGTAGTCAAATAATTATGTAACTGTGTGAAGACTCCTTCTCATAAATAAAATTTCAGATCTTAAGTACTTTATTCAAACAACAAGCAAAACAAAATATATGACAGTGCAAGGATAGCACATATCTCGTGAAGAAGCAAAAACTTAGGCCCAACCAAAACTGGCCGATAGTTGTTGAAGAAGAAAGGTGGGATACCAACCGGGGCATCCCAAGCTTAGATGCTTGAGACTTCTTGAAATATTGACTAGGGATGCCTTGGGCATCCCCAAGCTTGAGCTTTTGTGTCTCCTTAATTCCTTTCATATCGCTGTTTCCCTAAATCTTAAAAATTTCATCCGCACAAAACTCAACAAAAACTCGTGAGATAAGTTAGTATAAATCAACGCAAAAATTTATCATTCTCTACTATAGAAAGTCACTAAAATTGTAATTTGGAATTGCATACTAAATGCCTCTGCATATTTAAGATTCCTATCCTCAAATAGAATCATTAAACAAGCAAACATATGCAAACATAACAACAATCTGCCTAAACAGAACAGTCTGTAAAGAATGCAAGAGGAATCATACTTCCCTAACTCCAAAAATTCTGAAAAATTAAGACATTGTAGATAATTTGTTGTCACTCATTATGTAAAAGTTTCAAGATTTTATCACATTCTGACTTTCCAGAAGAATCTACAATATATAAAAAGTACATGACGGGCTAACCAGAAAAAAGATATATAATAGAAATTCTCACAAAAATTAGAAACATATGTCCATCTATTTAGTATATCAATAAACCACAACCATTAGATCAAATTAAATTATAATTCTCACAAAAATTAGGAACATCTTTCCAGAAGAATTCATACAATGATAGAAAACTTTCTGTTTTCAAAACAACAACGTATAGACTTGCAAAATAAGCTTGGTAAAGGCTATACTTGACATTTTTATTGAAATAAAAGATGAAAAATGTTAGAGTTGTGTCGAATATTATTGTACAAGGTAGGTTGCAGTTGGACTTGGTTTTGGACTGTGTGTAGACAGGGTAGGAGTTGTGTCCTAATAGGACACTTGTATCCTAGGCCTCTCATATATATCGGGGTAGACACACGATGTAACATATGCCAACATAATAGCACGTGCACGCGGGGGAGCCGGCGGTGTGTGCCGGCGTCCGGGCGGCCGGGGTGCGGTATTGTGACGGTGTCATGGGGAGGAGCGCCTGTAGTTAGGCCCCGGGGATGTAGCCATATCGGTGAACCTCGTTAACAAATCTCGGTGTCGTGCCTCGTGTGATTGCTTGGTCTTCGATGGATCGACAGAGTGCCTTGGATTATTCTAACAAGTGGTGTCATGAGCAAAGTTCAAGGAAGCGGTGGAGTTGATCCATAAGAAGGCGAGGAGGAATCGTCAAGAAAATCGTGAAACGGAGGGCCGTCTCAATGAAGGTCGGAGAGAATAGCGATGGTTTCGTTCTGCTAATCTATCACGGAGGACTTGATGTTCGGCAATGGAAGACCGTGCATGACAGATTGGAGAGCAGATTTGTGGGCTTCGTTAATCTTCCGGAAGTGATCGAGAATCGGCGACTTGGCGACGTGGTTCGGCTGGATTGGATAGCCGTGTCCTGGAAGCAATCGGTAGAAGCGTTCGGGAATCGGCGAGTTGGTGCAAGCGGCGGCGGTGGAACGTGCAGAAGCGTCGAATCGGGCAAGCGGCAGCGGTGGGCAGTACTGGCGGTGGGGTAACACCAATGCAGGACTTGGTGGTTCAGGCGTAAGCGGTATCGAAACCGATCGTTGGTTGATGGCCCTGTCACGGGCCCAAAGCCAGCGCTGGAGGAAGCCCATGCGGCTGGTGCGCCGGTGTCCAGAGTCAGCGCTGCAACTGACCCACGGGCTGGACACGCAAGGCCTATCTAGGACGCCAGAGGCCATAAAACTGGATTCGCTACTGCATGTGTTCGGGCAAGCCAAGGCGTAGGCTGGTGGCTGTTTTTGTTGCTGGTGGTGGCCAACGGGCCGGAAGAACGTGCGAGTACGTATGAGATTTGTTACAGACAAAAAGGACAACCGGCACAAAGGTATGTACGTGGCTTTGAGATGCAACATGATTAAAGAAAAGGAGTGTTTGGGAGTTATGGAGATATTCTTAGTATAACCATGGAGACTACACCAGGAAATCCAGTTTTCTTTTTTGGATGTGTTGCAAAATTGCGCACAGGATTACCAGGAGGTTGGCAGGTTGGCGGCGTGCGTATAAGGCTTTGAGGAGTCTGGAGCGCGTCGTGGCAGTATCATGCATACACAGGGTGTCAAGTAATGCACTGAGATGTGCGGGCGGACAAGACACATGGTGGAGCATGGTTGCAGTCGAATTATTTCGGCTGGGTCGGACTGGATTGTCTGATGGACTGACGTGGATGTTGGTCAAAACAGAAGACGATGGTGTTTTCAGCGACGATGACATAGGAGCGTGATGCTGATGATGGCCGACTTCTGGGGCGTGGAAACACGTGGTGCAGGCCTGAGGGCTTGTGCGACTTCGACAAGACTATGGCGCAGGGTTGATTCAAGGCAGTGCACACATGAGAGTTTGAAATCGACGGAGCGCGGGGGTAGCATAGCGCAACTACATGCAGTCATGTTGAAGGTGGAGCTGGATTCTGATGGATGACTATGCTCTGTGCTGATGGAGGGGGCTACGGTGTAAGATATTGGAGAATCGAAGCCTATTTCAGCGGAATAGCGAGAGACACGTGGATCGGACTGGGTACCAGTGGTCTGATGGAGGCGTGATACTCGGCATCGGTCGGTGATGATCGGTGGTTCTCTGTAGTGGGGGTTGAGGTAGTGTGGGCTAGCTACCCGGGAGACTCGACCAGGACAGCAGAGGCTCGACGCGGTGATAGCGGCGAGGCGTGCGGTAAGCACGGGACACAACGACAGACCAAGGCACTAATGGTGAGACATGTTGTCAGACATAGTGTGCAGGGGTGCTGAAGCAGTGTTGACGAGTACCAGATTCAAGTTGGTGACTGGGTTTATCGGTGCTAGTTGATGGACAGGATTTGACCATGGAGAATCTGAGAAAGTGGCGGAAAGTCTGAAATTGTCAAAAGCTGAGAGAGTACATGGTCGTATATTATGTGGTGTTTCAGTGCACATGACAAAGTGGGATGACAAGGACAGAAGGAGGAGGAGTGCTATAGCTATGGGGCATGTCAGAGACTATCCGAAAAAAAGGATGAGACAACTGCAAATTTGACTCAAGGTGACACAGGGCAACGGTGAAATTCTTTCAAGTTTCAGACAAGCAGTCAAGAAAGAGCGGTGACGTTGAGTTCAGATAACTCTTATATGTGGCGTCCAATATGTGAGTTTTTCACTTTCACGCAGGTTAATGATCGGTGTGTGATGGTGTTGAACGGATTCTCCGGAAGTTGGGAGCACAAAATAGAGTAATGAGGAACTTAATTTTGCTCGAGGGTTGACTGTGAAGAAGACGAGAAGGGACTACAGTTGCAGGTGGAGTCACATGAAGTCTGGGAGTAGCAGCAGTGCTCATGATGTATCTCAAGTCCAATGTACATGGAGGTTCGACGCACGGACAAATTCAAGGTGGTGGAGAATATTCGCCAATGTGGAGTTTGTTAGAGTTGTGTCGAATATTATTGTACAAGGTAGGTTACAGTTGGACTTGGTTTTGGACTGTGTGTAGACAGGGTAGGAGTTGTGTCCTAATAGGACACTTGTATCCTAGGCCTCTCATATATATCGGGGGTAAACGCACGATGTAACCTATGCCAACATAATAGCACGGGCACGGGGGGAGCCGGCGGCGTGTGCCGGCGTCCGGGCGGCCGGGGTGCGGTATTGTGACGGTGTCATGGGGAGGAGCGCCCGTAGTTAGGCCCCGGGGATGTAGCCATATCAGTGAACCTCGTTAACAAATCTCGGTGTCGTGCCTCGTGTGATTGCTTGGTCCTCGGTGGATCGACGGAGTGCCTCGGATTATTCTAACAAAAAACATTACTCTAAATAGCAGCAAGCAAATACTAATAAAAGAAAATGACGCTCCAAGCAAAACACATATCATGTGATGAATAAAAATATAGCTCCAAGTAAAGTTACCGATGAACGAAGACGAAAAAGGGGATGCCATCCGGGGCATCCCCAAGCTTAGATGCTTGGTTGTCCTTGAATATTACCTTGGGGTGCCTTGGGCATCCCCAAGCTTAGGCTCTTTCCACTCCTTATTCCGTAGTCCATCAAAACTTTACCCAAAACTTGAAAACTTCACAACACAAAACTCAACAGAAAACTCGTAAGCTCTGTTAGTATAATAAAGCAAATCACCACTTAGGTACTGTTGTGAACTCATTCTAAATTTATATTGGTGTTATATCTACTGTATTCCAACTCCTTTATGGTTCATACCCTCCGATACAATCCATAGATTCATTAAAATAAGCAAACAACACAATGAAAACAGAATCTGTCAAAAACGAAACAGTCCATAGTAATCTGGAAACTATCCATACATCTGTAACTCCAAAAATTCTGAAAAAATTAGGAAAACCTGGGAAATTTGTATATCAATATAAAAAAATCAGAATTTTTCGACGCTCCAGTGATTTTTAACAATTCTGTGACTGGAAGCAAAAGTTTCTGTTTTTGGACAGAATTGAATCAACTATCATCCACACTATCCCAAAGGTCTTACTTGTCACTTTATTGAAACAAAAGCTATAAAACATGATTACTATAGTAGCTTAATCATGTGAACATGCAAAAACAGTAGGTAATGGTGTTGGGTTGTCTCCCAACAAGCGCTTTTCTTTAATGCCTTTCTAGCTAGGTGTGACGCCCGAATACTTAAGCTACAGTGAATCTCTGCTAATGATGCCATGTCACCTCGATTACTGTTGCTAATCTCGCGTTAGTTGAGAACCGGTCCAAATTCAAATTCGAAGTAAAGGCAAATGACAAACGTTTTCAAACCTTGAAACTAAAATGTTCTAAAGGTGTGGGATAAATCATAGGCAATTATAGAGAAGAAAACACATGTTTAGAAAATGCTACAATGCTCTAAAATAAATAAAACAAAAAAGAGAAAATAAATAAAATAAAAAGAAAATACAAAACAAAACACAAAATAAAACAAACAAAAGGAAAACTATTGAAAACAAAAGCCCCCCCCCCCCAGCTGGGCCGTGGCCCAGCGGCCACTGCCAGCCAGGCCGGCCCAAAACCCCCCGTTGGGTTATGACCCTCCTTCCCACGTCCCCGAACCCTAGCCCACGTCCCCACTCCCCACTCGCTCTCCTCCCGATCCAGTCGGGATCGGGCGCTGACCTCGTGCCTCGGCTCATTGAGACACCCCGCCCCTCCTGTCGCCTCGACCCGTCGCACGCCTCCCCAACCTTCCCCCCTACCGGTCTCTGACGAGCCTCGCCGCTCCCTAGACGTCGACGTCACCGCCATCGGAGCCCCGCCGTTCGCTGGACCTACCCGCCGGACTGCACGCCGCCCTCTCCGTCGTAGACTCGTCCTCGTCATCGCTCGCCGTCGTCCCCGTCCACCTCCCCGAGCTCGCTGCCATTTTCCCTGCAACGTTGGTGAGGCCCGGCCTGCCGCTCTGCCCTCTGCCCTCGCGCGCCATTAGCCGCGACCACGACGCACGACCTGACCTCCGCCTTCCCTCGCGACACCGCACTCGAACTCAAGACGCCGTGTTTGTTCGCCTGCTTCCGCTCACTGCCGCCGTCCGAAGCTCAAGCGCCGTCTGCCGCTCGCTTTTGCCGCAATACGCACGCTACGCGCTACCATTGCCATCGCTGCCACGATCACAGGCCTCGCGCTCGCTGCCGCCAAGCTCATGGCCTCGCCTGCCGCTGCCCTCCCTCGCGGCTGCGCTGCCGACGTGGGCCGACGCCTGCTGTCAGCCTGTTTGCCTCGACACATCGTGCGCCCGGGTCCAGTCACCCAGCGCCCGTCCCAGCCCGCTTCCGGCCGACTTTGGCCACCCCGCCGTGGCCATCGGCGCGCGAAGCGCCCAACCGGGTGCGCCCCCATGGCCAGCGCCCGTTCGGGCTTCACCCACTAACGGCCCGCCCCGCTATGGCCTCTGTGCCACTGGATAACAGGGCCCACGCCCCTTAGAAAAAAAGGAATTAAAAATATAAATATAAATATCAATTAATTAATTAAAGTATTAATTAACTTAATTAATAATGTTTAGATTAACCTAATCTTTAGGTAAAGTAATTAACTCTGTTTAATTAACCTGCTAATTAAACACCCTATGACATGCGAACCCCACACGTCAGTTTGACCCAGTCAACACCCATGTTGACTGCTGATGTCATGCTGATGCAATAATGTTATTTTCGAATTAATTTAATAATAATAATTTAGAAATTAATTAAATCTTAAAAAAATAATATAAAATAAACCGTAGCTCGGATGAAAATAATGTGTACATGAAAGTTGCTCAGAACGACGAGACAAATCCGAATACGCTGTCCGTTTGTCAGCCACACGTCCCTAGCATAACGAACATGGAACTTTCCCCCTCCGTTCCGTTTGTACGAAAACGCGGAACACTTTGTAAGTGCATCTAGTGCCCCTTAGTGATTTTGGTGTATTGAAGACTTATAGGTTAAGGGACTAATGTGTTTGTGAGTGTACACATGTCTATAAGTCTATGAGGAGTTTGATATTTACAGAGAAAGTCGAATTTCTAAAAATGAAGTCCTTCGATCAAGACTTTGATATTCAAGACTTTCAAGACTTTGAAAGTGAAGAAATTGGTGTGACCTTGAAGACTGGGTATTCATTTGAGGAACATGAAGCGTGAAGACTTTTGTTTTCGTGATTCGTTTCTCTTTCTTGAGTCATAGGAAACACCGTACTGTTAAAGGGGGTCGAGGAAATACTAAGGAAAAATTTCCGTGTGATGCTCAACTCAAAATCCTACACCTACCAATCCCTTCGAGTGAAGCCTTTGGAAATCTCACACAGTTCAGTCAATTTCTTCAAAGGATGTGAGATGAAGTTCTTCCGTCGTCAAGAATTTTTTCTGACCGAGGAGTTAGGAATTCGCCAAAGGCGGATTGCCTACAGTGAGGAACATGATAGCCCCGAGGAATTTGAGATTCAAATTTCCGACCCTTCTTGTCTTCTTGGCGCCACCTGTCCCAAAATATCTTATCCACCTAACGGTCATATCATTGAAGGGCATTTATGTCTTATCATGTCGGGCTGCTCCCTAGGCTATAAATAGCCGCCCCCTACAACCACTAGCTGGCTGGCTGCTCCGAGAGAAACTTGACACTTGTCATTTGAGAGCAACCCATCCTCCGAGGACTTTGAGCGAAAATCAGCGAGTGAGAAAAAAACCAAACACCAAACCCCTACAAACCCAAAGTGATTGAGCATCACTGAAGAGATTGATCCTGCGTGGATCCGATGCTTGTTACCTTTGAAGACTGTGCTTCTTCCAGATGGTTAGGCTTCATGGTCTAGAGCATCCAAGAGGAATTGTGGATCGCCGAGTGACCAAGTTTGTGAAGGTTTGGAAGTCGCCTGAAGACTTACCACGAGTGATTGGACGAGGTCTGTGTGACCTTAGTTCAAGGAGAATACGGTGAGGACTTGGTGTCCTGAGCTGCGTGCTCATGATCGGGTGTCCGGATCGTGTCCTCGAGTTTAAATACTCACCGCTCCAACCAGACGTACAACCGAGACAGCTTGGGAACTGGTCTACCAAATCATTGTCTTCACCAACCTTACTGGTTCTATTTCCTCAACCCTCTCATTTCCTCATTACTGTGTTGAGTGTTCATTCATATCTGTGTTTGAAGACTTTGACTGAAGACTTTCTCAATTTCCTCAGTTCAATTTCTTCAGTCTGTTTGTCTTCATCTTGTGCTATCCTGTGTTTACGCTTTCAGTACTCTTTGATTGTCTTCATTTCATCATGATGACCATGCCCGCATTCTCTTATGCTTACTTCTGAGTACTTATTCCGCTGCAAGTAGTTCTTCGCTAAGGAATTTCCTCACCGGCAAATTCCTCAGTGAAGAATTCATAAAAATCGCCTATTCACCCCCCTCTAGTCGATATAACGCACTTTCAGTTGGTATCAGAGCAAGGTACTCCCTTGTTTTGTGTGATTTTGGTTTAACCACGTGGAGTTTTAGTTATGTCGACCGCAGGTATGATCAAGGTCTCAGCAGGGTGTCCTACCTTTGATGGGACGGACTACCCCTACTGGAAGAACAAGATGCGAATGCATCTTGAGGCAATTGACAACGATCTACGGTATATTGTGGAAAATGGTGTTCCCTCACCACACCTTCTCCGAATGTTGCCGATGTGAAGAGATTCAAGCAACTCGATTCTCAAGCGAAGAATATCATATGTGGCCATCTGAGCAAAGGACCGTATGGAAGAGTGAGTGCTTTGGAAACCGCTAAGCTCATCTGGGACAGGCTGTCCAAAGTAAATGAAGGAGTCTCAACTCAGCGTGACTCTCGAGTTGATGTTCTTCGCAATCTCTTCAACCGCTTCAAAAGACTCGACAACGAAAATGTTCAACAAACCTTCGACCGCCTCACTGACATCTCAAATGAGTTTCAAGCGCTTGGTGCCACTGACATCACCGACCATGAGGTGGTGAAGAAATTGTTGAGATCGCTTGATTCCTCATTTGATACTCTGGCACTGATGATACAAGAGCGTCTTGACTACAAGTCACTTGATCCAAATTGATATCCTCGAGAGGCTAAATACTCATGAGTTCCAGCTTTGAAAGAGAGATCTCTATGGTTCTAGCTATGGAAAAACACGTGCCACAAGGCCAAGGCTGTGTCTAAATCTGAGTGTGAAGACTCGTAGTAGCCTTGGAGATCCTGAAGAATTAAGCCAGAGCTAGCACTGCTCGTGAAGAAATTCCAAGTTCTCAAGACGTGGTCGCTTTGGAAAATCCTCAAGAAGCAGTGATTCCTCATCCAAGGACTATAAGAGAAGACTTTGCCACAAATGCAAGAAACCTGGTCACTACATTCAAGATTGTCCTCGATGGGAAAAGGAATTAAAGAAGAAGAAATACAAGGATTACAGCCTGATGACGCTTAAGAAGAAGAAGAAATCATCGAAATCTTCATCATCAAAATCCTCAAAGCCCTCTTCTCACAAGAAAAGCAGCTCCAAGAAGGCTCGGGCATTCATTGGCAAGGAAATGGACTCTGAAGCTGAATCGAGGAACATGAGGAAGAGGAGGCATCGGAAGAATTGAGTCCGGTGTGGCGAGTCTAGCTCTCGCCATCGCTTTTGTCGACAAGTCCATCTTCAACTCAAGAAAATGACCTCACCAACAAAGCTGATGAAGATAGTGATGACTACACTCCCACCTATTGCTTCATGGCAAAGGGTGCCAAGGTACTCAAATATACCTCCTCCGAATCTAGTGAAAATGAATCGATGAAGATCTAAAGCCCGATTACTCAAAACTTGCTAAGATTGTCAGAAACAACAAAGGGCTTTTGAAAAGGTTCAAAACATGCTAGATAAGAGTGATGATATGTTAGGTGAAGAAATGGATCGCACTAAAGCCCTCGATCGAAAATCTTCGTGAGACTTCAGTCTAGGTTTGACAGCCTTTCAAGGTCATCATAACACTCTCTTGTCTCGATCATGAGAAACTTTCTTATGAATTTCTTCAAAGAAAGCAAGATCTTGAGAAGCTAAGAGTGAGTTATGAAGATCTTCGAAGGAGCGCGATTCATTACTTGCTCAACAAATCAGCGCTTCTCGGGAAGAATTTGTTCCTCCATGCTTAAAGTGCATTGAACGTGAATCGCTAATTCTTCACCTGAATGTTCAAATGCTTCAACTGTTACAAATTCTTCACCTGCCTCGCTATCACTAATTCCTCATCGAGGACATTGCTAGTATCACCGACGATGCAGGTTGAAGGAATTGTACATGATGTGCATGTACAAAAGCCTCAAAGGGCATCAGACTCTTTGTGATGTGCTTAAAAAGCAGGTCCTCAACAGAAACCCTAGGAAAGAGGGTATTGCCTTTGAGAGGAAACTCAATGCTGATGGAACATATTGGAAGCCTGAGCAGTGTCCCAAAACCTCATGGGTTGCTGCAAAGGGACCTCCAGTTGATCCATCTAACTTATCTGGCTTTACATGCGAATCTCCTCATTCTTCTGATGAGTCATTTGACTCAACTATAAACTGTTCAAAAATCAGAATGGTGAAGTATTTGCTAGATATGTTGGCACTAATCTGCAGGAACGGTTCCCCTATGAAGAAAATCTGGGTTCCCAAGAAGTGCCTTGAAAGTCTTCAGTGAATGTCCTCATGACACCACCGTGAAGAATAGGAACCCCAGATCAAATTCTTCATATGGATCCAAGTCCTCATACGGACCAAATTCCTCACGTGGATCAAATTCCTCAAAAGGATCAAAGTCCTCATATGATTATCATCATGCTAACAACTCGGTTTCGCAGGGTAGAGCTAAGGGCTATGAATATGTGCATTATTCTTCAAACCAATATGTTCATAAGTCCTCGAAGAATTTCTCTGCTTATTCATATGCTTACCCTAACCCCGCTTATGTGAAATGAAATGGTTTGGCCTCTATGCCACCATTCTCATATGGTGCTCGCAGAGTGATGAACTCTTTGCCACCCCTTCAGATGTGGGTGGTGAAGAAAAGAACTAACCTCTTATGTAGTCAGGTCTCCAGGCGTGCTTTAAACGTCTCAAGAATTTCTTTGGGGGCACGACAAAAATGCCCGAAAGGACACAACATAATCATGATGAAATGAACTTTCATTTCACACGTCCTCATATCGCTTATCTCGTTATAATCGCTCGATGAAATTCACACGATGAACTTGATATCATATTCTTCAGGATGAAGTATATGAGATCGTAAGTTGCACTAATTCATCTGCAGGATGATCAACCCAAAGCCACTGAGTGGGTTCTCGATAGTGGATGTACAAATCACATGACTGGTGACAAGAATCTATTGATGGATGCTCCCTTATCACCATTACATCTGAAGCATATCATCTTTGGCCGACAAAGGCAAAAGTCGTATTGGGTCTTGGTAAGGTTGCGATCTCTAAGGACATACACATGGACAAAGTCATGCTTGTTGAGTCCTTAGGATACAACCTCATGTCGATCTCAATGCTTTGTGATCTTGATATGGTTGTTATCTTTGGCAAGTATCGTTGTGTTGTGATTATGGAAGCTGACAATTCCAAAGTCTTCGAAGGCTTTAGGAGAGGAGACTTGTATATTGTTGATTTCAACCAGCCGTGTGTCTACTTGCAAAAGCTTCAGAAGGCTGGCTATGGCATCGGCGACTTGGTCACGCAGGCATGAGGAATTTGCACACGCTTGCGAAGAAGAAGCATGTCATTGGCATTGAGAATGTCAAATTCCTCAAGGATCACTTGTGTGGAGCTTGTGAAGTTGGAAAAATGACCAAGGCCAAGCATCCAGCGAAGACTATCATGACCACTACTCGTCCCTTCGAATTGCTTCACATGGACCTCTTTGGTCCTAATCATTACTCAGCAGTCACTAATGATGCATCTCTATATGGCTTTGTTATTGTTGATGATTACTCTCGTTACACATGGGTACACATTGTTACTTACAAAAATGAAGTGCAGGAAGTCTTCAAACGATTTTCCTCGAGGGCTTCAACTAACTTTGGTGTGAAGATCGGACACATCAGAGTGACAATGGAACTGAGTTCAAGAATTCGGTCTTGATGCCTATCTTGATGAACTTGGTATTACTCATGAGTTATCTGCTCCCTATACTCCTCAAAGAAATGGCGTCGTGGAGCGCAAGAACAGAACTCTTGTTGAGATGGCTCGCACTATGCTTGATGAATACAAAACGCCTAGTCGTTTTGGATTAATGCAATTGATACCGCGTGCCACATCATCAACATAGTATATCTTCACAAATTCTTCAAGAAGACTGCCTATGAACTCCTCACCGACAAGAAACCCAATGTGAGTTATTTCAAAGTCTTGATTGCTAAATGCTGGATTAGAGATCCTCATCACAGTTCTAAATTTGCACCGAAAGCACATGAAGGTTTTATGCTTGGTTACGGAAAGGACTCGCACACCTACGTAGTCTTCAACATCGCTCTTCACAAGATTGTTGATCTGTAGATGTGCGGTTCGATGAAACTAATGGCTCGCAAAGAGAGCACCTACCTTCCGTGTTAGATGAACCAAGCACCGAGGAATCTATCAAGTTCAAGGCAATCGAGGATGTCATTCCCTCTTGAAGAATCTGTTGAAGAATTCATTCCTGTCTGCCAAGAACGTCGAGCTGATGCACTGAAGATAATGTCAAGACAATGGTGCCGAGGAAAATGATCAAATTCCTCGACGACAACCAGCTCATCCTCGCGTTGCAAAAGAAGTGCAAGTTGACAAGGTCATCGATGACATTGAAGCTCCAGGTCCTCTCACACGCTCAAAAGCTTCACATTTATCTAACTTTTGTGGGCACTATGCTTTTGTCTCTATCACAGAGCCCACTAAGGTAGATGAAGCATTTCGAGCCCGAGTGGATCCAGGCCATGCAAGAAGAATTACATCAGTTCGAGCTCAACAATGTCTGGGAACTGGTCAAACGTCCAGATCCTCGCAAGCATAATGTCATTGGCACAAAGTGGATCTACCGCAACAAGCAAGATGAAAATGGCCTTGTGGTGAGGAATACGGCACGACTTGTAGCTCAAGGCTACACACAGGTTGAAGGAATTGATTTCGATGAAACTTTTGCACCTGTTGCTAGACTTGAGTCTATTCGCATATTACTTGCCTATGCTAACCATCAAAATATCACTTTATATCAGATGGATGTGAAAAGTGCATTCCTCAATGGTAAGCTTGAGGAAGAAGTATATGTTGCTCAACCCCCAGGTTTTGAAGATCCAAAGAATCCTGACAAAGTCTTCAGACTCAGCAAGGCCCTCTATGGTCTCAAACAAGCCCCACGGGCGTGGTATGATACATTGAAGGAATTCTTCGTGAAGAATGGCTTCACACCCGGTTCACTCGACCCTACTCTCTTTACTAAATCATATGATGGTGAACTGTTTGTGTGCCAAATATATGTTGATGATATTATCTTTGGCTGTATTGACCAAAGTTATAGTGATGAATTTGCCTATATGATGAGTGAAGAATATCAAATGTCTATGATGGGAGAGTTTAAATTCTTCTTAGGTCTTCAAATTAAATCAACAACACAATGGCATATTCATATCTCAGAGAAATACCTCAAAGATGTCCTGAAGAAATTCGACATGCAAGATTGCAAAGGCGCTAAAATTCCTGTGCCCACAAATGGCCATCTATGCAATCGATGAAAATGGTATTGACTTCGATCACAAGGTATACCGCTCCATGATTGGTTCTCTATTGTACTTATGTGCATCTAGGCCAGATATAATGCTTAGTGTTTGCATGTGTGCCCGATTTCAAGCTACACCAAGGAATCACACCATAAGGCTGTGAAGCATATTCTTCGATATCTAGCTCACACACCAACACTAGGATTGTGGTACCCCAAGGGCTCTACTTTTGATCTCATTGGATATTCGACTCGACTATGTTTGGTGATCGTGTGGACCTCAAGTCAACATCTGGTACTTGTCATTTCCTCGGACGATCTTTGGTCCTGTTGGTCCTCGAAGAAACAGAATTGCGTATCACTATCTCATCATGGAAGCTGAATACATTGCTGCTTGGCTCTTGTTGTGCTCAATTGCTGTGGATGAAGCAAACTCTCAAGGACTACAACATCAACGTGAATAATGTGCCTCTCTACTGTGACAATGAGAGTGCCATCAAGATTGCTCACAACCCAGTTCAGCACTCGAAGACAAAGCACATTCAAATTCGTCATCATTTTCTTCGTGATCATGTGTTGAAGGGCGACATCTCCATCGAGCATGTGAAGACTGAAGAACAGCTAGCCGATATCTTCACTAAGCCCTTGGATGAGAAGAGATTTAGCAAGTTGCGGTGTGAGCTAAATATCTTAGAATCTTCGAATGTTCTTTGAAAAGGACACACATCCTGATACTTATGAAAAATTGATGACTTAGATGTGCAACACATGAAGAAACGTTTTTCTTCGATCCATGAAGAATAACACTCTAAGTGTGAAGAAATTAATGAAGAATTTGATTCTCAGAACCCTACGACAATTGTACGCGGTGTCTGAAATCATCATTCTTATACAGTGGGTCTCGCCACCACCAAAGTTGAAAATATTAAATTTGAGTTTTTCCTTAGTTTTTGAAATTCTTCAGTTTTTCAAATTCTTCAACTTTTCAAAATCTTCACTGTTTCCGTCGTTTTTCTTCATTAGCTATATATATATATATATGGGTTTATGTCCTCTACAACATTCACTTATGGCTATTTCTTCAAGTCGCTTTTTCTGCTAAGTGAGTGTGATCGGACCCTTCCCCCTCTATGCTATACTCAACCCAATCTATTCACAAATTCTTCATGTGCGTTCTATTTGAAACTCGTTCAAAATCTTCACTGTGTCCTTGTCAGCTGAAGAAATTGCGAACGGAACTTTAAAACTGATTTTATCCAAACTTTCGGTTTTGCCGCTCAAAACGTTCCGCACCCCACGATGGATTTATCTATTCACCCACGATCTAACACGATCTCCACTTTTCAAAGACGTGGGTGACACATGTCAAGCGAATGAGAAGGGTCAGGCACGTTTGTCCCAAATCTTCTGCGAACAGTTTTCACCGTGGCTATATATACCCCCTCTCCCCTTCCTCACTTCCTTTACTCCGCTCGACCGCTTTCTCTCTCTCGAGCTTCTCAAACCCTAGCACCGCCGCTACTCCATCGTCGCCGGTGAGGAAGAGCTTCACTGCCTCGACCTCGTCGCCGACGTACTCGCGCCGACCGTGGAAATCTTCACTCCGCCGCCGCCGTAGCTGTCTTCCTCCGCCGAGTTAGGGCGTGGAAGATCTGAATCGATTTAACTTCTAATCTACACTTCTCGATTCGTCGTGTTCTTCACTTCGTAATTAAAAGTTACTTTTATTACTCGCTTTGATTCTCAAACCTTCCTAAAAATCTTCAAAGGTGTTTATTCTTCAAATCTTCACACATATGAACACCTCAAACAAAATATGCTCTTGATTCGTTTCTCTAAGCAATGATTCTCTTCAAGATTCCTCAATTGTGTGGATCCTCGATCTATACAACTCGAACCTAAGACAAAGATCGCTTAGTGAAATTCTTCAAGGCTCATCTGGTCAAATTCCTCAAACTAGTTCTTTTTGAAAAACCTTCCGAGAACGCATATGACCTCTCCAAATTCCTCGCAACTATACTCTGTTCACGGTACTCATGTCCATTCTTTGAATCACTAGGTTCTCATCAACTTAACTCATTTGCAGCGTTCCTCGAAGAAAAGTTGCATACTTCTTCAGAGAATTCGTTTGTTCAAATTCCTCAGCTGAAGAATATGGCAGAAGGAAAGAAGCCACAGAAAGGAGGAAAGAGGCCTGAGGTCATGACCGCGTTTGAAATCCCTGAGGAAATATATGCTGATTATTGCACACCTGATGAAGCCGAGTTCGGCAAAGAAAACAAAAATCAGCGCAAGGTGCGCATTCAAAGGATTGAACGGAGATGGGCAAGGGAATGGAGGGAGTACAGATATGTAACTCCAAAGTACATGAAGAAATTCGCACTCAATCCTCCATGCCCAAGAGCTCCATTGGCACCTGGTTAAGAAGCTGACCCCACCAGCATCAAGCGTGGTGAGGACTTTCCTAAGAATGGGCCAAGCGCCAAGCCAAATTGGCAAGACAAGCCAACAAGGTAGTGAGGAAATTCAATGAGGACTCTGCTACTGCTGTTGCCACTGAGGCCTCTGTCAAGCCAAGAAAATCTATGGCAAAGAAGCCCGCACACAAGCCAAGTGCTTCACCAACAGTGCCCTCACGGCCAAGTTCTCACCGTGCCCTCACGGCCAATTCCTCATGCTGCTCCCGCTCCTCCCAAGTCCTCAGCTGCTCCTACAAAATCCTCGGCAGTTCAGACAAAATCCTCGAGACTTGTGCATCCGCCACGTGCCAAAGGATCGCAGGCATCTCCATTGCCTCTGGTGTTTCAAAGAAGTTCCTCACCTGCACCAAATTCATCATCTGGCCCGACTGTGCTGAAGACTAAGGCCACAATTTGGACGAGGTCCTCGGCCAAGTCCCAAGAAGAAACATGTCGCCTTCCAAGAGCCACACGAAGATGATGAGGCTGATGATGATGAACTTATGGAAATCATCGAGACCGCCAAGAAAGGGCTGCTAGAGCCAAAGGCACACTGTACATCTTTGTTGGATCCAAGAGTGATCCTAGACTACATTGATCTCGCACAAGGACCCAAACACTCCTATGCTCGACTTCAAGTTGACACCGCCAAAGTCACAAGCTGACTCATTTCATCCAAGAGGAGAAATGGAAATTTGATACGGCCAGAGAGATCAAGAAATCGCAATACAGAAAGGAGAAACTGCTGAAGAACAACGTTGTCAAGATGACAACTGAAGAACTTATCAAGATGCAGGCTGACATCAAAGCCCTCAGCGAAAAATTTGACTCCTATTATGCTGATTGACAAGGAGCCAAAGTCAGATTCGTCAACCTGATGAAGAAATTCACCAATGTTGCTGCCCCAACGCAACAAGACATTCCTCAGGCTGGAGCCTCAGCTCAGCAGACTAAAGAACATGCCAACACCGCTGATGAAGTTCAGGCTGCTGAAGACAATGCTAGTTCCAGGGCTGATGATCCCATTCCAGAAGAAATTGCCGGGGCATCCACTAGTGGTGCGCTGAAGAAACTGAACAAGTCGAGTAATCAGATCGGTTGCACCCGAGGAAAATCAACCAGATTCCTCAGCTCCTCCTGCGCCAACACCAACTCCAATTCTTCCATCTGCCTCTGATGTGAAGAAGACCAAGGCTGCAGAACGAGCTGCAGTGAAGAAACGGAAAGCATCAGCTGCGTCAAATTCTTCGGCTGCGAAGAAAATGAAGCCAATGACCAGCTCCTTTGAAAATCATATTGATGTTGTTCCAATTTCCTCAATTCCATCAAAGGACCTTGTTCCTTTTGATGAAGATTATGAGATCCCAAGCGGATCTGATGAAGAAAATCATTCTGCTGCTTCGTCAGAGCAGATTGATGAAGAAATTGAAGTGGAAGCAATCCCTTCAACCCCAATCATTTCCTCGCCTATGCCTCGGTTCACAAATGAAGAGGCGGTGTTGAGGAAATTGAAGAAGATGTGGATATTGGAAGCACAACGCCGGTGATGAGCGATGACTTTTGGGAAAGTCAAGATCCAAATTCTCCACTCTTCACCCCAATCCAACAGATTCCTTAGTCCCTGCTCCAACAGTTCAAATGGGCTCAAGAAACTCATCCCACTTCATCTGTCCATGAAGAAATTCCAGCCACTAGCGCCGATGAACTTTCTTTGCTGATCCTCAATCGCACTCAGAGGAACAAGAAATTCCTCAGCCTGAAGAACCTAAGATTGCGATTCCAGAGGTCGTGATGCAACTCACTGACACTCCACTGCCAAAGCCAAAGAATCCCTTCTCAACAAAGCAAAAGTTCAAGGCTGAAGATTTCTTCAATGAAAGCATGTATTCTTCATCGATTACAATCCTTATGATTACGCTGCGCATAAGGAAGAGGCGTTTACGGACTGCCAACAAGCCAATTTCTATTCCTCGGTGCTCTTCAACAAAGACAAAGTCTTCGATCATGCACATATTCCTCATGTGGACATGGAGTCTCTGCCGGGCTTTGAGCCGGTCCTCGGTGTTCTTCACGACGCAGACTTCAATTTCTGCATCGACATCTGTGATTGGAATGAAGAACTCATTCTTCAATTCTATGCAACGCTGCACATCACCGGAGACGCCAAGACGTGAACTCATGGGTGTTAGATGGATGTCCGAAAATACTCACTACAAGGCACCAAAGAATCGAATTGCTTCGTGCCCTACCACTCGATCCTCCACTTGATGGTGCTCATTGTATCTACAACGAACCCGAAGCTTTCAAATCACTATATGCAAGTCTTGATGAAGCCTTTGAAGCCGTGGCAGGCCCAAGAACCAAATTCCTCGTCAAGGAATTATTGTATGTGCCTCGGATCTGTCTATCGGATTCTCGACGAAGACAGTGAGTCTTATCAAAGGCCACGACTCAAATGATGAAGAAGTCGTTGGCATCATGAAGAATATGCTTTTCAATATCATTCATGGCGTTCCGTCAACTTCCATGATTTCTTCATGAGGACTCGGCAAACATTGCTATGTCACCATTTGAG